>JASANN010000267.1:126263-144511 GCA_031762395.1 Calameuta pygmaea | reverse complement strand
TCTCTCTCTCTCTCTCTCTCTCTCTCTCTCTCTCTCTCTCTCTCTCTCTCTCTTTCTCTTTCTCTTTCTCTTTCTCTCTCTCTCTTTCTCTCTCTCTCTCTCTCGTTCCCACACTTGTTTCCCTTACTCGCATCTTCCTCGGGTTACTTGCAGACCTTCGGACCAGCAATCACGGCTCATTGATTTCCTATCGATACACCGTGTTACGATGAGGTAATAATTCTTCCGTTCTGTCTGTGGATCCTTTCCTGAGCTTGTATCTAGTTCTTTTTACAAGCAGTCTAGAAATTGTTACAAAAGATATTCCCTTGTTCGCAGCATCCTACAGAGTCAGCCCTCGCAACCTCCTTCTAAGTACACGTGCAGGGTTCACCAAGCAATTCGAGGTTTCTTGAGCTTTTCCCATTAACGTTTCTTCGACATTTTACTTTTTTTTTTTTTTCTTTTTTCTCCGGCGATTGTCAACCGCAAGACCAGAGCTCCTTGAAAAAAAAATTCATATAAAAAAGGTGTATCGTAAGGGTCACGTAGAGAAGAGAAAGAAAAGAAGACGAAGAGGAGGAGTCCTCGCGAAATGGGGAAAGAGAAAGAAACGAAACTAATTAAGAATTGACGCGGTCGTATCTTGTGGTAACGAAGACGTTTCCCTTGGGGCGTTGATGAGTCGGAAGGGTAGGAGGGGGGGGGCACCCGAGGACTATTCGAGGAATCGATGTATTGAAATACTTTACTCGATTGAAGCGACTCTGCTCTACCGATTCGCTACACTTCTCACCCGTGAGAATATAACGAGAAGCCAACGTCAATTTCGTTTCAATTTATCTATTTCCCTATTCTCTATTTGCTTCTCTTTTCGCGGATCCATTCTCTTTAATTATATTCCTCTTCTCTGTTCAGCGTCTCTCGTATCCTTCCGTCGCGACGGATATTCGCGTCGTTACGATTTATCCGAGGATCGTAAATTCTGCGCGTAATCCGAGACTTACTCCATAAAAAATCGTCCGGGATCCCTTGTCGGGATAATCCGCACGAAGAAAGAGAAAGAGAAAGAGAGAGAAAGAAAAGACAGGGAAAAAAAGAAGGAGGAATAGAAATAAAGAGAATAGCGAATGAGGGGCAGGAGGGAGGATGCTTGAAAAATATGGCAGTGATTACGCAGTAGATGATTTTTCTTTGATATTTATATTTAATTTATATTATTTAGTCTGGCTTTAATACCGATTCGTAGTGTCCTAAGAGATCTGTGACGGCAGTTGCGATTGAAACTTGCCTTGAAACTACGAGAATTGGTAAAGCATGTAATATATGTATATATGTATATATGTATATTTGTACAAGTTGATTGTTGAGAATTTTCAAGAGGCGAATTTCGATACGAGATTTTCTTGCGAATTTTATTGCACCTTCTTTCCTTTCGGCTACCACTACTGCTCTTGCTGCTCCTACTAACGTTACTATCAGTCAGTGTTATTTCTGCTATTTGTGCACCGAATCACTGAGATGCGCCAGAAGCGCAGTTGCAATGCCTGCGATAGCTGCTGCAACAGCAGTAATAGTAGCGGCAGCAGAAAATCTCAAATAAATCCTTTCGTAATCCCGCGACGCTCCTTTCAGCCAGTCCGGATTTCCACTAGTGACTTTTACGCGACGCCACGAGTTCCCCGTTCCGCAATCCTGGCCCAGATCGTCAATGCATTTCATTCCAATTCATTTGTACCGTCATTAGGATATTCTTCGACGTCCTATATATATATAGCATTTATTTTCCATTATATACCAAATGAATTTTCCGCTTGAATTTTCCACAATAATTCTTTAATCAGGTACTGATAATAAGATAACAGTCCTAGCGTTGACTGTAGTAGTAATAGCAGTAGCAGGCAGACTGTTACGTGATGGATCGAAAATTCAAGAATGGCGATTCAATAGAAACTCTGACTAATGGGGAACCACGTGAGTCCATAGTTGTTCGGTTCGTCTGATCTGTTCTTTCCGTATCCACTAGCTTTTCCCATTTTCTCGATCATCGTCCGCGCAAAGTCCGCGTCACGACGCCCGTCCTCGGGTCAAGGTCACGGACCTCGTGGCACCACGTGACACGCATAATTTTCAACAAACAACCCTTAGTCAGGAGGAGCACCAAGGTCGATGGAGAAGAACGAGCTCGTCGGCGTCTACCACGGCGTCGGTATTGAGAAAATTTCTTTGCTGCAAACAATATAAGGGTTGTTTGGGGATCCGACGATGGGGGCGCCATGGCGAATTTGTTTTCTTCTCCAACCCTTACGGATATCGATTCAATCAAGAGTCTCCTAGGCTATATACCTTTTTCCTTATTGTCCTAGTTCCACAGAAAGTGCTAGTCGGGCCCGAGAAATTTGTCGAGGGTGTGTTTACTCGAGCATGAAATAAAATGCTGATAAAGAGCGAAGGATGGCGAGAAGAGGGGGTAATAAATATAAAACTATATTCTAAGGGATGAAGTGTTTGCCCTATAAAAGTCACTGGAGAACAAAAATCATTGGCCCACAAATATACATATATATATCTTTTTTTTTTTATGGGAACGTCAACCTGGGTTAACCAACCCCCCCCCCCCCCGCCTTCCCCGGTAACTTTAACATTTCCTCTCGGCCACGCGAACCATCAACCGTTATAAACAGAATCAACAGTTAACGCGTTATCATACACAGTGAATCACCAATCACAAGACCAATTACGTACAGTGGATAAAATTCGAGGAAATCCCGTGTCGATTCCAGGAATCCTCACAGATATTAATCTCCGAAATATCTTGGAGATTCATATGCGACCTCGTTCGGCGAAGTTCACGTGAAGTCCTTGTTACGTTTCCTATAATTTTTTTTTTTTTTTTCAAAATAGAGCAATACCGCTTTTATTCGAATGACGTGATGCCTTTTTCCTTAATTTTCGAAATTTCCCACATTCCTTTACGACGGCTGTTATTCTCTCCCATCAGCAGATGGTGCTCGGCTCCATCTTTTTTTTATTCCCCTGTACTTTTTTTTATCCCTCTCAAAATGAAATTTTGACGAGTTTACCGGCACACAGGGGGTTATGCGATCCCAAGAGCGTATCGATGCAAGGGTAGTTTTCGTCTTTCTGTACTCCTTTTCAACCCTCCTCCTACATCTCTTACCACTAACATCCACAGCCCAAATATCTTACCCTTATACTTTCATATATGGTCCTACACGATGTATATATATATATATCCTCCTACGTGAAAAGAGAGTTAGGAAAGAGAATCTCGTACAGAGAGAAGGGACCTAAAAAGACGAAGATCTTGGAACGACTCCCAAGGGCATGGACCAATCAGGTAGCCGAAGCACTCGAGCTCAAATGCGTCTCCACACACGTATATTTCAATGTTCATATATACATATATATATATACACGCGTACATGCTGACGTACGTATTAAGAGTGTCTGCCAGGCGGAGTTTGTATACTTGGTTATTTAGAAAAGGTCCTTTTTTTTTTTTTATTCCAAATTACTTCTTTCAGGGTGTATCTACCCCTTTGGTATAGGTGCTTTCATCCTTTGTGCAGAAATGAATTAGGTATGGGAATTCTTGATCGAACCTATCGAAATGTAGTACACAGAGTACGAAATTGAACATTTTTGCAAAGCCTTTTCTTTTAACCCTCCAGTAGAATGTTTCTTGTCTCCACGGTGGCCGGTCCAAGGGGGAGGGAGGGGGGGGCAGCTAGACGATCCTATCCTCGAATCCTATCATTTGTTTCGAGTGACTTTTTGGGAATGGTCGGTTGGTGGGCGCAAAAAAGGAAGCTGGCTGGGAAGGCGGGGCGCTGTGCTTTTTCGAAAACCGATAACTTTTAGTGGCAGTGTGTAAATGTGTGTTATACATATATATATATATATATATAGAGTAACGTGTCGACTTCCCATCTCTTTCTGTCTGCCCAGAAGTGAATCTCTACCTTCAGCCTGTTTCAGGGGATTTCTTCCTGAGACCTCTCGGGCTTTCTCTTTTCTCTCCCTCCCCATCGTCCCCTTTGGCGCAAACGCTTTTTGCTGCAACGTTCACACGTTTCTTTTTTCGAAGATACCTTTAGCACTCGCTCGCTTTGTTACCGGATCTAACAAGAAGTCACTAATTTCTTTTTCGACACACTGTAGAGAACCACCTGCCCAGTAATAAATTCCCGTGGAAGCATCAATTTGGTGTTCTCGTTATCTCTCTACCCCCACCGCCCCCTCAAAATCTTTAATATCACCAAATTATTAAACAATCCTCAAGTAACTTTCTGAACCGTCACTGGTGTGGATGTTAAATAAAAGATTTTTTTGGAATCTCAAATTCGTGTTGGGATTAATTTTCAAAAGTGCAACCATCGGGCGAAATATTTATTTAGCCCGCCGAAGCGAGTGAATGACTAGGGGTGGTTTTTGGGGTACAGGGTGGTGTACGCGATTCGAAAACCAGGGCTGGGAGTTTCAGTTTCCGGGTGATCTGTGGCTCCCTGGTCGTGAGAATCGATGCCGCCGGCCTCCCAATAACCATACATCGCTCGGCTATCACTCCCTGGAGTGTCGACCACCTAACCACCCTTAGCCCCCCTTATCACCAACGTCATCCCCGCCTAGTAGCCTATCGCCAATCTCTACCTACCTTATTACAAATAGCCACTACGTATGTGCGAGCTGGTTTTCCTGAAAAATTGCAAAAGACCCATCGTTATTCCTGCAGCGTAATGGAGTCTTACCCTGTCGACCCCATACGGCATTGACGGCTTATCTGGAGTGATACCTACTCCCCCACTCCCCCCCATCACTTCCCACCTCCTCTCCGACGCGCCTTACTCAGCTCCTCTTCCTCCATCCTGATCATCCTACTCAGGATGGAATTTCGCTCCCCCGAGGATTGTCAACCCCTTCGAGAAATTCCAATATGGATGTTCGACCACTTACCCTGCATATCCATTCATACTTTTTGCACACCCTCTATGCAGTGGCGACTATCGACTTTGACGCTACGTGTTTTTCGTGTATTTGAAATATCGAAAATCAATTCAAAAAAATTCTATACAGTCAGTTTCCCCTGGTCGATGCTTATCGTCCAAGTATACGACTGACAGAAAGTTTTTAAAAATAAAAATTCAAAATTCTACACAGTGTCCCATTTCTACCTTCCAAACATTCCCACCATTTTTCACAGTTGCATTATCATATTCAACATGTAAGCCCCTCGATTGCAGCGCGGGTTTCGTTTGCCGTAACGCGAAATGCGATATCGGTGTCAAATAAATGGAGTTTAATTCGCGCTTTCGGAGCGATACGAGCCGTCGGGGTTTGGCGGGTTCGGTTGAGTCCCGTGGGCTAGACGGTATCCAAGAGGGACCAAACCAGAGAGAGAGAGAGAGAGAGAGAGAGAGAGAGACAAGGCGATACACGCATTTAAAGAGTGAGGGAGATAAGCATACAAGAAATATATACCGAGAGAAACGCCGCCGCAGGCTAAGCAGACAGTCCGTATGGTTACACGCCAGTATTTATGGAAATGAACTGAGTTAGTTTGAACCCTCTTTTCGTTCTGTCTCATCCTCGCCCCCCTCCCGCCCCTCCTTCCCTCCTCCCATTTCGTAGGGGATGAACGGCATAGATACCTACCAACCCCCCTCCTCCTCCTCCTCCCCACCCACTGCTCTTCCACCCAGCCGTAGCCCGTAGTAGCAGCTGCTACTGCTGTTTGCCCACCTAATTACGCGGAATTCATAAGTTACTCCCTCGAACGAGCCGCTTGCAAAACCACCCTCTGGCAGCGCCACTTTACTCTTATAATAATTCCGGTATGGAATTGCCGTCGCACATCTTCCCACCCTCCCTCCCTCCCCCTGTATCGTGCTACGGCCGATTATACAATGTAATAATACAGTCGCTCGCTGATTTTCTTCCCGAATAATTCAACTTCAACATGTAATTTGAATCGTTGTTATTCAAATACCAAAATACATTTGTTATAAGTTTTAATAAGGTTACAGTCATTCCCAAGTATTATCTCCTTTGTCTTTACATTGAGTGTCTGTATTATACACGTGATACGTATGAAGTTACTACGGACGGACTGTATCGGGTGACGCGACGGTGTCCTTAGTGTTAATAAAAAATGTTACGATAATTTTACAAAGCTGATTATATTTCCTAATTTGATATGGACTCGTTCTGGAATATATAGCAATTTTTTCAATTTTCTTTTATTCCCTGGACTAGGTAAATGATACCGATAGAGTTACTACGGACGCACTTTACTTCAAGTTACGAGGAGTCGGCATTATATTCCTCGAGGCACTTTTGTGTCTCGCGACTTCAGTTGTCACTTCTGCATTCTACTTGCAACCTGTTGCTTTCTCTCTCCCCCCCCCCCCCCTCTTCCTCCCTCTCTTACTCTGCTTCATCCTTACTCTGAATTTCCATCTCAGTCTTTTCCTTGAGCTACAAGCCTAAGCTTCATCCCACTCACGGTACTTAGCTCTGATCCATTCCTGGAGTGCATCGTACTCCCTGCCCCCCCCCCGCCCCCCTTTAAACAAGGCAATTTTCTTAATATCAACCAAGCAATGCAGTTGCACCCAATGCACACTGATTGTCTTCTCAAAAGGCCAAGTGCACTTTGTCCCAAGTACATCAACCACTGCCTAGTAGATCTGAACGAAAAAATGATCAAGTAGAATTAAAAACTAGAAGCTCCCTCAAGTAGAACAAGACAGTTGCAGCCAGACCGTTCACTGTATCTAAGGTAATCATAATATTTGATCGTTTATCCAGAAAGCTCTTAGGTCCCTTTGTATTGTCACTGTATGACTAGTCTCCGTCGTCTACGTCTACTTCTAGTCTCAGAAAGTGCCTAGTAATACGTACGAGAGGAGGAATAGTTAATTCTCATGCAATGTGCACGAGTCATCCGATTTGAAAGGTTCTGAGGGTCGATGCGTCGAGATCCGGGGGGGTCGCAGTGCCGAACCAGGGGTAGGTTACTGTCTCTTTTGGTGCCCCTTAATCACGAGGACATTTTTGAACGAACGCAGTGACTTAACCGGGTACTTGAAAGTAACAGGGAACAGGAGGCCAAGGGGTATTAATAAACGATAACGTTTCCTGCTGGAGCAAACAATGTGCGAGGGTAACGAAGAGGCGGCAGGGCTTGTGTCTACATACGGGGTAGCCTTAGTCTTTTTGAAGGTACCGACACTTAAGGGTGCACTGAAGTCGAGTACCTTCTGGAGGACCAATGGGGTTGGTCGAGCGTGTCCTTTGCCAATTTTGATCTCACCCCTTTATTTTTTTACTTTTTATACATAACGGAAATGGATGAGGGTTGCGGCGGGGCTTTAATAGCTGTACGTTGTGTAATACAACATATACAGTGTGATATATGTGGTGTCCCGGGTATAAGGGTGATACGGAGCGACGTAGGGTGGGTTTGCGGTTCTCTAAATTTAAAAACAAGATGATTAATATTCTCCGCTTCGCGTGCTCGTGGTCGTTGATGCGGCCGAAATTTACTCCCTTGTCCCTTTCGTTTCGTCATCTTTTTTATTTCTTGTTTTTCGCGAACCCACAGGGTAGCTTTGCTCTCTCTCTCTCTCTCTCTCTTGCTCCAGCCGTGGACTCTCGGATTTTATCTTCGTCCGACACTCACGGACCGGTGACCGGTAGGGGACTGGGCGTAGGGGTGGGTTCGGCCATAATTATTTTGGCGCCAGGCTGACGAAATTGTCGTACTGTTCGCGGCATTAAAGTCCCGTTTACGATCTTGTTGACGGAAGCGAATATTCGCAATTGGCGTGTGTGACATACGCAGTGTACTTTGCACTTGGAATACAACACGTATGCTTAATGACTGGATATGAATTTCGCAACAGTGATTAATTCATACGTGTGTATTATTATTTGGATTCAGTACGTGCCGTGATGTTGGGTAATGCGTGGCGGGAATTTTGAAATACTTTTTATAATAGCTTTGTAATTTCAAAGTTATCATCGTTTTTAAAGGGCGGGGCGTAAGCGTGGCTCGAAATTATTTTGAAAACTTTTTCTTACTCGCAATTACAAAGTTCAAATATGATTTATTATTTTTAGAACAGTCGGGTGACTGAAATTTTTGCTTGTGACGTAATTTTTTACAAGTGCAGTAACGCAGCACGGACCGATTTTTTTGTCATCCTCGTCCACTCTGCCATTTTTAAACCCTTTGAAGTAAACGTAAAAATATGGGTTAAGAATAAAAAAATATTCATACCGCCACGTATTTATTTGCAAAAATTCGCAAATGGCACTTCATTATGATTTAATGACCAGAGTGAATCTGCCTCTGCCGGAAGTTACGGCCATTGTCTAGGGCGCCGCGACGACTTCCGGCATAGCAATTTTTCGCCGGGCCTGGCAAAATCTCGTATGCGAATTTGAAAGTAGGCAGGGGGCAGCAGGTGCTCCCGCACCTGGACTTTGTTGCAAAGGGAAGAATATATATGTAGGGTAATCAGGGTACGTGGAGAAGACCCGTGAATTGGTTTGCATTACTTGTTATTCGGGTGCCTTATAATTGTATCACACTTATGAAGTCCAGAACTCGAAGAAAGCAGCTGCCGACAAAGTGATTGATCTTAGAGATTAGGGTTAATAATTTATATTTTTTTTACTATAAAAAAAGAGTAAAAATGTTTGCCCACCTCCAAGAACAAACTCGTTCAACATCATTGTCATTTATCATCTTCTTTTTTTTTTTGTTCTCGACGAACCACAGACACGGAGCGCAGCTGTAACTTTAATAGCAAAGACCTGCGTGTCCTTCCTTTGGGATAAAAAAAAAGGAATTAAAATCCAAAAGTAATGCCGAGTTTAATAATCGTCCTTTGCGCGAACCTAATTTGTCCATTGCGACGTTTGCGATAATTTCGTCGGGATTCGCGATACAAATAAGGATTAAGCTATGCGAATTAGGAATTGCGTAAGGTTTCCCAGGGTAAGTTGATAGGGAGGATTGGGGGGGGGAGGGGGAGGGCGGAACTAATGACGCCACTGAGCCACCTTATGAATAATGCACAGTACAAGAGACGAGACTTCGGCCTTTCAATCTTAATTGTATTTTAATTATTTTGATGGCACCGCGTCCCACAGAAGCGAAATGGCAGAATGTAATTGTGAGACAGTAAGAGTGAAAGTGAAAGCGAGCAAGAGAGAAAGAGAGAAAAGGGGGACGAGAGAGCGATTAAGAGAGAGAGAGAAAGAGAATCCAATTAATTTGATAGGACGCTTTGGGCCTCTTAAACAAGGTAGGGTACAGTATAGTAGAGGTCAGAGTTTACATATAAATATTTAAAAAAAGATTATCGTATATGGAAAATATGCAACATACTAAACTCAGAAAAATAGGTTGTAAGAATTCTTATTTCTATTATAATAAACATATTGATGGTAACAGTCACTAAATAGATGTTCACTGCGTACTTATTTGCGATCACATATTTACAATATAAGTTTGTTACTACGCTAGTTTTGAGATACTAAAGAAGATTCACTAATCCTTATATTAGTAATTAGAATTATAAATCGCTATACGATTCATTATCAACTTTTCCGATCCCTTCGATATCGCTTGGTTGAGACACAGTTCACCACAGAACACCCGAAGAAGTCGGTAAAAGCATCGACGATTTTATCGACTCGAAACAACCATCTTTGGCTGCTGATGGCAGAAATCTTTAGAAAGTGAGGGGATTCATAATATGATCAGACCTAAATATTAAATGCGTTAACGGGTAGTATTTTCTTTACTATTCGGTACTATCTATTTCTTTAATGCAACGACAGATCAGTCAATGCAAATTGGCATAAATGATAATAAAAATAATAAACGTACCTACAACACACTCTAACGGCATAAAAAAATAAAACAGAAATATAATCATAAGTAGTGAAAAAAAAAAGAATCTACAAGAGAGGGTAGCAAGAGGGATGATTCGTGCGAGGAAGAATGATGGTGCAAGAAGAATCCTTTCTATTGGGAATCGTATAATTATCGCTGAACCCTCGACGTCGCCCGCGACCAGGTTCGCTTTCAAGAATCTTTACGTCGTTCCGTTCGCGCTGAGAGACGCGTCGGCGTCCTTTGATGTCTACGAAGACTTTTGCCACGATAGAAGACGTCAGCCCGGCGTAAGGGATGTTAGCGTTGCCGTGGTAGTAACAGGGAACAAGAAGACCTTGAGCAATGGTTCTAAAGGATTTGCTCTTTATGTTCCTTTTCTTTCCTTTATTTTATTTCTCTTTAATTTCATCTTTCTCGTTCCCCCTCTCTTCCCTTCGACCACCTCGTCCTCCTGCCTTCTCATCATTTTTTCTTTCTTTCTTTCTTTCTTTCTCTTGGATAACATCTACACAGCATCTTGGTACATTGAAAAAAAAAAATCTTCATGGCTTTGAAAGTCTTCTTCTTTGGGGTAGCAACCCTTACAGTCAAGATCGATCCTTGCAACTATACCCACTTTGCAGGTTAAATTCGCCAAACTGTTATTCTTTGAGAACCTCTTACCCACCCACTCGCCCCCCTGCAATTCCAACCCTGTAGCCTCCCGCTCCAACCCCAACTCTAAAACGCAGCATCCCTCCCAACGTCTTGACGCATCTGATACAGCGAAACGAATGTTCTGAGGTTTCTATGTATTTTTTTACAGAGTTTCGTTCCCATGACGTCCCTTATCACCGGGCGCAAATTCAGTCGGCGTCGGGACGCTCATTTTGCCTTGCGTGGGACAGAACTCGGCTGCTCCGTCTATCTAACTAAGTAACAGTCGATTTCCCCGTCGATAGTTAAGCGCACGATAGACCACCTGGTAAAATCTTTGTAATTAGCTCGTGGACCACTTTTTGAATTTTCATCAATCTCTTGATCCGCCTAATCAACGGTTTACACGTTAATTCAGGAAAAACTAAATATCTTTATAAAATTTCACGTTTCTTCGTTACTCAAGGTTGTATCTAACACGGGTTTCTATTATGATCGGTAAAAAATCGATCTCGATTTTCAAAGCGTAATTCGAAATGATAATCGGATCGTTTGACGGACGCAACCAGACGCAGCCAGACGCGAATGATTCCATTAGGCGGTGAGTCGCGGTTAACGTGATGCGGCTAGCGCTGATTCTATCGGGACATAAGAGGAGATGAGGAAGGGGCGGACGGGTGGAGGTTGGGAGGAGGAGGAGCAGCAGCAGCAGCAGGGGTGGCTGGGTCAGAGGGTGGAAAAGGATGATAGTGACGAAGTGCGACGATGAGAGAAATAGAGTAGCTGAGAGCTGTATATTAAATCCGTGTCTCGGCTCTTTGGATTCTAGGAGGGAGGGTAGAAGGAGAGAGGGAGAGGGTTGTTTCGGAAGGCAGAAATACGAACTGATGGGGGTTGATTTTCCTCGTTGAGGTTGGGGGGGGGGGCAGTGACGGCTCAACGAGGGCCGCCTATTAATTCGTTTAATTGTGCTGACGAATCAAACGCTAAGAACTCGAATCCCCGGACTCTCGTGCAAATTATCGTGAATTCTCAAACTCCCCTCCTCCCCCCCCCCTCCGCCATCCCCTTAATACCGAATGCAAGGGGTGTGGAGACTTCTGAAATTGTAGGTATAAGGGTGGAATGGAACGTCGGCGGTTAACGCTTTAGGCTAAAATCAGAGGTTGGCAACCCTCAAGCTCAAGTGCTCCGGACTAGGTCTGCATGCTGCACTAGACTCCAGGGTGCTTCAACACCCGCCCCCCCCCCTCCCTCCTGTCCCCATCCCATACCACCTCGAAGAGGTGTTCATTAAACGATAACTCAGTTTTCACGGAATTATTTACTGCTCGCCCTTATCGTATTACATACACAACCACGTATACGTCGATTCTACACAATCAGTTCTTCATCAGTCTTCTCCTAGTTACGCACCCCAGTAACTCATCCCGTGAAAAATTCCTAGGAATATGAGATATAAAAAAATTGCAATTTTTTGGTAAAAATTAAAAAACAATATAAAATTATCTTTCGCCATGTGTCCCTCCTCCAGTCGAAAGCATTGCCAAAGGACATATATATCCAGCAGTCTCAAAATGATCTCGTAGCAGCTACACGAAGTCAGTCTCCGAGGGATGCCGAGCTTTCACGAAGCGTCTTGTAAAGCGGTCTGGCTAATCTGAGCTCTAACCACTTCGGTGCAGGAGCCATATGTAGACGTAGTAAGGTTTTCGAGTAGAGGGTCGTGAGTGTAGCTACTTGATGCCTTCAGTGCCTTTGGTGCTTTCAGTTTTCAAATTAACTCGCCGTCGTCGTCGCCACGACGTCTGCGGCAACAAGGTCGACACTTCAGAGAGTTAGGATCGTGAAGTACACAGTCTGGCCTGTCTAGGTATCCACAGGCATAGACCACTGGGGGTAGTAGGAGAGAAGAGACGTTGGTTGCGTCTCGGGCTGAGAAGGTCGTAGAGAGCAGGGGAAGGGATAGGGCTGAGCCGAAGGGGGCGAAGGGGGCGAAGGGGGCGAAGAGGGCTGAAGGTTTGTCGCTACTTGCGGACGACAACTCCGAGTCTAAAACGTGACCAACCTGCCCGGAACCGCATCAAACTACCCTCACACCAATTCCGTTCCTCGTACCATTTCGACGCTCAAACCATCCCCTAACAATGTTCACCCTCTTCTCACTTTTATTACTTACGTGAACGTTCTACGATAATGGCGAAAACTAGGAAATACTGCGAGCCGTCGTATTTCAAAGTCGACATTGTTTTTCCATCAGCGTTACTCTTAGGGGGTTGTAAAAAAAATATTCTACTTTTTCGAGATGGATATTTATTTTTCTGTTTTTTTTTCTCATTATCACGAGAAACAAACACCCTGCATATACACCGAGACCCTATATTGATCCCCTATTTAAATATATGCCAACCTTACCCGTGTAAGACGCTATTTTCCACGAACCTCCTAAACCTTTTAAGGGTTGTGGAAGCCTCTTTAAACCTTTTCCAAGTCCTCGATACTACATTGCTTTGCAATGAAAGTGATGCGGTGAGGATTTCAGACAGTAACGTGAAGCAGGTCGTGACACCCTTGTTTATTTTGAAAAATTTTCGAAAATCCAATTTCAAGATACGTTTTGATTTAAATTATAGCTCGTTGTGGGAGTTTCCTGTATATATGTATATATATCTATGTATATAACCCACGAGATATCGTTTTCCGAAATTAAGGCAAATTGTGTGAAGCTTGGCGGCGTACGACGTTATTCCCGTGCGAAATCGATATGCAAATCTAGGCGAAAATCCTAGTAATCTTGCAGCTACCCAACCCCGAGCATCCAATAGAATAGGGGTGGCTTTAGCGTGGCACCTTGGAGAGCAAGGAAAACTAGACGCTAGAATGAGGATCGGGATAAAGACAAGGGACAGTGAGGTTAGAGGGGAGGGGGGGAGGAACTCGTCCTGTGGAAGGTTGAAGGGCACGAGAATACCGAGGGGGTAGAAAGGTTATAAAGTGGGGTTAGCGTGGGTCTGAAGGATCGTGTTCGACGGGCACCTTCGACGACAGGGTCTCGCAGGGGTGAAAGATGCTGCTTGACATCCACCTTACCTACCTAACCTTCTAGTCATCCGTACATATCTACAGGGTGGAGAACTTTCAAATTCATTCTTATCCCTCGCTCCTACCACCCTCTGAAAGTCTCTCCGCTATACCTACTCGACCGATAAAACATCCCTACAGAATTTTCGATTTTTACTATGTAATATTACTTTTGAGGATCTTCCATATAGAAAATTAGAACGAACTAGTATATTTTGGAAATATTTTTTTTTTAACTGTCGTTACATCCAGTCGCATGATATATTAATACAGCGGATTAATTAGAAAATATTTTTGAAAAATGTGTAAAAAGGAGATTTTGTTGTCCTTAGCTACTAATCTCGTATCCAGGATTTGACTTAGGTAGTGATAATAGGACGTTTCATCCTAGTGAAAAAGGAAAGAAAGGGTCAGACGTTCTGGTATCTATTCACCGTGTGTTGATAACGCCGACAGGAAATGAAGCAGGGACGAGGGGAGGTAAGAGGGTATGAGAAGAGAAACGTGAGAATAAAGTGAAGGGATAAGACGGACAGTACTAAAAGCCCAAAGAATAAAGATGGCGAAAAGAAAGGAAGAACGACGATCAATCTTGATCCCAATTACCGTGTCGTTCAGCTACGGTAATTGAGCCGCTCTCGGACGCCAAGTCACTTTGGACAATGCCGGAAACCCGAAACAATAGAAGCAAGGGGGTAGGTCTCGAAATTTCTTGACTTTGTTCCAAGAGGGAAAATGTTTTGTTTTTTTGGTTATACCTCGATTTCAGAGATGTAAAGAAAAAATGTAGACTAGATATTGAAAAAATAATGACGTCATAATAAAATTCAAATAAAACCCCTACAGCCTTAAGCCTCGCTCTCACAGTCAAATGGACGTCGGTCGTTCGCGCGATAAATTATATTTTCCTCGATGCTATCGCTCCATACGTCCTTTTAGTACTAAACTTTAATTTTGGCGTTACCTTTACGACAATTTCATATCAGCCTTTATATCGACACTCGTACGTCTCTGCGTAGTGTTCTAGGGATATTTGTCGTTACTTGGAAATAACTAGATGTCCCCATGTCTACTTGCCGTGTCTCGCGTGTTGGCAGTAACGAGCATTTATTGCAGTCACGAAATGTCCCACTTCTTTGTATCCGAGAAAACAGTATAGCAGGGCTCCCACTCGTCTTATCTTCAAGATAAATGATAACAGAGTTAACCCTCCCTAGTTACTTTACAAAGAATTCAACGAATTAAAAAAAAAAAAAATACGTAAAATTTCTAAAATATTATTTTACACGTCAATCGTCACAGTTAATATTTCTTGCTTAATTAGTACGTCAAAGATTCAATTAAATATCCAATCACGTGTCTTATCCAATAAAAAAAAAAAAAAAAAAAAAGTGAGAGAGTAGAAAGGGTCATATATGTAACAGGTCGTAGTTCAAAATCTTTTCTACTGAAACTTCGTACTTCCTGGCGGCTTTCGCCAATTTTAAATCCTCACCTCGTCCATCCACCTTAAGTACAAGTAAAACTTTCGAGTCTCCGCCTACTGCACGTAACCTAACGAGTAGGTAATTCTTGCGTTATCGACACTCGTCCGGGAATTATCTTCGTTTATCGTTGATTACTCGTCGGTAATAAGCACTCGTTATCCACTTACTTAACATGCAGATATACTTACCACACGTAAGAGCTAGCCCTGACCACGTGCTAATAGTCAAGTCGTGAATTCTCCAGAGTTCCTATTAGTACCTATCGATAGTCAATAATTTATAATCGATAAACATAATGGGTTAAAGGACGGTACGGCATAGTACTAATTCTCATGATATAACGGCAAAACACTAAACTAATGGAAATCTTTTTTCTATTATTAAAATCGCTCTGTGTCTACACGTATGTTTCCATGACGTTAAGAAACCGAAGATCAAGCAAGTTTCCATCGGATAGTCGATCGAAACTTTGCCGTAGGTATTAAACGACACTTGACTCTCCGTATAATCGCGCATCCGATACCCTGAGATGCGTTAACTAGCGAGGGAGTCCCTCAACCCCCCCCCCCCCCCACCCCCCCTATCTTAATAGCCCGGACGTTCGACAGAGGGCGGTTACGTGCCCAGCAGAGTGGGGCAAGGCTTCCCCTCCTTAGCGCGGGAGCTCAGCGCGAGGCGACTATAGGTACCTGCTGTAGCCCGAGTCGACCGAGTCGACCGAGTCGACCGAGTCGACTGTGTACCAGGAAACTCTTGAATGTGCTTAATTAGCCGATATTTGAGCACCAGGGGCACGCGAGTTTACGCTTACAAGCCGCTATTACCGAAAGCCGCTGGATTTCCGGGATGGGAAACAGCGATGGCGGTTAGGTGGTTTCTGGCTAGATAGTTGGCTCGCTGGACCGCTAGGTGGCTCCAACGCGTGAGATGTTTTCCCTGGGACGCGTCGGGTAGACTGGGGTGCACGCTGCTGCCCTCTGTACTCACGTTACCTCAAATAATATTGTTAAAGTCTAATTAGTACTCTAGCCTGTACACTCTACCCTACCTGCTAGACCTTACTTACCCGGCTGCTACCCTTTCGACAAATCACTCCTCGCCCCACTTCATCCCTTAGACTACTGTCGATGCGGTTCTCTTAAACCCATGTTACACTTCGGTTCTAAGACCATGTTACAAGACCTTTTGTTCCGTTGGTTAATTAGGTTGTCTCTTATCAGTGCGGAAGCTTCTCACTGCGTCCCACTCTACTCAAATTATCCGTGTCTTACGGACTTCCGGTCGGACGTACTTTTTGATCCGTGTTTTACGTTATTCGCTGAAATTTCTTGTGCTTTATTAAGAAGGACGTTTTAGACTTTGTTTTTTAACTAAGGGATGTATCGCGGTGTTGATTGAAAGAAATTTTGAAAAATGGGGAATTTTTTATTGACACGTTAAGAAATTAGAGCATCCATCTTGCAAGCGCTCAAAATTGATTTCCTGGTAATTTTATGGGGGGGTGAGTGCATTTTCCACCGAGGGATGTTGCTGACGTTGTTTCTACAGACCCTTGAAAAAGTATATTGTAAGGGATGATGAGGGAAGTCAAGTACAACCCACGTTTCCTCGATTTTCGTTCGACTCCTATTATTGCTCTGCGACTCGTTCTCTCCGGCCGATCTCAATATTCGGAATGTCAATTGCAGATGCATTCTTATCGAACTTCAATAATGACGTCATGACCCGTCGTATCGCCACTTTCAATTGTATCCACTGTTTGTACATTCTTTTTTTTTTTTTACTCTTTGAATCAAAACTTGTCGATTTCTCTTATTTATTGCTTTCTCTTTGCTTTCTTCTTTCAGGGACGATGTAATAGGGAAAAACCACCCTGCAAGTATTTCCATCCGCCCCAGCATCTCAAGGACCAGTTACTCATCAACGGCCGCAACCATCTTGCTCTGAAGAATGCCCTGATACAGCAAATGGGCCTTACACCGGGCCAGCCTCTTGTACCTGGCCAAGTCCCCACAGTGGTACGTCGACAGACATCTTTTTTTTTTTTTTATTTTCATCCTCGATGAGAATCCATATTTGTATACCTATACATCGGTCACTCAATTTTTTTTTTTTGGATTCTAGTTACGTCAGCTAGATAGCGTTTATGTAGATCATTGACGGTGCAACGATAATATTTTTTTTTCAATTATTACTTAAAAAGCGACTTTTTCGTATTTACAGGACATTTTTTTTTAAAACCTATCAGTCGTGCACCGTGAATTTTGCCAATATTTTCTCTGCGGGTGACGATGACTTTTTACGAAATTTTCTCATAATTTCGATCGAATATTTTTTAAGCATACGTAACAATTTTTTTTTATCACCACATTCTTTTTCTATCTTCAATATTATATATTTCTAAATGTCACTCAATTTTTATGATCAACAATGATCTTTGATAATCTACTCGTTGCACCGTTCAGTGCGCTATAACCCAAATTAAGATATAAAAATTAGCACGCAGCATGTTCCCTCTTTGTTTTTTTTTTAATTTTTTAATATATTAGTGGTCAGTGTTGCTCCTGCTCTTCTTGAGTGTCTAATTTATTACTGTTTTATTCTATCGTGAGAAAACTATTAAGAAGTTAGTCTTAAAGGAACACGAGCGCTTACGGCTAATTATGACGTTCGCAGAAAAGCCACTAACAGTATCGTAAACGAGACTTCGCTATATTACAAAAAAAGCACAAATTTTTCGTGACTCGATTATTACAATCTCAAATAATTATTTGTATTAATTTCCAATTTTTAGAAAAAAAAAAAGCACAACCATTGTATAACGATGTAACACGAACAAAAGATACGAGATAACAATATAGCTGTGCTATTATCTACCATCATGCGTATATTCGAAAGATAATTTCATCTTAATAAATAATCTTTATCTTATCTAATCTCATAAACCTATGTCGTAGGCGTTCGCGTTCCTTATCACAATATTTAAACACGTTGTATATTTGCATCCGTAGAGTGATCGAACTCCAGATACAAAATTAGAAATGCATCGTTATCAGGAGAGAAAGAGAGAGAGAGAGAGAGAGAGAGAGAGAGAGAGAGAGAGAGAGAGAGAGAGAGAGAGAGAGAGAGAG
>JASANN010000267.1:101369-126163 GCA_031762395.1 Calameuta pygmaea | reverse complement strand
GAGATAGAGAGAGAGAGAGAGAGAGAGAGAGAGAGAGAGAGAGAGAGAGAGAGAGAGAGAGAGAGAGAGAGAGAGATTACAAAGAAGAAAAAAAAACTTCAATTTTTATGCATTTGCCATTAACACGTGTCCATACCAAACTTAGTTCTAATTCATGATTAATTATCGTCCGTGATACGTGAGATCGATCCTATACTACACGTATGACTGCCTGTCTGTCCCCTATGTTTGCCGCTGTGGCGCTCGTGGTTGTGGTTGATTGTTGGTGTGTTCTCCAATTACGCGTCATTGGTGAACAGGAGGCTCCACCACCTCCGCCACCACACCAGCACCTTCAACAGCAAATCCAGCAGCAACTTCTCGCTACCCACGCCTTTATGGTAACTCCTGGTTTTGGTTGGCTTTCACTAATTTTTAGTTTACAAGTTCGACGGCGATGGCGAGATTCATCTTTTTTTTTTCGAAAAAAAAAAAAATAATAATTCCAAAAATCCAATAAAGATGTAATCGTGAAAAAAATTTCATTTTGATATTCGTAGTTTACGCTATATATTTCATTAAATCTCGTTATCGTTTTTGAAATCTTGTATGTATGTACGTAGCTGTTACGTGTTTTATATGATATGTACTTGCGGAAATGCTCAGCACTCTCGAGTAAAAGAGAATTCACACAAAGTAGATTCGTGCGAGAAGTGCATGCTTTGGTTTTTTATTTTTTATTTTTTTTGTCGTAAATGAAAAAGTCGAGTTTTACCATTTTTATATACATATATATATATAAATATATACGTTTGGTTTTTTTTTTTTTTACTATGAGTGATTGATTATGCCCATGTCAGTAGTGTGTAGCGAGCTTTTCTCAGAGAGTCGTATTTGACAAGGAGCTATGGATTCCTCTTGAGATTTCAATCGAAGACACTTCGAGTCTGTGCAAAAATAATACGTAGCGTTAAATCAAAGTACGCGTGTTTCTTCTTTTTCCCGAGTGTCGATATAAATTTTTGATACGGCACAAAAATCTCATTGTACAATAAATCAAAAGGATTCCATGTTTCCTTTAAATATTCACGTAAAAAAAAAAGCTTGAAAAATCCAAGGATAAAGAGCGTGTGGTCCGCTCGTTGAGTTGCGCTTCGAATTGTCCACATCCGCTTCCGGGAACCCGCTGCCGCAAAAAAAAGTGCTTCGTCCAAGAACTTGCACACGGGTGAGCGATAGAGGGGCGGGGGGGGGGGGAAGAGTGAAAGAAAGAGAAAAAGTAAGAAACGATTTGAGTGAAAGTGAACGAGGGACGTAGAAGAAAAAAAAAAAAAGATGCACGCAATAAAATTGAATAAAATCAAAGCGAATTGCATCGAAAGGGAAAGCAGCGTGAAAGACGTGTGAGATTCTTTGGATAACTGGGAAAGGGGTTTGTCTTTGGGTCAGATAGATTAGAATTGTCAGAGGAGGGGATTGGAGGGCATTAGGGTAAGGGAGGGGGTTGATTGAGTAACAAAGAAAAATATATATATATATATGTGGGACATGGAACGCAAAAGTACACTAATTGGGTTTGTCAATTTTCTAAGGGGTTTGAAAAAACTATCCCTAGAACGTGATGTTGATCTAACAGTATTTCCTGGATGTTTTCCGGGTGTTTTTCGCAGGCGACCAATCCGTACCTGACTGGGATGCCGCAGGTGGGCAGCACGTACAGTCCGTACTTCGCGCCAAGTCCCATAATGCCCGCAATCATGGGTCCGGCGGACCCAACGGGAGTTGGCAGTCCCCTAGGAGTGGTCCCTCAGACGGTGGCCATGCCGCAGAAGATGCCACGAACCGATCGTCTCGAGGTATGTCTACCACCAAACTACCTTCAACACGGGGCCCAACATGGCGCCGGGGCCCAGTGCCCGATGACTGGGCCCAATCCCGTATACCAGGTGCCCCAGGTGCCGGCCGGTCCCCCCAACCAAGTCTCGCCCGTCTCCACGATGCAATCTGTCAACCAGTCCCCCTCCCCTACGACTATCACCACCTCCGTTTGCACCCCCTTACACAACCCTCATCCCCATCATCATCCCCTCCACAATCTCGTCTACGTACACGCGTATTACTAGCCTAATTCGTTTAGGTAATTAAGTACGTCAGAAGATACAAAAATAATAATAATATTCCATAACGCGTACTATTTGTATCTATATAATACTGTCTATTCGATCTTTCTATTTTTCCAACCCCCCCACCCACCCAATGACCCCCCCCCCCCCACCACCACTACCACCACTTACAATCACTTGAAAAAAAAAACTGTCTTTTATCTCTCTGTCCTCCTCACACCCCTTTGTCTATCTATCTGTCTATCTTTCTCTTACCTACCTATATCTTTATATATGTATACATACATTTATATCTATATATTTCTATGTATACACTGAGGTGTCGGGTGCGCACCCGTGCGCGTGCGCGTATATCTATAATAATACGCACCTACCCCACGGCCATCCCCTAACTGGTTGAGGGGTAGCACGATGCCCCAAAAGAAGAAAAAAAAAAAAGGAAATACGATGTCGACTGACGTCAGACACCTCAGGCACACGTTCCCCTCTTTTCGTACTTACTGTAATGACCTCCTCATTTCTCCCCACTCCCTTTTCCGTGCCCCCCCCCCCTCGAACCCCCCCAAACACCAATGCCTATACTGATAAATAACGCGAGGACGTATTGTACATCAGCTACCCCGTGGGAGACCGCGCGATTCTTGTAATTGATCGTAAACTACCCCCTTGTCCCCTGAAAAAAAAAAAATACACCTGACCTCTTCACCACAACCAACCACCATCATTATCACCGCCGACGCCACCACCACCACCACCACTACCACCACCACCACCACTATCAACAGCACTCCACGTGGGTCGGTTTACTACGCCGCTGCATTTTATGAAAATTATTATCCTCATTGTCCGTTACTTTTTTAATGATGGCGAAGAGAATGCCCGGACGTCTATATATATATATATATATATATATATATCGACATTCATACACGTGTACGCTGTGCGCACGCCGATTGGCGCGTTTCATTCGTGACTTTTTGAAATCATTTTTTTTCTCAAAATTTATATAATCGTATTGCGCTCATGGTAGATTTTAAGTTGTTCCTTGTTCTTTAAATTTTTAATATCGTTCTTTGAATCGATGTGAAGCGCGCCAGTTTACAATGACGTGTGTGATTGGACGATTTTGAAATTGTGGAAGAAGCTTGCGAAAATGATAAGGAGGATAATTGATAGGATCGATAGATTGACCGTAGGGCATTTTGGATATTGTTAGGAGAGGAATTTTTTTTTTGGTGATGCAATTTTAACAGAATCAAAATTATGGGTATAATTACTAGTGACGATTTTCGAAATTTAAATTAATTTAATTCTCCTCAGTAAGAATTATTGCAATGAACCTAGATTTTCATGATAATCAAACGTCTCCGACCATCTCCAAAATGACCGACTGGTTTTTTTGTATAATTAATTTCGTAATTGAATCGAATTTCATATATGTATATTAGGGAATTGTCCAATCATAACGCATCTTCCGTACTACCAAATTTGACAGTAGTCTTAGCTAGGATCTCTTAACGAAGTGAACGTAAAAGAATATAATGAAAAGCGAATAAATAGGAATGCGGATACAGAAAGAAAAGATTAGGAAGAAAAACGCAATTGCGAGAGGAAAAAAAACTAATTTAGAGGAAGAAATAAGAATACAATACTTTTCGAAGTGAAACCTACTATACTTATAATAATAATGTTAGATTGCACATATTTTGTAGCACTACGTTACGGGTTTAAAGAGAGAGAGAGAGAGAGAGAGAGAGAGAGAGAGAGAGAGAGAGAGAGAGAGATGGAAAGAAGAAGAAAAAGAAAAAATAAATAAAAGTAACAATAATAAGTCACCAATAAGATAATTCTCTTTGACGATACTTACGAAATTATTATTTAGATACTTCTTAGCAATTTGTCGTAAAAGAGCAAAAAGATAAAAAGAAAATTGTCTGAGGTTAAATAGAAGATTGGTATGTGTCTCAAAATTTAGGGGTTCAACAGTAGCCGTACGTAATATCATTGATTCCCAATAAATTGATCGTGATCGATTCACGATTTTCCTATACTGTGTATCGCGGGATATAATAATAGAGCGAAGATGAAAGAGAAAGTCAAAATTGGAGATGGATAATGAAAAAAAAAAGAATAATAATAAAAATAAAAATTTTCTTGTATTATGATATATCGTGGAAAACGCCCGTTTGAGTATTTATGAATTTATAAGGTGATATATGCGTCCTTAATGACATAACGAATAAGTATCAATTAACTATGATGATCATGATAACGATAAATTGATCTTGGATCGTTAGGATAACCACGATAAGAAATCATGAAGTATAGATCATTCATGATTAGCATGAACGATGGCGATGACGGCGATAATGATAATGATGATGATAACGACGATATTGTTGAGGTTATCGATAACTATATATTGATGACGAGGGACAGAAGGATGTGAAGAAAAAAAAAGAAATTATAAATTAAGAATATTATAAACATATATTTAGATATTTAGCGATAAATCTTAGGATTGTATAGGGTTATTTTGTAGTTCGATAGGATCTCTCGCGGAAGGGATTTAAGGACGATCGATGACTAATGAGAAGGTCGCACAGGTGAACGACCGTACGAAACAATTATTTCTATAGTGTAAACTTAGTTCTTACGGTTTTTCATTGAGTACGTAGTACTTCGTAGCCGCCGTGCGTTTCTTTGGTTGGCGAATACGAACGAGAAAGAAGAGACAAGCGCGAGGAATAAATAAGGAAAATTAAGGAGGTGAAGAAATATCGAGAAGAAAAATTTGAAAAAGATGATAAAACTAGCCGTTAGACGTTACACGACTTTGCGCCACGAAGTCGGCACGAAGACGAGTAAGGGGTGGAAAATATGAGGATTAATAAGAATGAAAAAAAAAAAAACGGTATTTTTTATTATAGAATTATCCGACCAGTGACAGCGCGACAGTTCCTTCAGGTTTTGTTATTTAAAAAAAAAAAAAATTGCTACTGCGCATACTTAGCACCGGGAAAGGGTGTCGTGACACGTGAAAAATGCAAACAGGAAGTGTCGCGCTTGTCATGCGCGGACGAGCGTAGATTAAAGGGTTGGTAAGGAGAGATGGGAAAAAGATGAAGAGTAGTGCGAGTTAAAAAAAAAAATAATAAAAGGAGCGACTAGATTTTACCCAGTACTCTCTTTTTAATAATGTAGTCTGTAAAGTATGAAAACTAATACGGAAGAGGAAAGCGGATATGACGTGGAGTCTTTAAATGATGAATGATTGCGCTAACGTTGGATGGACTATGATGTCTTTTTTTCTTTTTTTTTTTTTGACGTGATACATTGAATACTCAAAATATGCAAAATCTCTTGAATACCGTATATCGATTGTTCAGAAACATATTGACGACATCGACCAAAGTTATATGTATTTTGGAATTTTTTCAAATTCGCCTTGTCCGTGTGGTTATCGCCTTTTTTCCACTCGCCAACGTCCTTCCGGTCCCTTTTATTTAACGTGCACAACAATTTATTTATTTTTTGGAATTTTACTATGAAAAGTGTATAGTTTAGTTTTACTCGTTTCGCGTGATTTTATCGATTGTCATATCGAATTTTATTTATTTTTTTTTTTCTATTTGGATTTTTTTATTATCGCCGTACACGGTGCTATTTCCTTTTGAAAAAAGCCGCGTCGGAGTAACGGAGCGAAATAAGTACAGAGAAAAAAAAAAGACAAAAATAATTAAGTCAAGTTCCTACTAATTAAACGATTGCAAATTTCAATTTGATGGTTTATCGCTTGTTTTGTCAATTTTAATGCGACTAATTGTTATAAGGACGGGCTCGTCCCGATTAGTTATTGATTATTTATTGTACCTTTTTAAAAATAGTTTTAAACAATTTTTTTATCTTTTATTATACGACAAAAAGTATACTTCATTTTTTTCTTCTACCATTCTTTCCTGGATCCGATCAATCCATAAATTCGTATCCTTCACCTTTGACCTCATTCACGCCCTAAGGAGTCTGACAATAGGATCCAAAATCCTGTCGAGGTCCTTACAAAATTTTTCAACTGAACACAATAATAAACCCGATAAATGACTAACCTATACGCGCATGCGTGCATACAGAAATGTAATTTTCAAAAAATCATTAATCGCTACAGTAACCCTTATTTTTTTTTTTTTAATTGTATGGGAACGAAAACGCGAACAAGGAAACGAAAACGAGCGACGAAATTAAGTAGGAGTAGTAAAAAAGAATAAGGGAAAGAAAGAGAGAAGAAAAAAAAAGGTAAAGGAATAAGAAGAAGAAAGAAACGAAAACCAATACGGTGATAATTGTTAATTGTTGTATTTTTATTTCATTTTTTACTCGTTTTCTACGTGCACTTATTTATCTTGTCGACGGAGTGTCCGATATTATTATTGTTATTGCTATTATCATTATTCCAAACTATTGTATTGGCTATATTAATTCTTTATTATTGTACGCAAAAGTATATACACCATTTCGATTATACGAGGGAACTATATGACGTCTATGTTATATACATATATGCATGCTGAGAGAAATAAATAAAAGAAAGAAATATGAATGAAAAAAAAAAAAAGAAAAAAGATAAAATTTCATTAGATTGAGAAACAATGAAGACGTATATGTATATGTATGTGGTTATATGCATATATACATACTATATAATGTATCTACATGCCTAATCGTGCATACGCACATACGGACATATGTATAAAGTAGGTAGGTTAACAAATTGATTGATTGTATTTTGTATCATTGATGATAGACCGATAGCAGAGATCGAGAGTTACATACGCGAAAAGAAATATTGTCCAAAAAAAAAGAGAAAGAAAGAAAGAAATGATAAATTTATCGAGGAAATACTCTTCTCCTCTAAAACTATCTGATTATCTCAAAAAAATTATCTGTCTATTTATCTGATTGGTCATGTCTCATTCTTGTGCTCTTTCACTCTCTCTTCCTATAACCCTCTAACCCACCCTTATTATCATTATTTCCTCGGTTGATCTGTTTCTTCGTCGCGTTTATCGGTGCGTATATTTTATAATTATTTTCAAAAAAAGAAAAAGAAAAAGAAAAACGAGTAACTCGACGCGGCGCCGGACCACGTGTGTAAAGAAAATATGGAATATAAGGACAAGAAGATAAATAAATATATATGACATATATCTATACGGTAACATGTATGTACGAGAGAAAGTTGGGACACTAGAATGAATGATAAGAAGATATCAAGGATACGAAACGACAAGAAAAAGAACATTTTTTTTAAAAGTAAATTCAAAGATCGAACGTACTTTTTTGTCGCACGGAATTACAGTATTTTTTTTTTTATTCAGAACAAAAAAGATTCCTCTTGATATTTTCGCTTAATATTTTTCTCTTGCCCTTTCCTCTTCCCCCTTCATTACGAATCATCGCAATCGATCCTCCGTTCCTATATCCAAAATCACTATTATTATAATTTTTATCAACAAAAACTTTCTTCTTTATCAAGCTCTCTGTTTCCTCGTATAAAATTCCGATGATGATGATGATGATGATGATAATAATAATAATAATAGTCAGAGCATCGTCAATAAAAATCCTCCTCACGTTCGAGCCTTAAATCCTTTTTCCTTAATCCCCCCTCGCCCCCCCCCCCCCTCCCAACATCCACTTTCCACGGTATTAACACACGAATGTTCCGACAGATTCACAAAGATAGCAATAAAGGAAAAGAAAGGCAAAGAAAAAATGATAATAAAAGAATGAGAAATAGAAGAGCCGTTCCCCCTCTCGTCCCCCCTCGCCCCCTTCGAACCTTAGCTCCTCCAAAAAATAAAAAGGCGAATGGAACAATGGAATGAAACGAAACAAGAGCGAGATAGAGAACAAAGTGAAAAAGGAAAAAAACGAAAAATACTGAATATACACAATGTGATATTGTTAATTGAATATTACCTATAATTACATAATTGCGGATAAGGACGAACACTGAGATATTTGATTGATTGATTGACTAATGACGATTGATCTTATTACGATATTAATGATTAATATTATATATATATGAGGAATAATAATACTTGATAATGAAGTAAAATAATAACAATAACAATAATAACTGATGATTATGATGATGATGATGATGATGATTAATAATAATAATAATAATAATAATAATAATAATAATAATACATACTTGTGATGATGTACTGCGATGACTCGCGTTGAATCCGGGTCACGCGAAACCTTTTGATGATGGATTCAAATAAAACGAATATAATTCAAAATAATAAAAAAAAAACGCGTGGACTGTCTTTATTACTGTTACTACTTACTCACGAGACATCTGTTTTAGTCACTTTTTTTTTTTACTTATATTTATTGATTAATACAACACAAATATCATGTCACACCCTATCAATACTTGTACCGAACAAAAAAAAATCCTTACATTTTTTATCTGTCAGATTTATTCTTATCAACGTACCATTTTCTTTTTGACCTCATTATTTCTCTTTTTCCTCCCCTCCTCTCTTTTTCTATTCTGTCAGCTATTATCCCCCCCCCCCCCCCACGCCCACCCTCACACCGCCCACCTCCGACACGCACAAACACACACTTATCCGCTATCTGTTATTTTAACACGTGTTCATATACATTGTTCCTTCTGGTATCGGTTCTCCATTGTACTATATTTATTATACGTTCGGCCGGGTTCGATTATTTTCAACTACACAAGCCCGAATTTTGTTTTATTATCTTTCTTCTTGCTCTCTTGATTATTTTATTCTCACTCAGATTCTTCTCTCAGTACACGCTTGACGCGCCACACTGTAATCGTAAGAGGCCTGGCTATCGCAATATATCAGCTAATTACCCCCTAAGCATAATTTTAACGGACACGTGTTTCTTATAGTCGTTAGGATTAAGGGGATGAAAAGGTAAAAAAAAAATGTTTACGGCGACATCGACGGGCTGCTGGGGGAAAAAAAAAAAGAAAAAAGAAATAAAAGAAAAAAAGAAAATACAAAGAGTATGAAATTCACAAGACGTCTGGACCACGACTCACTTCTATCTCCTTTGGCCTGAAATCCAAAAACCGTTGTCTGTCACTTCCTGAGCTCGGGAGTATCGGCGAGACTTTCATCGTTCGAATGCACGATGCATTGGTATCTTTTTTTTTTCGTAATTTTTTTTTTCAAATCAAACCTCACGTCCCCCCCTCTAAAGTGTCACTTGTATACGTATGCGTGTGCGTGAGTGTGTGTGTAAAATTTTTTTAGCATTTTTTTTTTTTTAAAAAAACCCCATTCACAAAAACGCCCAATAGGATCGATCGGATCCGGCCGACAATTCTAACAGGGCGTAGAAATTTTTATTAGTCAATAATAATAACAATAATATTAATGATATTAATAATAATGACAGTATTAAAATTATCTTTCCCTTCCAATTATATTTAAATGGCATTACAGTGATCCTTCGTCCTTTGAATCGTCCTGGAAATCCCCGACCCCCCCCCCTCACCCCCATTGCCTATCCAATCAACCCCTCTGACACCTGGTGATTTAAGAATGACAGGGAAGGCAAAAATATGGGAAGGAAACCAGACATAAAAATAATCGTGTGACGTAATAGAAAAAAAAATATGGTGTACACTCACCCGAAACAGTTTTATAATTGATTTTTATTCGTGTTTCGGATATATCATATAATTACTCCTACTACCGCTAATACTACAATTCTATAATATATATATACACACATATATATATATATATATATTTATATTTGCTTGCTGCCTGTTTTACATACCGTTATTAATATATATTGCGAAGAGCGAAAATGCGTTTCGATTTGTCACTCCGTTTTGTATCGCGTTTATTAACAACCGCATTCTCGATTGGGTACGATTATCTTTGCCGCGATTCACTTGATGATTTTACAAAGGAGAATACAGGAGAATATTGGGACGTACGATTTTATTTTACATGTAAATATACGACTTGTGTTCCCTTTCGTCAGTCTCGTTTACGTGGAGATTTGCGAATTTGAGACCCGATTGTACCTGATCGATCGGTTGTTCCGATACGTACGAGAGGAATCGATAACGCGTCCGCGCACTACATAATGTGATAGTGAATGCGGTAGTGTATGCAAAGTAGTGTGAAAAAAATTAATTTTCAATTCTTCGTGTAATTATCGATAACAAGCTGAAATTGGTACATTAACGAATAGGAACTTTTTTAGGACGAGTACTTTTTTTTTTCCTTTCGAATTTTGATTTTCTTCATATCTTTATTCGCAGGAAGGCACGCAGTTAGATATCTTTCTTTTTTTTTTTACTGTATGCCTGTCTGGTTTGTCTTGTTTCTATTGGGCTTATCTACTTTTGCCTTCTTTTTCTTTTTTTGTTCTCTACTATTTTTTCTATTCGTCCGCGTAATTTTGGTTCTCTCGATTTCCGGTAGTAGATATTGGTTTTATTTTTTTTTTTTGACTGACACCTCGGCTAAGAAAATGTAAAAATGCTTTAATTCTTGACTTTCTATAACTGTCTGTCCTTCTTCTTATCTTTATTTTCCTTTGCGCGGATTCCTCTCCGTCCCCATTTTCTAAGTTTCACTCTCTCTCTCTTATTTTTGCTTTCTTTCTTTTTATTTCGGGAATATGCAGCGATACGTCGTAGATCCTGACAATTATCAGCTAAGCAGCTTACCGTCATTACCAGTGCTTCTTATCAGAATTCGTCGGTTGGAAGGGGGGAGGGGTGGCTTTTCTTTTATTTATTTATGCACTTTTTATCCTCTCTTTTTTCTCTCTTGCCAACGGGATAACTTTACGTCTATTTGTCGAGCGAGCGAAAATACAGGGGAGATTCGTTCTCTCTCTCTCTCTCTCTCTCTCTCTCTCTCTCTCTCTCTCTCTCTTTTAACAACCTTTCATTTGACCTCCCATGCTGTATCTCTTTGCAGTAGAGTATACTGCCAGTCAGAAAATGGAAAAATGCTCGACTCATCCCTGTATTCAAGCTGCATTTTTCTTTAATACGTTTTTACATTTATTCTTAAAAATGTTCTCTTGTTAGTATCTTTTTTTTTCCAACTTTTATTCATATTTCAAACTCGAAATTTCCGCTTCAAAATTTTCGTGATGACACAAACGCGTACGTGCGAAAATTAATAGCTGTTAGGCTGCTATATTTTGCAGAATTTTTTTTTTTTTTACAACTCCCATTTTACATTGTACGTATAATTATTTTTTTTCTTGTTCATTTTTCTCTTTCTTTTTCCGTCCTTTGTTTTTACATCGTCCCTCCCTCCCTTTTCTTCTCTTTTTTTTTTCTCCAAATAACTGCTTACGACCGCGCCTTGTATAATGTATCAGTAAATTGTTATTATTGAATCAGTATCTGTTTACTAATTTATTAATTGACATATAGTGACTCAAACTTTTATTTTACAGCTAGGAGGAGGTGCTTATTATACGCAAAACCGCATGTGACTGTTAATACACATATTTATATAATATAGATCATTTTCCTTGTAGGTGTATATATATACGCAAGTATATATATACACGTATGTGGATAACGCGCGTACGTGTTAAAAAAAAAACTCTACTATAATATTATCGCGCTCCCCTAACTGTGTAATTTTTTAATTTTAATTTTCATATTTTCAGCATATAATACCATTGATATTTAATTTCTCTTACTCTTAATGCCTGGGTGAAAGGTCGTCAGTCTTTCTCGTGAGCCAATTACGTTCGTTCGCTAATTCGATCAGATCATACGCTATACCAAATTTTGAAAATTCGACAATTGATATATTTTTTCAAAAATTAGAATATTTTCAAAATAAATTGGGCTACCGAGGACGACTGGCGTCTCGACGCACCGTCAATGTTGTGTGTAGATTTTTTGGACTGACCATTCTTTCAGCTACTCGGTATGTTTTAAAACAGATAAATCAACACTACTAAAAAAAAAATCATCTTTCGAACATTCAAGGGTCAAGGTATAGAACAATAGAACAAGGACGGTATTGTACAGAACTAAAAAAAAAAAATCATTCAACACCCAACACGTTATCAGCAATCACGCGAACGACACACGCATCTCCAGTCACAGAAAACACTAGCAAGACACGAAAAAGCATACACAAGTAAATAATACGTCACTACTGTTTGACACAATACAAAAAAAAATTATTCAAATTTCATTCAAAAAAATATTCTAGCACGCGCGCGCACGCACTTGACACTATAGGCACGCCAAAGAAAAATTCAAAAACCAAAATTTACAAATCAAATATTTATCAGCCTGCACTCGCCTTGGGGCTTATAGATAAACCCAAGAAAAAAAAAATTACAAAGACATAACACCAAACAACTCACGAAGTGCACGGAAAATAATTGTTCGCATGTTGCATAACTTACAAAAAAAAAAAAAACATTCAACACAAAAAACAGCACGCACATATGTCGTTCTCTATATGCGCTCTTACGACCAGCAATTTCTCTCGCGCGGTGGTTCGTTTGGAATAATTCAATATAATTGGGGTACAACTAATTAGGAGCTTTGATGATCAATAAGCCTATAGTCCTATAGTACTCCGGAAAGAGTGTTCTTTACTTTTTTTTTCCCCCCACCCTATATATAAAAAACTTTCATTATTCTAACCTCGCTACTTACCTTTGTTACTCTGTTCATTTTCCTTTCTAATTGTTACCCTCTTTCTTTTTTTCTTTTCTTTTCGAAGAGTACTCTCTCCCGCCCCCACCCCCACCCCTCGCCCCTCCACTTTCCATTCGGGCTCGTGTTACTTCGCCAGAGGGTAGAACTCAGGTTCGACGAGCACTTCACTCGATGAAAGTACTTTGTTAAGGAACGAAACGTGCCCTCGTCGTTAACGTCGTTTATCGGCCGGCCAAAGGAACCACTCGCAGCCAGAGTCCCCATTTTACTTTTTTTTACTTTCACTTTCTTTTTTTATTCACACTATTTCCTCTCCATCCCCATCGCTCTGTCTTTTAATATACAGTCAACAATCCTTACGACATCACTCTCTTGCTGTCTCTTTCTTACTCCTTCACCACTGCTTCGTTCTGTCTTTCTCCCTCTCACGAATCCTCTATCGTTGGACATTACTTTATTTTCTTCACTGGTTGTACCCTATACCTTGTGCGCGTGCGCGTGTGCCCAGTATGCATCCGACCTGCCATCTGCCGGCTGCCAAAATTATGACAAAGCTGATCCTCAACGATCGTCTTTCTCTATCACTTGGATCTTGTGTGTCATCTGTGTTCGTGATTGTTCATGCTGATTGTCAAACTACTTTTCTGTGTCACTCTGAATCCTTATCCAATATCCGTCCTCGATCTGGATCTATCTCCATAATCTAGCACCACTTCTACTTATATCTGTTCAGTGATGTCTACGTTGCGGCCTGTCACGCGTGCACTCTATTGTGATTATCCGTAGTCTAAGCGACGATGGGTGTGATGCGTGCGAGCTCGCGGTGAGGATGAATGCTCGGTTTTTATTCTATATATGTATTACTTACTAACGTACTCTTCAAATACGTATATACACATGTGCTTATCACTCACGACTTAACCTAACCAGTAACGCGCTATTATCACAACACAAATTATACTGTACACTGAACAGCGTACGCTGGTATCTATCGGGCCTGAACGCTATGAAAATCCCTCGCGAAGATCAGCGTGAAGGATTGTCGTCTGACTGTCGAAAAAAAACATTATATCTTTATATTCGACCAATTTTTTATCACTTTCTTTTTTTTTCAAAAAAAAAAAAAAAAAAAAAATATCGCGTCAAAGCATCACTTGTCAAAAAAAATTGTAATCTGGAAATACATTCTTCGGCAGTACAGTTAGATACATTTCTCGATTTCTCGACTGGGCAAACAAGAAGGATGAATTTTTTTTATTTTCTAGAATCGACCGATCCGACTTTGTCTAATAATTGAGGTCAGGTCAGTCCGTTCAGGTTTTCAGGAAGTTCGAATGTCTCTCTTCCGGTCCCAAAAGGACTGTCCAATAGATCTACAGTCAGATAACAGTCCTCTCGCTTTCTTCGTCCTTTCTCTGTCTGTCTTTCTGTTTCTGACTCTAGCCTCTCTGTCTCTGTATCTCTTCTTCACGATATCCAAGCGAAACAATGTAGCTACTGTACACCGTGTCAACTATGGCACGTGCTACGGCCGCCAAAACACTCGCTAGCATTAGACCCCAGAGCAGCTACGTGTCCGCGCCCAAGATAATCGCTAATTGTCTGATAGCCTTTAAAAAAGAAAACATTAAAATTTTTATCACGAAAGAGAAATTAATTTTATTAAACAAAAAAAAAATGGTGTTACACAAAAAGTTGGACAATTGGCGAATATCAATGGTCAACTATTGTTCCCCGCCACTGAGTAGTCCCCACTTATCCCAAATTTCCTTTTCCATCCTGACAATTTGACCTCGCGACCTCACTTTCCTCTATTCGAAATACAAATCCACCGTACGTAAGACATCAATGTATTATTCAACGTTACCAAAAGTTCCTTTCGTCCATCCTGAACCTCGATGATGATCTTTGCCCATATCATTATCATTATCATGTTAGCAGGTATCCGTGTCACACAACCTAATAGTGATTACGTGTACAAGACACCCGAAACCTTCCGACCGTCCTGTCCCTCCGCCCCGTCCCCGTCCCCGTCCCCGCCATTCCCCCCCAGCCCCCTAGAGTGTCTTCCGATAGCCCATAGATAGAGTGCCATGCCATGCGTGTTCGCTCTTGCTGTAGGTATGTCGCGAGTTCCAACGTGGGGCGTGCAAACGCGGCGAGACGGAGTGCCGGTTTGCGCACCCCCTCGAGACGGTGCAGGCGAACGAGGACGGCTCTGTGACGGTCTGCATGGACGCTGTCAAGGGCCGATGCAATCGGGACCCCTGCCGCTATTTCCACCCCCCTCTGCACCTTCAAGTCCACATTAAGGCCGCACAATCTCGGGCTAGCATTGCGGTAATGCATTCTCTCTCTCTCTCTCTCTCACTCTCTCTCTCTCTTTCTATATCTTATCTCTCTCTCTCTCTCTCTCTGTCTGTCTCTCTTTATCCTTTATACTATTACTTTCTCATTATTGTTGTTTATATTATTATTCTCGCTTTCTACTTACACTCTACTCTTCGATCTTACTTTCACTCTACGTCCTGTTCTTTTGTAGACGTTACTTTCTGGCTTTTTCCTTGGTTGAGCGACTCGAACTCTTTGAGATCTGTCGGTTATACCTTTTTCTTTTTGATTTTGTCACCTTTTTTTATACACGACCGTCTCGTGATTTTTGAAACGATTACTTTTGACGTTGACAGTACATCATTTATTTTGTGTCGGTATCGAGGATTTTTTTTTGGAGGTCGGTAATCTTTTAAACATTTTTTGACGTTGTTCTACTTCGAAATTAATTTTTTTTATCGGGCAATTTTTTTTTATCAGAGATCTTGACACTCGATGATTTTTTACCTTTGACCTCACTCCTGATCATTCTCTTTTATTATCACTTAGTAGCTTTTTTCTCTCTTTTTCCATTTCACTCTCACTCTATCTCTTCTCTCTCTCTCTCTCTCTCTTTCCTTTTCTGTCTCTCATAACTTTTGTCATCCTGTATGAGTTTCCTGGGTTTGCGTTGAAGAAGCTTTCGCTGCTGCGCTGCTTTTCGCCAATCCGCGATAAAACTTGGGCTCTCTCCCTTGAACCGCAGCAGACCTGCATTCTCTATGCTATTATTACACACGTACTGCGCTCATCAGATATATTCACATATATCAGTCTTATATCAATACTATATCCAAACACTAGCACAGACGAACCGATATATGACAATTGAACGGCGAAATTGGCCAAACGTTGCGCAGTGGCAACTGTCATGACGACCGTAACCGAAAAGTGGCGATTGACTTCAGGCATTTATTTATACAAATTTTTTGAAAAAAAAAATCACGAAAAAAATATCATCCACGAATTATCATTTTTTCACAATAAATTCAAATCTGAAAATTTCATACGAAGAGGATAAAGAATTTTTTTGAAAACAATTCCTCGTATCCGTTGCGGTCGTCAGTAAAGAAAATTAGTTTACGGTTTTGAATCCAACCTAACCCTATATATATATATATATCCCGTAACATTGATTTTGTTGTCTATATTGTTTATTATGTTTCCTTGATCTATGAATTTTCTCCTTTTCCCAAGGTCCATGTCCGAACCAGTCGTCTATCGCTTTTGTGTTCGTCCATTCACAAATCCCGTTTGACGTTTAGCCGTGTACGTAGTGTTGTAGTGAGTAGTTAAAAAAGGAAGCCAGAAAATCTGTTTACCATCACCGACACCACTGTTCTATTTCTCTCTTTCTAGCAGCCTATCGCAGCTACCCAGGTGCAAATACCTAGTTGCCATACACCAATCACCGATCGATTTACCTAGATCATATAAATACTGCGTCGCCTTATCGCTCGTTCCAGTTTTCGTTTTCGTATCTGGCAATTCGAGAAAACTGTCAACAATTTTTTTTCTTCCATTATTTCATAATTTCCATGTAAATCAGTTACGTAAATAATAATAGTCACGTGGTTGACTCGATATAAATTTTCGAATTTCCCGCCATTCGCTTGAACTCTCCCTAATCCAAAACCAGTCGCACCAAACGTGACGACTCCGCCGGTATATTTTTTTTTTTTTTCCAAAAGTGACAGTACTCGATCAGGCATTTTCTCTTGCCATTTTCGAAAATGGAAACTGGTGACTGGGCGTGTTGTAAATAAAAGTAGTAATTACCTATCATGAATGACACGAACACAAAACCCTGCTGACAAGCTGTGCTGCACGAACCCCAGCTATCTGAACCCTGCTGCTGTTTGCTGCCCCACACAAAACGCTACACAGAAAAAAAGAGCAAGAAAAAAAAGAAAGATTAAAAAAAATGAAAACGGAGTAAGAAATGAATGAGAAATCGGCTGGAATAATTGTGTGGTTAATTATATATTTATTGCATATATTGTACCTTGTATCTGTTGGGTAGGGGAAATGAGAAAGTGTCGTGGCTCTCTCGCTTCGGACTTCGTTTGCGATCTCGAATTCTCTCTCTCTTTCTCTCTCACTCTCTTTATCTTTCCATCCCCTTTTCCTTCTCGTACCGCCGTACTTCTGTGCTCCTTCCTTCTAGCTCTTTTCCTCTTTCTCTCTCTTCTTCTCTCTCTCTCTCTCATTCTCTATCTATCTCTGTGTCTTGGTCCGCCTTGCTCTCTTTTTGTCTCGACCACTAGGATGGCTCATAGAAATTCTACGTCCTTCGCAATGCCTTTTAAGGTAATTTCTCGATTCGAAAGAATGTCCACCTTCGTCGGAGAAAAGTGGAAATGAGAAATTCGCAGCTGCGTCTAATCCATTTTCTTGGGCCCGATTCGACCATTTGACCTACGTACGTCTATATCGCTGAAGCGCGTCACTTCGATCTGCAGGAAGACACGAGTTTCCTGGACGTTGCGTCCGCAGCCAGCAGGGACGTCGCGATGCGACATTCCCTATCGTTATCACGGATCTACAAGCCCCCGAGACTCAAGAGCTGCCATATCTCAGCAATGGACGAATTTCCAAAATTTTCTATTCTCTTTACTGTTCCGAGGATGACCTCAAAATCGATCTTCTATTTTTTTTTTAAATACTTTTCTTTTTTCATTTCTCAAATCATTCTCCCCCTTGATTCGTCACGCTCCTTCGAGGCACCAGACTCTCATCGATGGTTACAAGCACTTTCTCAGTCGGACGGATGGCGAGTCTTCGTGAAAGTTCTCTTGGTGGGGAAAAAGAGCAAAAAAATGAAAAAAAAAAAAAAAAATACAAAACAACGAAAGAGTAAAACTTTTCAAAATTTTTTTACAACTCTACTCCAAGTGGCGACACCGTACTACGTCGCCTCCTCTCTCGTCGCTCTGCACTTCCTGTCCCTCGGTGCATCTTGACACTGTATATACGGACAGACGCGAGTCCTGCTCCTCGTCGAACGGAGGTGAAACAAAGTTTCGAAAAAAAAAAAAGTATTTGAAAAAAAGAAAAATGAAAAGGGATAGACGAGACGCAAATAAAAAGAATCTCAGGAAAAAAAAGGGCAGGGCAAAAAATAGAGAGAGAGAGATTTTCAGCAACGTCGGCCGGAGGACCTCGCCCACACCCGGACACAAGAACGGAGAATCTCGCACGGATTGCGGCAGACTAGCTTGTTGGCAGGGAAGTTTCATTCTCTACAAGTGGGTTTCAATTCCCGAAGGGTGCATCGCATTTTGAGAAGCCACTCGGCCCGCGCCCACTTATCTTTAACGATCGTTACATCCGAGATCCGCTGCTCGCGTCTCACGAGAACGAATGATGAGCCGCAAAGAAAGGAAGGCTTGAAAAAAAAAAGAAAAAAAAGAAAAGGCATACGAATCGAAAATCGCAAGCGCCATCCTCTTTTCTTCGATACCGTCTGACAATGAACAAATTTCTGGCCGAAAAAAATGTTTGCCGATTTTTATTATTAATTGATAACAAAAAAAAAACCAGTCAAATCTGACCTTACCAAAGAATAAGATAAGGAATGGACCATATCGCGATTTTCGATATCACTCCTATCTCTCTCTCTTGGATTTTCTACTCGAGAGAGGTCAATCATCGCGAAATGCACTCTTTGGAATTGCAACGCAATTCCTAAATGTTTGTCAAGTGTAACACGTACATTATACACACGCATATACACTGTACACTACAATATATACATGTTATATATATATATATATACATATATCTATACGGTACACTGTCCAATTAGACTCCTATATCGGTATACACATACTAAACAGTATATACATATATGATAATTACACAAAATTACACATGTCTGGTACAATCATACGCGATATTTACAGTATGGCCATACAAGTTAAACACGATGCACATTACACGGAAGGGACGACTCAACAAGCAGAAGTACACGTCAATGTAAAAAGAAACTTAATGTAAATAACAATTAATGTGTATATTCGTTTGTTTCCTCAATTTCAGGCAACGTTAAAGAAAAATTGTGAAAAGAACGTCCCCATCCTTCTGCAGACGATGCCTGCTGATTATTATTATTATTATTATTATTATTTTATCGTCATTAATTAATCTTGCGACGAATCTCACACTGTATTTTATTTCACTGTATCTCTCATGCATCTCTTTGCCACTGTGTACATACGTGCGAGAGCCAACGTTGTTCTTCGATTATCCATTGTTCACTTGTTTACGTTATTTTTCAATTTCTCCTACAGTACCGCCGACCACCCATTATTATTAATGTTCAAACTAGAAGAGAAGCAAGGGGATGCGCGCGCACCTCGCCAACCGGAAGTTCAGCTCGATTCGATTGTAAGATACATATTGCAGGTTCATCGGTACCGGAAATGTTGTCGGATCACTTGCCGAGGCTAAACGAACGAGGAAAATTGCATCTCGCTAATTTATATTTTTCTATTTTCTTCTTATTATTATCTAATTATCGATTCTCTTGGATTTTCTATTATTTACTCAATACTTGTCTATGTCTTCGCACCGATGCATCTTCGTGCTTCGGCTTGGAGCGACTTTGTCTCCTTTTGAAATTTAACTTTGCACTTTTGTATCTGGAGCGTCACCAGCGTCATGTCACGTGTACGTCACCATTGGAAACAACCCTAATAATCATAATGTCGGCTGTGACATAATATCTTCTTCCTTACTCACAGAGAATTTCATTCGGGAGCTCCGTGGTCTGGTTTATCGCGCGCATGCGCAGCTCTTCAATAGGACGCTTTTTCTTATATCTTGCATTCCACTGTGTCATTAATATTTTTCATTATCTTTGATCTTCCTGTTTTTTTTTTTTACAAGGTTCACGCGGTCAATGACCTTTTTTTCTGACACCAGCAACATCTTGGGTACAATATATTTTTTTGGTTTGAAAATGACAGGAATCCTGAAATACGCGGAGCAGTGCATATGCATATATGTATATATATATATATATATATATATATATATCAAATATATTAATATAAAACTAATGATATTTTTAGGCTACACCTTTTTCTGACGCACAACAAACGCGATATACGACCTTACCGTATATTAGTATATATTCATATATAACATAAAATATATATCCATACACCTGTATAATCTATCTTTACATCTGTAAGACTCATACGACTGTCTACCGAGCCTCAACTGGTCTTTTTTTCTTTTTTTGATTTTTATCTTGCCCTCTTGCTGGCGATGCTTCATGCTTGCTGAAAACCTTCGTGCGCTTCGCTACTCGCCAATTAACGCCTGCGAATTGCCAACAAAAAAATTTTCGAACCGCACGACTGACCGATCACCATCGCCCGCACGAAAAAAAAAAAAAAAAAAAAAAAAAAAAAAATACGTAAAGCAGACGGCGACGGTGCCGACGAACGTTGCGGGAATTGGAGCGATGGCTGGCGGAGTGTCAGGAGTGCCGGCTGCAGCTGTACCTGGAGGACTTCAGAACGCCAATATGGCGAGCATCGAGCTCGGCAAGAAGCGGATGCGCGACTCCAATGACGATCTGCTAATGGTACCACGGCTTATGCATGGAGTACACTTTCGGTTTTTGTAGCGGAATTTCGATAGAAATTGGCCGATTTTTATTTATTGAAAGCAACGTGCGAATAGAATAAAACGATATATTTGTTTACGTAGCGTCGCTGCGCAGCTGCTTGGCGTAATCCAATATGGCCGCCAAGGTGTTTATAAGTGCTGCCATCTGTCGCGTGACGCGAGAAACTATTTTCGAACCGAAGAACGGTAATACGAAAGTTAAAGTGTACTCTTCGTTCTGTATGTATATAAAAGCTTTCTTTCTCCAAGTATACGTTATATTGGCTTACGCGAATTCTTAGGCCTGTTTCTATGGATATTCTACGTAGCGTTACGTTTAAGTTACAAATACAGTTTACTGCGATTGTGAATACACTGCCGAGCGCGCTTAGAGCTCTAGCTCCTATTTTCTTGTCTCTAACAAACCCCGCTGTTCTTTATCCGACCTCGGGACGTAACTAAAGGCGTCCACGCAATCGAGCGACAATCACCCTGAGAGATACAAATTTTCCTAGTGTGTTTTGTCTCCGATGTCGTCGTCAGACTTTGCGTCGACTGCTTTCAGATATTTCTCTACGGTTACTGCACATATTATCATTGGCTTAAACCCCGACAATATGCGCAAAATTTGTTGAGAATTCTGTTTTTTTTTTCTTTTTTTTTATTAGTTGACGCTTCTTTTTTCTGTCGTCTGTTTGCGATGTGGTTCGTTCCGGAGCTTACGCCTCGTAATGTATTTATAGATCGCTTATATCGACATGCGTGTCACGTGTCACGTCAACCGGCAATCAGATTTCGGTCATCCAGTGGGCGACTCTATCGATTCGTTTCTTCCTTGTTTTCCTATTGAGAATGATCGATAAACAAAAAGTTTTTTTTTTTTTCGAAAAATTTTCTAATCCATCGACATGACTCGTGACACTAATGATTATGGTAAAATCCTTAGGCAATCCTCTGGCCAAAAGATATCTGACCTGAGTTACGATCAGTTGATCGATCGATCGATATTATATCGTATTGATTATTATACTGATTGTAGGTCAATTTTCGCACTTTGAGTTGTGGCAAACATCGATTCCAAGCAACGTGCTTGTTTTATGACTGGCCTAATTGCAGGGTTATTTAGAAATAATAATATGTTGAATTTACTTTTCTTTATTCATAAGCACTGGCAGTTACGTTGAAAATAGAAAGTGGAGAATCGATGTTCAAACAGCTTGGATTGGGAATGTTGAAATAAAAAATGTTGAAATCTAATTATTGTGCTTGGAATTTTGGCGGTTCATTCTTTCTTTTCAATATGGAATTGGATCAGTTTCGACTGATCCAAAAAGTCACATTGAAATTAAAAAGTGGACCCGGATTCGAGGACATAATGAGTTCTGTGTAATTCTGAGCTTGCGCCGATGATGCATGTTGTGCTTTCGCGACCCCGAGGTGATGGTACAGCATCATCCCCTCGAGTATACTCTGGACGATGACTAAACTACATCTAGAGATAAATTATTCACTTGATTTTTTTCAATTTTTGTTTTTTTCAAATTCAGGTCAGAAAGTGACCATCATTAAAATTAGTCATGTCGATTTTGTTTTTTTAAAAAAAAGAACAATAGCACCATAGTCCGCTTACGTACACTCGCTATACTTTCTTCCTTCTCGTGGGACCTCTTCTTCTTGTCCTCGTGTACTTTGAACTTTTTTTTCTTTCATTTTTTCGAAATTTCACAACGCGACTCAGCCTCATTTTTTGATTCACTCAAGGTTATGTGGAATTCAATTTTGAGGATTTTCTATCTCGTTCGCGCTGTGGGAAAGTAATGAAAAATTCGAAGGATTAATTTTTTTTTATTTTTTCTTTTTAATTTTTCTTCGGCTTTCAAGCTTTCGCATATCGTCGCAGCTTTTGACTAAATTCCTTGAAAAAAAAAAAAAGAAAACTTATCTTCAGTTTTCTTTTTGCTTACCACGATTTGCACATTAATAACAGTCGTTCGCCCGCTTCTTAGTTTTATTTTTTTAAATTCCTTCTTTTTTGTACTCTTCTCTTTTTTCTTTTTACCTTTTTCGCTTATTCGGGCTACTAATGTCCTACCTCAATGACTGACAGTCTGATTCAATGACGCTCTCTATTTTTTATCTCTTATCTCATCGTCTATATTTTCTATATATACATGTATATAACACAATTTTTTTTCTCTCGCAGACAATTTCGAAATTTTACTTTTTCTCTCGTTAACACATTTTTCTCATTCTCTTTCCATCTCTCTTTTTTCTCTGCTCACACATATACATGGTTTGCCTTTTAAAATTCACTTTGAATTTTGAATTCACACGCCTTTGCATTCCGCGTACGTCCTCACAATTTTCGCAAGCTGTTATCTATTCGTACTTACGTCCTTGAGTTTTTTTTGCAAAACGTGTCACAGTCTGGTTTCGTTTTTTTCTTTCTTTCTTTCTTTTTTTTTGTTACACGAGATAAGAGAACCATGATAATTTTCACAACTGCGTCATTTCGTCCTGGCAGTTTTCTATATATCAAAATATACATATATCACAAACCATGACCAGATATATCGATATACAGATCCGCGTACGAAAGGATGTATTTTGGAACGTTCTGAGAGAAACTTTACTTTCGTTTGTTTTGACATCAAATTTTTTATCGAAGTAGAAGAATTTTACAGTTGTCCAACAACGAAAACCGTCATCGTATGGGAACGTCACTGCAAGCTGCGTCATCGGCACAACTTACACTGTTTCTACCCCCTGACCATGGTCCTTGATGAAACAAAAGAAAATATATATATATGACATTCCATTTCTCCGCAACTTCCAATCCCGTGATCCGAGCCTTACAACAACAAAATAAAAGAATCGCACGATTACCTGATCCTTTGAAATGAGTTGAAACCGATCCTGTCTTTGTTGCAGATGGACATGAAATCTGTCGGGTCGTTCTACTACGAGAACTTTGTAAGTGCAGATAAAAAAGAAAAAAAAAATCATAACCCCACCCATCCTTATCTTAACCTTTGTCACATATGGTAGTACACTTTGAAGATATGCTCAAGGCAATATTTATTATATACCATCTATATCGGCTTATATTTACATATGGGAAATTTAAAGTGGGACTTATTTTTTTTAGGAAAAATGAATTCGTAGATCTTATTTCATCGTGATAGCATCTTTACTTGGAATTATATAAATTTCCAAAATTTTTGTACCGATATATTGTATTCATTCCTCCCTTAATCAGGTACCTTGTTGAACTCCTTTTTCGGCATTTAAAAAATTTTTCTGATTAGGCTATCATACTGTGCTTTAAATCACTTACTTACGGCAGTTCTAGTCTCATTGAATCCCGTGTGAAATCGTAGTTCCGGTATCGATACCAATTAAAAGCAAAGACGAAAAGGGACTTACAAAGGAAATGAAAAATTTGTATAAAAATCTCGACGGGTCCTGAGTGTCACGCATACTCGAACTCTCTGAATGGTCTAACCCGATTCCGCTGTTGCTTCCAGGCGTTCCCAGGAATAGTACCGTACAAACGTCCAGCAGGCGACAAGTCCGGCATGCCGGTGTACCAACCAACCGGCGCGACGACCTACCAGCAGCTGATGCAGCTTCAGCAGCCGTTCGTGCCTGTGTCATGTGAGTACACTGGAACACCACCACTACCCCAAACCTCTAACCCGTCGATCGTGCCCTCGCAAAATTCGATACAGCCGCAAAGTGGCGGCGGAGGCGGCGGCGGCGGCGGCGGCGGCGGCGGGATGGCCGGAGCGTCATCGGGCCTGAGCGAATCTAATGGCGGCGGCGGCGGCGGCGGCGGTGGTGGGGGTGGGGGTGGCGGCGGAGGCGGCGGTGGCAGCGGAACAGGCGGCGGGATCCTACTAGACCCAAACAATCCTCCGCCACCGCCGCCACCGAACGCAGCCGCGTCCGCTGGCGAGAAGCAGGCCGCAGCAGCGGTG
>JASANN010000267.1:88116-101088 GCA_031762395.1 Calameuta pygmaea | reverse complement strand
GGCGGCGGCGGCCGCGGCCGCGGCCGTGGCCAATCACGAGAACGAGAACTCCCATAACTCGCCCGAATTGAATCACCCAAACGCACAGCACGTAGGACACATGTCGCTGGCTGCGCCACCGTCCATGAGTCCCATGACCTCGATATCCGGTCTGACCTCTATGCCCAGTGTCGGCAGTATGACCTCTATGGCTGGTATGGTTAGTATGGCTAATATGGCTAGCATGGCCAGTATGGCTAATATGGCCAACATGAATTCAATGGCTAATTACACTATGGCCAATATGGCTAACCTCAACGTATTGAGTACACTGGGCATGGGTCCTAATCTATCCATGGATCCTGCAGCCCTGGCCAAGGAGGTGGCACAGAAGAATTACGCGAAGGCGATCAAACTGTCCCAGGCCTCGCAGTCGTACGGGATCAATCCTCTGACCGCGCTCAATTACACTGGAGTGGCCTTGAACAAACATTCTCTCGCCATGAACTCTCAAGCGTCCGCGATGCAAGGCACAGCCGCCCCTAGGCAGGTCATACCGGGCCTACCCGGTATACATGGGACTCTGACCTCGCCACTACCAGCTGGTATCCTGGCCTATCCCAGACCTCCTCCAACCGCTCCCATCAATCCTTACTCTCTGATACGACCTCAGATGCTCCCTGCCTCCTACATGCAAAGTTCTATTCCTGGCGTCCCAGGAGCCAGCATGCAGGCCAATCCTTACGCAGTTCAGAATCCTTACGCCATGTTACCCGGGGTCGCTGGTGTTCCCGGCATGGCCACCGCTGTACCCGGTGTGCCCCAAATGCAGAACGCGAATCCGGCCACGATAGCCGCGCAACCTCAGGTCGCCATACCGGTTAGCAGCGGGGTGGTCATGCAGCCCTATAAGAAAATGAAAACTACGTAAATTCTTATATCGTCACGTTATTGTGCTTCCCGGGGTCTATCGATCGGCCAATCAGATTTTCCATTGATCCTTACAGTTTTTTTTTATATGGCCACCAAAGGAAAAGACTTTCTTTCATTTCTCCCTCTCTCTCTCTCTCTCTCTCTCTCTCTTACACACACACAATATACTTCGATCGTCGCGTTTAATCTTGCCGTGTCCTCCTACCGAACGAATGAACTTTGTTAAGCGAGTCAAGATCCCTCGGTTTCGATCGTATAGGTCGCAAGAGGGTGACCTCGTAACGTGAGGAACTAGTGACCTCTGACACTTTCATATATTAGCCTCCAACAGGGTAACGTCTTAAAGAGATTACAAAGAGAAAAAAATATATATATATACATACTGCAAGGATCAATGGAGAATCCATAGAGTGAACAGCACCCTGCTGATAACGATTGGCGCATGGTGAAAATTACGGCAGAGAAAAGGGAGAATAAAATTAGTCTAGCGTAATCGAGTGACGCTGAGAGGAAAGATATATTAAAGGAAACGAAAAAAGAAAAAAAAAGGAAAAACAAAAAAGTTCCAGAAATAGTTTCATTTTCTAGTCAGACATTGTCGGTGAACAGTGCCTTATTGTCCCGATCCCACTGATAAATAATAAAAAAAAATATATATATATATACCGTTCCGAGACACTCTGACGGCTGACCGTGCTAGCAACATGAATTCTGTTTTTTTTCTTTTTTTTTTAATTTTCATCCTGTCTCTTATTATTGTTTGTTCCATTTGTTTCCTCTTACGAGTCTCTTCTAACGTTTGTTCCTCGTGCTCGTTTCTTATTAACGATATCTTATTGTAGTGGCTGGACATTATTATTATTATTATCATTGTTTCTATTTATGTTAATTAATCCCCAGTGAGCGACGCACCTTGTTACGTGTTTTTACGAAAAATCTTTATCATTATTAAAGCATCTTATAACGCGGACTCGTTAACGAAACCACTGGAGGTTATCATTTTTACAATAATAATCTCTTGACTGTAAATTAACAATGGTATGGTGCAAGGGTCATTTATGGACTCGAGGGAGATTGATTAATTATTTAAAAGAGAAAGAGAGAGTGTAAGAAAAGAAAAAGAAAAAGAAAGGCAAACAAATGAATCAGACTTCCTCGAGTCTGATATAAATATCGCGTGTGTCGTCTATTATGCAATTTCGCGATTTTATGCGTGGAAATGATTTTTTTTTTTTGGGACTTCGAACGGGCCCGATTTTATAACTTTATAATTACGTGTTGGGTTACTCGTTATCAGTTGTTTATATTTCTTGACTTTGTTAATTGTATCCTCCAGTGGTCTCTACCATACCGACACTTCGTATATCGCGTGATAAAACTTTGTATCGTCATCGACGTATCCCCTAGTATCTATTTTATTTTCTTATCGTTACTACTTTTTATCGGTTATGAAAATCAGTAAAATGTAATTATTATTATTATTATTAGTATTCGCGTTCACGTTTATTCGTATTCATAGTCGTGTCTCTATAAGCCCGTATGCATCGTACGAGGTTGGTCCTGATTGAAGAAAAAGAAAAGAAAAAAGAAAAAGAAAGGGAACCATTTCCACTGTTGCTATTTCTCAATCATTGTGACGATTAATCATTGACTAATGTGGAAAGAGAATAAACGACGTTTCCTGTCTTATTGAAATATATTTTTTATTTTTATCTTTTTTTTTTGTTCAACCAATCAACGTATGTTTCCTAGGCGCATCCTTGCCGGATTTAATTGTCAAGAAAATTGAATTTTCTCACTTTAACTTCCTTATCGTTTTCGTTTGTAGAATTTTTATCTTATTATAATTTTCTTAATTCTTGACCACTTCGCTTCACGGAACTGTCCAAATGGTTCCTAATGTTAATGCATAGTTTTAATTGTTCGTTTTATCGCGTTAATTTAGGCTAGCCACCTCCTATACATTTTGAGTATCCACCTCCTACTACGTTTCCAAAAATATTTACAAATTCACCCCCCTCCCCCCCGCCACCTCCGCTGCGAAAAAAATTTTTATAATCCAACATTATCCAAATTGTTCCTGATCATCCTGGATTCAATTCGGGTGAGTTCTCACGTGTGCGCACGATGAACTATTGTCAAATATATATATGCGTATGGGACGTTCGAGTTTTTTCAATTTCTTTTTTTTTTATAATGCATTTAGTCAAGAGAACACAAGAAACACGCACACGTTAGACAATACGTTGACGCACACACGTATTATTCAATTTATATAAAATTACGTATAAACACGTCGACCTACCCACGTACGGTAGGTGCGAGCACAGCCGTCGCACTGCGAAACGTCGCGGCCAAATGCATTTATCTTTGGACGAGGAAGACGAGGAGAAAAACAAATATAATTTCGAAGATAAGGACAAACGATTATTGTGACGGTGAAGAAAATTTTATTTTCGGCAAGAGAAATAAAATGATAAATTACGATAAGAGGTGCAAAATGGTGTCTGTGCATCCTTACATGACGATACGTACACACACTCACTCACCAACACACAATTACACTCACTTCACATACATGCGCACGTAACGCAACATGCATATACGTCAGAAAAAAGAAAAAATTAAAGATTTTTGCGAATTAGTGTCACGTGACTTTTGTGAACTTCACGTTTTCTTTTTTACTTTTATCTTTAAATCACGGATTTTTTTAACGAGGCGATTTTACTCTTGCGGCAGTCAGGGGGAGTTGGGGAGGGAGGGGGGGGGGATTTTCGAAGGGAAATCGCATTTGCGTAGGATCGATGATAAATCAATATATTGTCTGTCGTTAACGGGTATATGTATACATTTATATATCTGATTATATTTGCCAAGTGATTTGATTTTTTTCATAGCTGGCACCTACGTGATTGTATAATGTAGAAAGTTACGTGTATATATAAATATATATATATATATATACACGAGTAGGATTGATATGTAATTATTATATAGCGGTACATAAACATATGTATATAGAAGTATACATATACATGGTGTCCCGTATAACGTACGATTTTAATGAATCGTCGACACGTTGAACATGTCGGTGTAGATTTTACTGTAGAAAAAGATTTTAGAGGACACTATAGATCGATAGATTAGATGTACGACGGTCTAAAAAGAGAAAAATAAAGAAAAAAAAAAGAAAATTACCGATTCCGAAAACAAAAAATATCGAGGGCTCGGAGGAAAAAACATGGCGACGAAATCCCTGCGTGCAGGAAATGTATGCAACTCTGCATTTGCGTAACGACGATTTTGTAGATAACGAAAAAAAAAATCAGTGCTTTCACGTTACGAAAGTCAAGTGCGACAGTATTTTTTTTTTTTCAAAATATTAATCGCCCAGTGACACTATCAGCGAACAGTGTGCACGCATGACGTCATCTTTCTCCATGAGACTACTCGATCCTTCACGAGATTAAAAATAGTTCTTTCGAGGACAATGATTTTTGTGAAAAAAAAAAGTCAAAATTAAAAATAAAAATCGCACTCTGTGTCTACGCGATACGTGGACGAACGAAAAAGGGCATGAGTCATTAGTCTGTCGCGATTTTACAAAAAAAGAAAAACGGGACTGTTCATTGAAGCTCCGCGCACAACGGTCGTCTTAAAAAGATATAGAACGAGGATAAATTTTGAAAATTTTTTCAAGCATGACATTGGGCATAAAAAATACTCAAGATATCCATCTAACAATTTGGGTAAGGATTGCCCTTTTTTTGGAGGTATTTTGGAGTAATTTGAGTATTCACTTTTTTTTGGTTCCCAACGATTTTATCAAATTTTACATACAGTACGCGTACCTTGGACTCGAGCCGTTTTCAATCTCGTGAGGAACAATACTTGAGGGCCGTCCATTGTGATAGCGTAAAATAATATGTGTACCATAATAATGCCCTGAGCACAAAGGAGAGGGAGATTAAAAAAAAAACAAGAAAAAATACATACAAACACTTTTTAATGATTACGTAGATAATACGCATACAATTAACATATTATATACATAAAAAGTGGCCTAGAAATTATTACTATTATTACTATTATTGTAACGATTATGCAGAAGCAGAAATAACTAGCGCGAAAATCCCGATTGAAAAATAGCGTTCAAAAAAAATTTCAAACCGTATTACGATATGCATACACATACATATATATATGTATGTATGTTTACACGTCGCGCCTCTGACGTCCAGTCAGCTGTCATCCCGAAGTGACAGCAGGAAGCGTTTTGACGATGCGTAGAAAAAAAAATTTTTTCTTAGGGCCCTTTGTCGTGCGTTTTGCAAGATTGAAAAGAAAAAGTCAGATGAAATTAGAAAGAGAAAATAACGAGGACGATATATATATATATATAACCAACGGAAATGAGTTAACGTGAAAACAGAAATAATGATAAACATCAACGAGAGGGTGGCTGTTTCGAAATTCGCGCCCAAGTCCCGGACGCGCAAGTAGGAGACCGTGAGACTTCTTTCCCAAAGAGTGCGAGAGAGAGCGAGAGAGTGTGCGAACGATATTTCCTTAGCTCTCGCGACAGTGCAATTTTAAAATTACGACGCGGCCCATAAGGCTGCCCAGAAATATTCATCAGTAACACGAAACTTGCACGGGTTTTGATATATTTTTCGAAAAAAAAAAATAAATCACTTAACTTTACTTCGTCCGCCGTCGATAGTCATTACCAACATTTTATACGGATAAATGCGATAGAATTTTTGAGTGAACTTTTTTTTTATTATTTTTTTTTTTTTTTTTTTGAAAAACAACAATCGACAACCGGGTCTTGGGTGTCGAATATACTTGACTCAGCGCAAGTGCCTTCCCTTGCACTCTACACTACTACACACACAAAAATGCACTTACACACACACACACACACAAAATACACGTAACACATTACGGACGTAAAGACAGAGAGACGTTTGACACAGGTGATAAAAGAAGATAACACTACTTATTATATATTTACGTAGTACGATTACATTTATATATAATATATATAAAGGTATATATATATTACCTAATATTAATAGTTGCATATAAGTGGCGTGCAACGAAAAATAAACGACCTACTTTATTAAATATATATATATATATATATATATATGTGAATATATATATATATATATATATATATATATATATATATATATACACACACGAATAATGATTATCGCAAGGACAAGATAAAAGAAAAAAAATATATATATAAGAACGATACGTTTTACGATATAATCAAGTATATACCATGCATACAGGTAGTATTTATTATTGTGTACTGTACTGTCTCTAATTCTTCATGTACATTGTTATATACACGTATATATATATACTTAACATACCACGGACAAAACATCCACGTACACTTCGGACACGTTTCTATATACATATATATGTGTGTATATATAATATAATATATATATGTATATACATATATATATATCGAGTACCTATATATCGAGTACACACTATACGATCCGGTGCGCGCACGTGCAAAGTGCTCTTCTTGTCTCTTGATTATATCTTTAATATATAAATATATTCGATATATCCGGGAATGGGCGTTGAGGGCTATCGATAAGGATAAGGGCGGCCCGTTTGCACGTGCACGTCCACCGGGTCCCTCAGGAGTCAGCCAGTATTTGTAATAATAATGCTTGAGAAATGCATGAATATTTGTTTTATTAATGCTTCTTCTTATTTCATCTCTATCTATCGATGACGATATCTCCCACCCCAGTCGGCTAATCCCTGTAATATTGATTATTATACTCAATATGGCGTCCATTGCTCACAGCCTACATGCCTTGCTTCCTGCTTCCTTCGTATCGAGAATCAAACATTTTTCCCCCACTCTCGTAAGAGGCCTGGTGCTTGTCTCGTGTATCACTATACGGCAGTCGCGCGCATAAATTTTCTTCCTGCTCCCCATTCCCGCATCTAAGATGGCGGCCTTCCTTACGATACGGAGAAGAAAGGCGGAATTTGCATAGGTTTATCGTGCAACGTGTAAGTGATGCTAGAATCCTGACCTTACCCAAGCCTTTGATATCCTTTAAATCTTCTTTCATCACTGTGCGAATTTACCTTTTGCCTATACATGTTTTTTTTTCTCATAGAAAGATTCTGGCTATGATCGCTTTTTTTTTTTTTTTTTTGGTAAAATTCTGTTCTCAGGTTACGTTCACGTACGACTAGTGAACGAGTCAAGCACACGGTCGTCTATAAATTCTCGTAGATATAACTAGTTTGCTTCAGATATTACGAAAAAAAAAAATTATACCTTGTCACTTCCGCTCTTATCCCGTAATCTGAACTTCCGGTTTCTTTTCCCCGAAAAAAATCCAAATTTCAATTTCCTTGGCTTTCCCATGCTTTACACGCGTATCTCCGATCAACAGCGTTGTGGGCGATCATCTGGCACAAGGTCCAGTCTCGTCTATACTTCTCATGCGTACAGACCCTAACCTCTCCTGCCTATCCGTTCTTCCATTGGGGGGGAAAAAAAAAGAAAAAGACCAAATAAAAAGAAAAGCAATCGCCACATCGGATGTGTATTACTTTCTCTTTAATTACGCAGCTTGGCCGTGACGGAGAAATGGTAATTCCCTGAGCGAAGCTTAATTATTGACATGTTTCTTTTTTTCTACTCTTTTTCAAATTACCCGCCAATTTACCTTCAACGCGCACGCGCGATTGACACGTGGCTGGGTACGATGATATCTTATCCACTTTCGTTTTCCATTCTTCCTTCTTAACTGTTTTATTTCTTTTTCTTTTACATCTACCTTATCCATATACATTGGATTCCAATATAAACACATCCTAGCTATGGTAGAATCCTTTCGTAGAATCTGTGTAGAAGACAATCGTCGTCCATTATTTAAATATTCGAAACGCTTCTGCCGTGGCATCGAGATAGCACACCGCCATACGCAATGATATCGAAGCTAAAAAGTCACCGTAGAAAAAATTTTCAAAAAAAAAAAGAGATGAGTGACCACCGAAGGGTGTTCCATGATAATCTTTTAAAAATCGAAAACTAGCTTCACAAGGAAATCAGATTACAATGGGTATACAAATATACGAAAAACAATTGTTTACCCCCATGGGACACCCTTCTAGCCGAGCACTCTAGAGGTAGCGAATAAGTTGTTGCAGCTTTGTTGCGTCCAGGCTTGCTTGTACACACTGGATTCCAATTGGACGATCACGGGGATGCGAATTCGCCGGATTCTAGCGTAGAATTGCTCTGCTGCTATCCAAAGAGATGATGATGATGATGATGATGATGATGATGAATCATGATGATAGCCAGGTGAGAAGAGTAGTCTCGCTTTGGTAGTTAAACATCAACGAGGTTTATCGACGTGTTTCGCCAAGAGACAAAAAATCCTACGACTCCATCTTGGTCACCACTTTCCACGTCCACGTGTACGAGTTCAGAAAAAAAAAAGAAAATCCAAAAAAATTTTTTGAGTCTAGCATCGGAGGAGGTTTGGGATCATATCGTATAAGATGTCTGTCGTACTCGAGGATGACGATATCCTCCGCTGTTAAAAATCTGTCAACTGTCAATTACATTTTGACCATGGATCTTGGCGAGAATTTTCATGGGATACGAAATTCTTTTTTTTTTTTTAAATATATATATGTATGCATATTTGTCGTATCGTTACCCCGTGAAAATTTGTATGGTCGACATATCTCTGACTCTTGTTGGACCTGTCTAGAGCTCCTCTCCGTTCCGTAGGACCTCCCTGCTATTTTCCGGCGAAACACAGGAGGAACACGGGATTAATGACACACGCCATTAAGATGCCGCAATTTGCACGCAACTCACGTTCATTCATGATCTCTCTTTGAACTTTCTGTTTCATGCCTGCCTACGCCTTGGACGCCGCACGACTTTGAACCGAATGAACTGTTTATGAACACCGCCAACGCTTATCGCCCGAACAAAAAAAAAACAAAAAAAACCCTAAAAACCGCCAACCACAAAAATCCAACAAAACTGCATCCCACTGGACAACCCGCATGCCGACCCGTTTTCTTTGATCCTTGGAAATTATCACTCCTGGGCCTTTCCACGATAACATCCTCTCTGCGTTCGTATCATCACCCCGCGTCTTTATTGGATCTTATTGCGCATTCCGTTCTTTACTTCACTATGTGGCGATTGTGCGAAACCTTGACTGCCTATCTGTTCCAAAAATGTCCTCCGTTTCGACTTTTCATTGCGATTATGGAAACAACAAATTTTGAATCTCTCTCTCTGTGTCTCCGTTCTTCTATATTCTTTCACTCTTTCGATACTACGAATGCTGCCGTCACGAACGTGTTTGTCGAGAATACACCCTTGATTTGGCAATATTTTCAATTTTCACGTTAAATTGTTCATCTTCAAAAAAAAATAATAATAATCAAATTGTCATTCTCGTTTGCCACATGTCGTACGACACGAAAAAAAAAAACATATGAATATTTTGGTGTTGGGCTGTCTTATTTTTTTGCGACGACACTCACTGGACCGCACTACTGGTGATCACGCCTGGTTTTTGGAAAAAAAAAATGGATCCATAAAAATTATGCTTCACATGCATTTAATAACGGCGCACGTGTATCTATCGCGTCATTGTGACGTCACACGCACCGAGTATCATTCTTTCTCTCGGAATTACGAATGAACGTAAAATAATATATGAAAAAAAAAAATGATCAAAAACCGTTGGGTGGTCGATTTGGATGACGTCGTGGATGTGCTCTACTATCTGCCTCTATACTCGGATTGATTGGTTGACTGATTGGCCTTCGATTGGCGGTCTATTTACTCTCGTTATTATCCTGTATCACCTAATTCTAATATATTGTTATATTGATTGATATATATACGTATATATATATTTGGATATTTTTAACCGCTGGCTTGGTACTTGTGCACTGCCGCCGCATTATTGCCATGCCCGCCCATCACTCATCAATTTAAAAAAAAAATTTACATAAAATCAAAACGAACATAAAAAACACCCCGGTACATGGTTGGTCGATTTCGGCATGATATAACGAAAAATTTTTTTTCGGGAAAAAAAAATGTATCTCTACACTTTTCAAATCGCTAATGTCAAATCATAAATCAATGCATTCTCATTAACGGTTCACGTTCGTGAAAACATATCGATGCGCTTGACGTTTTTGTCGCAAAAAATATTCCTCCAAAAAAATTTCATCTCATTCACGAACACATCGTCGCATATGACGCAACTTACCTTACGTGAAATTTCATAAAATTTGTGAAAAATTTTCATTTCACTTGCTCAATTTGTCTGTTACCATCATCTTACGTTTTTATCATTTATTATTATTATTACTACTACTACTACTATTACTACTACTACTACTACTACTACTTACTACTATTATTACATATTCATACATATTTGTTTGTCCGTCGATGAGAACACGTTACGTCGTTTCCGCATCTGCGAAACGCCACGATGTGCTAAATGAAACATCATCATCACGTTTCGGACCATTTTGGACATGTACCTGGGTGCTGCGTGTGGGGTAAATACGCTCAACGTTGTGCGCCTGCGCAAATTTGGTGCGTCTCGTACCGAATTCGACTGAAATGGCAACAAAACGAACGATACCAAAATCGAAAACCGAACGAAAAAAAAAAAAAAAAAAAAAACCATTAAAAAACAAAAAATAAAAATAAAAAAATTATACAAAAAATATTACCTACGGAACGTCAAACGAAAAAAAAATAATACTCCGGGAAAAAAAAACAACAACAACAACAAAATCTATATATCTGTATACCAATATACCGTACGAACACTGCCTCGTTTGCTGCATGTGGATCGCCTTAGCAGCCTTAGCCACTGTCGGGGCCCACGTGGTCCCCCAAAACGCTCACTGTGTCGTCTACACAGACAGCTGCGGACAGGTAGACTCATTATTGTAACCAGTTTTTATCCAGTTTCGGGCCTGCATTGCATTGCATCTTTTTTTCGCGTAGATTAACACATATATCTATATATCTATATATCTATATATCCACCCATCTACCCATCTATCCTTCAATAGAAATATCCAACAGTGCTGTACGAAGTGTGCGCCAAGAGAAAAACAGTTTGCCATTTTCGCACGGAGCAAAAGACTTTATTTATTTTTTTTTCCAAAAATTTCCCATATTGCACTCGGGTCACATTGTAGCTTGAAACGTTACACGAGAAAATCTCTCGTTTCATTCTGCAAACTTTTCCTCTATTCGCCAAAATATAGTTCACGTCTTACCCCTGCGAAATCTACAGTCTGGCCAACAAGTTTTCTCACGGCGATGCGCACTTCCATGCACCTGTGCTACCCGGCTATATTTTCTTTTTTTTATTCCCGACCCACCCCACTGCCCCCCCTCACCCAACCTCTCCTACAGACTTCCCCTCGAACTTTAGCCATCCTGTATCCCCACTCCGGTCCCTCGCGATCCAACCGCCTCTTATCCCCCACCCCCCACCTTCGTTCTTCACGTCCAATTATTGTCAATCAATTGGATATGATTTAGCGCGCTCGATGCAGGCCCGAAACCTCAATGCCGCTAACACGCAAGATTAAAAAGGGATACGTATACGTGCGATCGCTTTCGTAATGAAATTCTCTCATTGATTCACATCGATAAGAACTTTTGTGATTCCACGCAAAAGCATGCTTTCCCAAATTATTTATTATCATTTTTACCGATAATAATAATAAGAGCGAATCGCGCCTCGTCCGAATCCCTTTTTAATCTTGGCTAACACGTAGCTTTTGGGGGCGTCTCCCTCACGACTGCTCACCGCAACTATAACTGCGAATAACCACTGCCTTACCTGGTGTCTGTCTATATCATTATCATTATTATTATTATTATTATTATTATTATTATTATTTATACTATTACTCTTGTTATTATTGTGCTACTATCGAACCCGTTATCACTTTACCTTGTCAGTTTTCGTCTAACGAGAATACGAAGGAGGGGCACGCTTCTTTATCGCGTATCACAACCCGTTACGACATTCATTTCGAGTCACTGTCTTTTTTTTAACCCTTTTCCTCTATTCGTTCCTATCGTCTACCTTGTTATCATTCGCGCACTTATATATATATATTGCCGATAAATGCCGTACGCTATCGTTCGTCTTTTGTATCACACGGTTTGACTGCTGATAAGAGATCTTGCTGTTAGTTCTTTTCTTTTTTTGAAATTACACCCTGACGTATTTCATTTTTCGTTATCACGCTGTCAGCACTTCTCGTCCAAGTATCGGAGGATTTTTCTCACGAGGCAGAAAGATACCGTGGATGTTTACGTGGGACTTTATGTGGACTTGATGTTGATAAGGGTGGATTTTTTTTCGGAAAATTCTGAAACTTTTTTTTTGTAGGATTTTCTTGTCGCGAGCATCGAACGTACGTCTTGAGTGTCTCGAGTCGCGAACGCGATTCCGCGGGTTACACGCGTCACTTCCGGTTGGTCGACGAGGAGGGAACAAAGAGGAACGACGAAAGCGAAAGGGGAAGACGGTAAAGGATAGAAAGAAATGGAGGAAAGTCTCTGTGCAATAAGCTGGCAGATGTCGTTGTATGCGATTCCATTATAAAGTCGTGTTACGTATATGCATGAGAGCGATAAAGCCTCAAGACGTCGCGGATATTTTTTACGAGGAATCTTTTTCTCGTATCACTCATCCCATCTGTTTCTTTTATTTTTCTTTACTTCGCGCTTACATCGTAATTCCTTTTCTCGTAATTCCGCCCCTCCCTTTTCGTGGCAGTTAACGAGAGAGAATAATAATAATAATTGTAGAAAGATCAAAAATTCAAAAGTAAAGAAATCATATGTGCTTCCTTCTCACCGGGCAAATGTATTGTCTTCTCTCTCTCTCTCTCTCTCTCTTTGTCTCTCTCTCTCTCTCTCTCTCTCTCTCTCTCTCTCTCTCTCTCTCTCTCTCTCTCTCTCTCTCTCTC
>JASANN010000267.1:0-88016 GCA_031762395.1 Calameuta pygmaea | reverse complement strand
CTCTCTCTCTCTCTCTCTCTCTCTCTCTCTCTCTCTCTCTCTCTCTCTCTCTCTCTCTCTCTCTCTCTCCCTCTCTCGTATTTTCTTTTCTATTTCTGCAGTTCTTAGGGGGCATTTTTCCTCAGGACTGAATAAATCCGCATCTACCTACCTATCTATCCATCTCTCTCTCTCTCTATCTCTCTCTCTGTCTCTCTTTCTTTCTCTATCCTTACGTCACGATCTGACACGCGTTATGCAAAAAGGCTTTTAATCGAGCGGCTGTCGTTATGGTTGCGGAGTCGCAGTTGAACATAGTGTTGAACTTATTTGCAGTAGAATATATTAATTTGAGAGCTTACGAATCCCCATTGACCTCTATGCCCATCGCCCTCAACATACCCCTTTATATATATATATCTATATATTGAGCGCCATTATTCGCTAACTTTGCGCTGCCTGTTGGTTTGTTGCGTGGACCAATACTTTTTCGTAGCTTTTAGTAGTGAGTGAATGTGTGTGTTTCGAACGTGTTCACGCAAATGAACCGAGCACAGCGACGGTTAGCGTTTGGCGAGACTCGAATGCTTGGGTGAAGAGTCCAATGTAATGGAATTGAGACGAGGATACGTCAGACGGCACATCTTGGCAGAGAGCTCATTCACTGATAACGATTGACACGAACACCCGGTCAGTTCGATTAGTCATTGGTGGCCATGATTTTCGAATTAAAGAATAGAATTAAACATTTTTATTTCTAATTACAATCGTCTGACGGATCTGTAAAAAAAAAAGAGAACGTCTCAATGGTGGGAACTTTTATTGACGCCGCTTTCGAAACTTTCCGTTTCCTTTGATATTAGCCGATTCATATTTGATTAGCCGAATACATCGAAATTTCACATACTGTATTTCGATAGTTTATATATTTTTTTGTCAAATTTTTTTTCCTTTTCTCTTTTTCATTTTTTTTTTTTTTTTTCTTGACTTTGTTCTCACGACTTTTGCAATAACGTGTCCATTGGTGACAGGTCGCGAAAATTCTCGCTACTGCGGATATTGGATTTTTCGAATTTGCTAACTCTTTTTTTTTTGTTTGTTATTTTCAAGTCACCCAAGCACCGACAAAAACCCTTTTCTCCCGGGCCATTATTTGCATGACCAGACTATGTGTTCGTAGCGAATTTATCTCTTACGCAATTGCAAGAATTATTATTATTATTACTATACGTATGTGTACACCTTCGTAAGAGGCGTAACGAGATCGATGGCCGTGAAAAAAAAAAATTCATATACAATTTATTATCCCAAATTACCTTGTTTACGTGAAACCATCTATTTACATATTTTGCACGCTTCTATGGTGAGCCTATGGTATCTACTTTTACGCGATGAATCCTATTTACTTTTTTTTTTGTTATCTAATAATATATACATTTTTATTCACTTTTTTTTTTGGATATCTGTCTGGTAGGTTGTTGATGCTTTTTGATCTAACGTTTTGCTAACACGAAGAAAAGAAAAAAAAAGAAAAGTACCGTTTCTGGAGTTTAACGTTTAATTTCTATTTGCTGCATCTGTTTACCAAAAAAAGAAATAGTTCGGTTATATATAACATATAGTGTTAACATTTAGATTCGTATATATATGTATGCGTATGTATTGCATTTATATATGCATATACTATATATACGTTACGTACGTTTTACGTAATCACTTGACGCTGTTTTACCTTTTCGCAAATGTGGAATTTATGTTAAGTTAATGTTTGGCGATGTTTGGCGAAAGAGCGAGCGATAGAGGACGCAAGTGTATTTGCAAAAATTATTATTTTTTTTTTCCTTTTACTCTTTACACTCCTTTTTAGGCTTTCGTGAGATTTTTGATTTTCTTTTTTTTTTTAGCTAACCCTTTTGTATCGGCGCTCAATCTTTCAGTCTAGTCACTGTGCTGAATGGCCCGCTGAGAAAAGAGGGCTTCCGTTTCTGATTCGCAAATTCATGTGTGATTTTCAATTTTCCTTTTGTCTTATTTTTCGGTTTTTCTGACATCACTTTTCCTTGTATACTTTCGCGCTGCCTTTTGTATTTTGTCAATATTTTATTAGAAAATTAATTGGTTGGATCGTCAATGTAAATGATGACGCTGAATTTGAGATTCACTAGTTTTTTTTGCAAAATAATTTTTTTCCCAATACGATTCGCGATGGATCTAAAAAATTATACGCTTCTTTGATATCGTTTCTCGTTATTTCTTATCGATAGATAATCTTTTGTTCAATTTGCACTCTGTCTGTTTTTGCATTCACGAAAATGAGTCTCGTGTCTCCACACCGCGCTGGTACGATTTTCACGAATGAAATTTGCGAATCAAGTGTCCTCGTTGATACGCACGCTCCTTGCACTCAGTGTGTTCGGAATGTATGAGAAAGTAGCGTAAACGGCTATAAAAAATGTACATCAGTGTCTATTGAATCGAGTATAAATTCATTTTGATCTGAACCCACGTTCGTTCGTTTATGTCCTGGTTTTTCTTTTTCTTTATCTCTTTTTAGTTTTTGTTTGCCAGCCCACGATAACACACAGGAGGCAAAAATCAGGTTGCATTTAATTTACAACACAATAAATACAGGCGATAGGTTCTCCCTATTAGATTGAAGAAAGAAAGGAAAAAAAAGAGAAAGGAAAAGAAACGATAGTCAAAGAGAAAAAAGAGAAAGAAAGAAAAAAACCGTTGAAAGTCTATAGAGCAAAAAAAAAGAAAGAGGAATATATATATATATAAAAAATCAAGATAAAACATACAGAAAGTTCTACTGCAAATCTACTTCTAAAACTCGTGCACGAATATTCAACGATGGGTTATCCATGTCTTTGTGATCTTGTTGAGGTTGCGGATCTATTTTTATTCATATGAACTCGACCCAATCCAATTGACTATTCATGCACCAATAGCAATAATTAATTATAATATCTGATGTGCGATCCAATTTTTAGAGCATGTAACGTATCATGAATATGCTCTAACGAACTGGATGGACTGTCGTGTCGTGTGCGAGAGAACAGGAGTGAGAGTAAATGCGAGAGAGAAAGAGAGAGAACGTTTGTGCGAGAATACGAGCGAAAGGAAGAGAGAGAATGAGAGAGAGTGAGTGAGAGAGCGAGTGAGCGAGCGAGTGACCAAGAGAGAAAGAGATCTCGTTGTGGATTTATTCGCGTAGAACGACCGTCTGTCTGGAACACCCTGTATACAGCTATCGGCATATTTTCTTTCAGTTACTGGACACCCTCCCGGTGTGCCAAGATTTTAATCGACAACTGTGCAACCGTCCCGCCTGCAAGTTCATCCATCTCCATGACGGTGAGTCTTATCAGGAAGATAAGAAAGGAGTGAGACCTGTATATACTGTGTAAATCCCTGTATGCACATCTGGCCCCCTTCTAGATATATTCCCTAGTATCACGAGGAACGAACAAAAAGGATCGTCACGACTTTTGAAAAATTTCTTTATCACTAAAAAAAAAAACATTCGAGTGAAGAAGAATTAAAAAAAGGAGTCAGAGTCAACGTCCTACGTGTAAAATGCCATAATAGTTGAATAACAAAAAATACAGTGAAACCAGTAACTTGGCCAAAGGATTTAAGGACGGGTTTTGGGAATTATTTTCCAAGCTTTTTTGTTTTCCTTTGCTCCAGTCTCCATGAGGTAACGTGTTAATAATACAGAGTTACAAGATTACTTTGCTACGTTATGTTTAATTGTACCGCTAGAATCCTTTGGCGCCACTGTCGAAGCAGACACTGCACATTCGAGGAAGCCGATCGTCGCCCGTTTACTAACCTCCGACTTTTCTTCGTTCCTTGCAGGAAGCGTGGAGGTGATAGAGAATCGTGTAACGGTGTGCAGAGACGCGGTGAAGGGCGCCTGCATGCGTCCCCAGTGTAAATATTACCACATACCGGTGGCACTGCCCCCGGCACCCTTGATGGCTCTCTCGGCTCCTGCGACACCCTAGTTACTCGTTCTCGGCTCGCCTCCTGGAGTTTTCGCCTCGACGCGTCGCCAAGGACGTCTGGAAAGCGCACGAGACTGGCTGAGAAGGAAGAAAGGAAGATATGAAGATTACGACATGGGCCTGCGGGCCAGATGAGATATTAACGTCCTGGCGACGTAGTTCTCGACCAATCGGAAAGGTGCAGGTCGATCGCTATTGGTGGATTAGAAATTCGGCCGTTTCGCAGTCGCTGCGATTTCTCTCGGCACGTCGTGGAGCTCTTATAGGACGAACATTCGGTAGATGCGCGTTGAGATGTGCGCGTGCGTCACTCGGACCACGTGAAATCGGGGCGAGGGGAGAAAAGATATAATGATAATATTAAAGAGAAACGCCGACGCATTAAGAAGATGCATAGAAAAGAAAAAAGAAAGGCAACGGGAGAATATTTGAAAATGGGGCGTCCGTAATACTTGGTGCTGTATCACCGATTGAAATTAGTATTTAAGATACACGATGGCCTAGGGGGCCGCCATTGCGAAATACTTTTAAACGTTTCCTCGAGTTCTTCTTTCTCGTTCTTATCTTTCTTTTTTTTCTTTTTTTTTTCATCGTAACGATCTTACGATTTCGTACCGTTATTAACGTCGCATATTGGCAGGATTCCCACGCGAGATAGAAACGGCCAACTGTACCCGATCGATATCATTCGTCTTGAATTATTGTTACGATAAGAAGAATGCCGTGCGAAATGTTCTCTGTTATGTTCTTTGTTTGCATACTGTTTCGATTCGCGTAAAAGTTCATAGAAATCGACTTGGACGCTCGATCGGGCACAAGGATCTATGGATCATTTTGTATCGCAGCATAGATCAATGTATATTTTGTTACCCAAAATATGATCCATATTTTTGTTCAGTTTGTTTCTCTCTTGCGTTCGCGGAGTCTCAATTCTGTTTCAAAAACTCAGCCGGCCACTAGTTTTTAAGCGACTCATCGCTTATCATTTCTTTTACTTCCTTATACTATTTTCTTTTGTCTCGCCCTAATCACACTTTCGTTATCCCCTTAACGTCGTGCGGGTCATTCAGTCGCCCGCGGCGACGATTACACAAATAATTTTATTGATTCTATTACTTAGTTATTATTGGAATGTCGATTGTTGACGTAATCGTTGTATTGGAAATTTAGATCCTAAGCTTTATACGACAGCGGTTTACGTAGCTCGAATATAAGTTACGTTAAATTCGATTAAGTTAAGACGACTTTAAAATCCCTTTTAATTAATATTAGCGCGTTACTCGTTTATTACGTTTCCCAGTGATATATATATATATATTTTTTTGTCTTTACTATTTTTCTCTTGTTTTACCTAACGTTTCTGGTTCACTCGAGTATTCAAGCTGCACGATCCGCTGCGCAATTGATAAATTCAGTCGGAACGAGAGAATTTCATAGAGTCTCGTGACACGATTACGAAAAAGCCAAGAACGATGCGGATCCTTATTTTATTTTAATTGGAAAACGAAAATTTATACAAAGAGGAATAAAAAATTATCCAGAAAGTAAAGTTCCTCAAATGCATTCTGCATTCGAATATGATTCGTGTTTATATTAAAAAAAAAAAAAAAAGAAAATGGGATTCCCCACTCATAACTTTACTCGGGTCGATTATTATCGAAAAATATTTAATTTTTTTGAACTTCAAATTTTAATTCGCATCGGCAAAGTTTCTTCCCCCCCCCCCCCCCAGAATATTTTAGAGACGAATACAAGAGGAACGTTAGAAATGTTGTTTCGTACTGTACAATATATATATATATATATATATATATATATATATATTACATAAACAAAAATGTTCTATATATATATATATATATATGTATATTGATAGACACAAGATACATACACCTATACACATATTTACATTAACTAACAATTGTATTGTATCGCATAAGTAGGCTAGCTAGGGCCTAAGGGCCAACGCGACGAATAAATGATCACGTGTTGCTAAATGAGGAATGAGGCCGATGATGACGATTAAGCCAAGAGGCAAATGACGATGCAACTCGTGAGCGACAGTGAGGAGAATTGGCGACCGTGAAACGGGCAACCGATGAGTGTGAATATCGATTGGGAAAGAAGAGAGGGGGTAATATAACGACCACGGCTAATAACGTAGAAACGAGGCTGAATAAATGCTGGTAAATGATTAAAGAAAATATCAATGCTGATCGAGGTGATAAATGACGACGATGACATTTTTTATACTCTTAAACAACAAATCTCAATTATATTTTGTTTGTATTATATATAAATATATATATTAACGTAAGTAACATAACAGCGAGAATAAGGAAGGAGAGATGGAACGAAAAATTGTAACGGGTGAGAACGAAAAAAGTAAACTAGACGAAAAACAAAAGAAAACAAGCTACGGATTAGGAGATAATCGAAAGTCGACAGTGTTATAGGAACGTATTGTGACACCCGGTATATAACTATTAATATATTTCGTACACACACATGCGCGCGCTATAAACGTTTTTGAACCTTGAGAAAATTGAAAAGGGATGATTTTTTGAAAAAAAAAAACGAGCCGTTCGATGAGCCACGTGGCTGTCATAATGTTTTTCTTTTGTCTTTTGAACAATAACCAAAATTAAAATGTCGAGCACCGAATGTCCCTTGCGCGACGGGCCTACTACTACTGATATACTAATACTATTACTACTACTATATATAGGTTAGTACTGTATAGATTAGAGATGAAATTTTCATTGGGATTCAGTAAACGCTCTGAGGTTCGTTATTTTTTGAAAATTCGTTACAAAAAATCTGTATACGTGGATACAGAAAAGCGTGCAAGTCGCGGTTAACCGTATCGCCGTACGCGTCGTTACGTTATCATGAAAACGTTTTATATGCTCTACTTAAAAAGAAAAAGTTATATACGAAAGAGTAATATTGTTTGATGACGTTCGTACGCGCGGTATCAATTAAAATTGTAGATTATCAAGATTCATCGAATCAAATTTAATTAGTGATTATAATTAATTAGTATCGTTTAATTAGTATCGCTAAAAGATGAATTTTTTGTCTCCTTAGTCTTTGCTAGGAACGAGACGCAAGACTCTCGTTACATTGCCAATCTCAAATTGTTTTTTTGTTAATGAAACTTCGTTGAGTTTAATTTTTCGTGGGATTTTTTTTTTCAATTTTTTTTTATAGATGTTGCAAAAAAGTTTCGTTCGTTTACTGGTTACTGTAATAATAATAGTCGTAATAATGATAAGAGATATGCCGTTAAAAAATTGTGGAATCTTAAGCGCGATCGATTTGTCGATATCAATATATATATACGCAGTATTTATTATTGATCTCAATTTGGGAACCAAAGCAACGTGTTTTTAAAAGCCCGTCCTATAAGCGTGACATTTGCGTTAATGCGTTTGTGTGTGTATGCGCATGTGTGTATGATTCTGTGTATCTTGTCAGGGTCCACCGTAGGAGTCTTTCCACGATTGTTAAAGCAAAAAAGAAAAGAAGAAGATTCGATTTTCAAAAAAAAAATCTCGAATTTCTTCTCAGACCTTATCGAGGAAAGTTTAAGAACCAATTGTTCCAGTTGCTACTGCAAGGACTGGACGATCGTGTAAAGATTCGCTATCAAAGAGCAAACGAGAGAAAAAAGAAAAATCAAGAGAATCGACTGAGAGGGAAAAAGCAAAAAAAAAAACAAAAAAATCAGAACTCGACCGTCCATTCGACGGGCTTTGATCGGAATTTTGCCCGGTGAACGTAACAAAAAAAAAAAAAAAACCAGACAAAAATAGAAGAAAACTAACACGAACAAGGGAGGTTCAACGGAGCGCGAATGATCGAAATTTTATTATATTTTTTTATTCTTGCGGTATTTTTTAAAACAATATCATTTCATCGTTATACCATAAACGACAACGACGCGTCGCTAAAAAAAAAGGGAAAGAACAAAAATGAGAAACATTTAATGAAATTATACTTTCGAATTGCTAGTCATAAACGATGCGTTGACGTGGAGCTTCTTCGCGTCCTTCTCTGGTGTTTGCGCCCTTAAAATTTATTTTAAACGTTTATATTATTAATTTGATTAATACTATTTCTATTTCTTTTTTCTTTACTTTTAATTCTTCTCGTTAATCGATTCCCATCCTCCCGACGACCATCAACCATTCCTACGAACACCACCCTATATGCATCATCGATCGATCGACTTATCGATCTGTTAATTACACAATTACTACTCGATAACGAACTTCTTCTAGCCGTAAACGAAGTAATTTAACAACAAAGTAACTATAGTTTAAGATACGAAAATAAAGCGAAGGATCTAAACGAGTATTGCAAGTAAATGTTCCTGTACAGCATTTAAGAATCAAATCGACGCTTCTCTCTCGCGATTAAATGAGAGAGAGAGAGAGAGAGGGAGGGGAGGGGAGGGGAGGGGGGGCTAATTGAAAATAAAAAAAAACATTTAATTAATGGAAATTGGTATTTCATACACGGTACACGGTATACATATTTATATACACCTGCGTACAATACACACACAAGATATACCCAGTGATACTCGAAATTTTTGGTATTAGAAGGGAAAGAGTCGCGGCTACCTGCAGATTTCGAGATCAGGCCGAAAGTTCAATTTCTCTGAATTAATGGAAAAAGAAAAAAAAAAAATGAAAAAATTAATAAACACGTGTACATAGATAGCGTTACTGTATTAATTACTAATAGTAGGAGTAATTTAGTAGTAGTTGGTAGGTCATCAATTAGTATCGGGGATATATCGATTTCTTTTATTTTCCATATAACTCGCAAGAGTCATTGAAATAGTATTGGCGATCGATCGAATCGCGATTTTGCTATTGTTAGCTTTTTATTATATCGTTAATTTGGAATATTGTCTCCTAGCATTTAGTGCGTCAGGCGTTTTTTTACTTTGTTTTGATGTTTTAAACAGATTAACAGAGTAATGTGTTAAATTCTTTTAATTTTTGTAATTGTTCAATTTTTTTTAATAATAATTTTAATCAACTTCGACAAACGATATTCATTTTTGACATACTTCGCGGTTGCATTTTGATTTTGTTCCCTCGGAAAGGAACAAATTTGTCTGATGCTGCAAATGAGTTTGAGAACTCAAATTTTTTTTGTGATGCACCCTTTTTTCTTGCATCGATAAGAAAATTCGAAGTTGACGGAAAAGGATTTACGGACGAGTTCCTCCGTGCCCGCATCTAGCATGTATATAGATAACAAAAAATATATATATAAATATAAGTACAATAATCTATAACTTACCGATATATCCATAGATAAATCGTAGATATTCTAAAGTATCGATTCAAAATGATCCTTTTTTTTTGTTTAAGCATTGTGATTTTTCACGGTAATGTTTCCTTTTTTGTTTATTACGTCCTTCGTGATATCTTTGCGTTTCATTTTTCGATATTCGTCGCTTTCGAATTGGGTTTCGTGCGAATTTTTTTTTTTTACTGTTCTCGAATTCCTGTTTTCGCGAATCATGATTTTAATTTATTCGCGATTAATTGACAGATCGTCAATTATTATTTTGCTAAGTGCTAGTGTCATGTTTTAATGTTTGTGTATATATATATATGTATATATTTGGTTTCTTTCTAATTTCCTTCAACGTAAAATTTGCATTTAATATTTTTCTTCACAAAAACAAAACCAAGGTACATACAGAAATAAATACGTTAATTTATATAAATGCGTAAGTCATTATTACGCCGTGCCATGACTTATTTTTTCAATTAAAAGTAATTCGTATAGTTAATTTATATGACAAAATTTAGGGTACTCGTTTAGGACGTAACAACAAATTTTTCTATTGTATCATTACGGAATGGAAATTTAAAAAATTTGGACATTACGGTAACGTATGGTAACACTGTAGTTCGACCATCCGAAACGTAGGGCGATTAAGAAAGGAATAATTACACATAAACGTTTAATAACAAGATACGAAAAAAAGAAAGGAAAAATAATCGAAGACTAATTAAAAGGTTTCCTTTCTCTGAAAAATATGATTTCTAGTGACAAATCGTGAACTAAGCGAAAAAGGACATACAGATTTAAGAACACGAGATCGGTTAAATAGTGATACGTCTTTCCCTTTAATACCAAACCTAAGAAAAAAAAAGTGAAAGAAGATCGAAACACGTAAAGTAACGAACATTAAAACAGATAATTAAGATTACATGACCCTAACGAAGCTACGTGCTGGCAGGTTGTCATAACGAGACGAAGTTGTTTCCATAATTTCGAAACGAAACCAAAACCAAAAATTGAGGAAAAAAAAAGATCGAAACTACGAAGAGTCCCAACTTGGAGTCTTAAGCTTCCTAACTTGAGTCAAGGGTTTTAGCGGCTGCAGTAAAAAAAAAATAATCATAAAGCAAAAAATTGTCATATTTTTTTGCTTCAATTTTCTCTTTTACCTATAACGAGAGCATTTGTGAAATTCGTTTAGCGACGTCATTGCCGGTATGACGCACGGCGCGAACGCGCGTTCGGAAATCTTTCACTTTCTTCATCGCGTCTGCGCATGCGTGGTAACGATTTTGGCGCGCAAACGAAGGTAAACGTTAAGTTGTGCTTGAAAACCAATTGAAAATAATGCACATGCTGCTTCAACGGCGGCCAATGACGTCACCAAGTCCGATGAAACGTATATTCCAAAATGTGAAATTCACGTGCGGCGTTTATTAGAATCCAAAAAAATGAATTTCTCATTTTTCAAAAATATTCTCCGTCAACCTTTGTGCGCGTAAATGGCCGCCATGCTTGTGTGTATCTATCTAGCTTTCTGCGCGCTACGCATTTTTGCTCCCGCAATGATTAAGAGTAAATAGTGACTTAGAGGAAAAAAAAGTGTCAAAAAAGGATAGAGACAATGTGCGAGAGAGAATTTGATAGAACGTTACATAAAAAAATATTTGGATCGTACGTGAAAAAAAAAAAAAGAACAAAATTTTGAAATAGCTTCGGGATGTATTTTGCAATTAAAAAAAAGAAACGTCCTTTCAAAATAAAGCAAAAGTATGAGAACAAATGAAAATGATGAACGACGAAAATTTGCTGTGCATCCGTCGTCGGTGCGATTTCAAAAATGAAAAGTCGTAGGAAAAAAATAACAATTTTAAGAACACATCACAGACCGTCCATACGAGGGACAAGCTTGCTCGCGATACCGAAGCCATTTAATGAGAATACTTTTTTAAAGCAATTAACAAATTAAGGTACTACTAGGCACTAAAGGAACGTGATGGAAATACGAGGGAGATAAAGAGAGTAAGGTAGAGTGTTTCAACAACGAACTCGAGAGAGAGAGAGAGAGAGAGAGAGAGAGAGAGAGAATGTGTAAAAGAAAGTGTGAGTTTAATTTTAGACTTAAATGTTAGGTTAGGTTTAATACTGTTCTAGAGTACCCGAAGACGCCTCAGTAGATCTAGGTATATAAACAGAAAGGAAGATATATTTTCGATTTTATTCAATGACTAATTAACATGGCCAACATATATCGATTACGACTATTAAACGACAATGGCAAAAGTCACTCCCTCCCTACACCTGTACACTGATTAATCAATAGATCCAGAGATCAATTGAATAATTGTAACTATAATGCATCCCGAAGCTATTGTCATCGTATAAGACGGGCACTCGTGTCTTATTTAAAGGCGATTTAAAGCGAAGCTTTTTTACGAGACACGTAAGGAGACACTTGAGACACCCCGTAGCGAACACGAGAAAGACTAAAACCAAAAATCCTGCTAAACTCAACTCGCAATGAAAAACGAAGGCAAAAGAAAAAGTGAATAGACTTGAATTCTCTACATAAGCATTAAAGCGATTACCTAGTTCGATGTTAACGAAGTATTGAGGTTCTTAACTAAGATTATCGAAGACTATAATATTTTTGAATTAGGTTGTTAATCACGATACACCCTAGGGGTTAAAAATTACTAGTGTACATCTAGAGTTTAGCGTTTATGAAAAGTAAAAAAAAAATAATGAAAAAAACCTTAATGCATGTCGATGTATCAGCCTGAGCGTAGTAACATTAAAAGTAGCGATTAACAAGGAAAATGATAAGTAACAAAATATAGTACGCTGCGTTTTCCAATCCGCGAAGCATTTTCGCTTCCGTGCCGAAAATCCATAGGCAGTATTCTAACGATTAGGGCAACCCCTCCCCCCCCCCCCTCCCAATACCCACCCTCAATCGCATCCTAACAAACCCAACCACCTACGACCTAATTTTCACTTAATTCCTCACAAAAAAAATACCCATTTTATTTACACCCGTTATACGTTTCCCGTGCCCCACATTTACGGCCCGAGCGGGTGCAAGAGTTATGGCGAATAGACCATAGCATATGCAACGTCAAGGTACCCGTGAACCCTTTTTTATTTATCATTCATAAAGGAAAACCGCGAAATTAAATCAGCACACGATATACACAGAAACACTTGAAAAAACTAAACAAATTTCCTGCGGTTCTTACATTTGGAACACCCTGTATATACATGCACAGCAAGAGTCTGCCTTGCGTCATGCAATTTAGCCACAAATACAGAAGAGATCGAACCGCATACCAAAAGTCAATACACATTCGATAACAGTGATAACCAAAACCGCAATGGTTCATACGGCTAAATTAACGGCAAGAAAACGTTTAATGACAAAAAAAGAAAATCATGGAATTAAGTGAAAAACATTCTAATCGCATATACGATTATACACCTGATACTCGACTAGGATACCCAAACGTCTTCTCTAGCGTCATTAATTAACTAAGACGATCCTTCAAAGCGTTCCGAAATCCGATAATCGACGTCAACTTAGCGACACACCTACGAATACAATAAGAGAGCCTAAACGTGCTACGTACACATAATCACGTTCACACGCAGTTCTTAACCACTTAATATTAGGATCGATAAACATCCTTTACTATCTATCGATACCCAATTAACGCTACTACCTAATTAGATCTTTTTTCCAAGAAAAATTCCTAATCTTACCTAATAGCGGTAGCATTACCAGAAAGCCTAATCTATATTATCGATTCGATCTATCGATACTTACTTCTCTGTTACTACTCTGGCGTCAGAGTTCTCATATATCTATTACGTCCCCTTCACCCCCCCCCCTCACCCCACCCCTCGGCTATCGTCGTTTCCCTCCCACCCTCCCCTCCTTACTTTTATTAACGTATACACATTTTTCGCTTTCGCGCGAGCTTTGCGCAATTTTGCAAAAGCTTCTTAGGCCCTCCGGTTCCACGCGTCCTCTTGTAGCCGTTGCGCGTGCGCCTTTATGTCTGAATATTTCGTTGAACCAATAACGGCGCACGCTGACAGAGCACGTGTCGCATATTCACATTCGCGATTATATCGATGACGTCAGAGCTTTTATCCCGTTATCGGATTGTCAACGTTATCAAGGATTGACGAGGTACGCGTGTCGGATATCGTGATACATCGTGACATTTTTTGACGAATTTAAAGTAATGTCGAGGGTCGTTCGTCGATCGGTTGTACCTTTGATTACATTTCTTATAGTTTTATTGTTCCGAATGAGTGTATGCGGTCACGTGTTTCTTGTCCCGCAACCCCCATCAATTTTCTATGTCATTAACGTGCAACGGAGCTGCCTAATTACGGCTTCTAAGTCCTGCACAATTCCCATAGTAATTCTAATGGGTCTCTTATGTGTCTAATTAGAATGGGACACGGTATAAAGTCTTTGTGCCCCTTTTACCTTGATGTAAGCCCCCCCCCCCCGCCTCCCCACGCCAATGCGACCTCCCCCCCCCCTTGACTACAAGTTCATGAGTAAAAATGAAACGGCAAAATATATACGGGAGATCGTGAAAGAGAGAGAGAGAGAGAGAGAGAGAGAGAGAGAGAGAGGAGAGATTGACAGATACTGACAAACGTAAAGTGATGCGAAATTCAAAGTTGAACGCGAGCGTGAGCGATGGACTGCAAGAGCAGAATGAGAGAAAGAGAGGGAGCCAGAGAGCATGATTAAAGAAAGAAAAAAAAAAGAAAAAAAAAGTTAAAAAATATTACCTATTGGAAAATCTAAAGAATCACGTAAAGTTTAAGGTCATGAATTTATAAAGAATATTTACACTTTAAGAGTAAATGAGAGTCTTCTGTGGCAGCGTAATATGCAGAAACTACTAGTTCAACATTTAAACTAACCTTACGTTGAGGACGCGATCGCGAGGTGGATCTATGAGGATCGAAGGATCGTAATGTCGTTGATCGATGCGTCCCTCGGCAGTGATGTAACTATTAACATGTAACCCTTTAACGTTATATTTTTCCGGTGGTAGCCCCTATATGTTTGCGCTAGATTGCTTATTCGTTGAATGCATGAAAAGACTGAGGAACTATGGTCGCTTGGAATTTCGGAAAATTTTAATGATTAATACGTAAAGTGACAAAATTCTCAAAAAAAAAAAAAAAAATTATTGTGAGAGCAAAAGAGAGAAACGGTCCGAAGCGTAGGAAGAAAGAGGAGGGTAAACAAAATAAAAGTAATGAAACGAAAAAAAAAAAAAACAAAATGTATGCGATATATCGATACTCGCGTAATAGGGATTTAGCGTTAACACGTGGGGCTGCACTGACCACCGGCAGTTTGTGATATATTTAGTAAAACAAATGGGAAGAAAATGGTTGTTATTCAAATTAACAAAAAAAAAAGATGAAAAGCGCCTAGCGGTTTTACAACACCCACACACTCACTATACACAGCCACCATCCAATAGATATTGATAAAGAATTTTGAAAATAGTTTTGAGTGTAAAGATACGAACAAAAAATTATATGACAACGCGTTACCTAATCGCGTGATAAGTTTTTATTCGCGATAACGCTGCAGTCGCCCTCTCCCCCCGTAATACGAAAATAATACATACCCTGCTACTACATATGTAGTATATGTTACGCCGATCCCAAGAATTTTATTTATCACGTGATTGAATTTATTAAAAATTTTCGAAAATATTGCAGTAATTTTTTTTATTAAAATTAAAATTCATAAAATTTAAAATTTCTGATATACCGATGCATAAAAACAAATATAGGACTATCAGAGCGTAACACGTTGGGTAATCGACATGAGAAAAAAAAAAGAGCACTCGGGGGAAGGGTGAATCTTTTTTATTAATAAGAAAACGAACTGAGCATCGAGAGTAAAAAAATATAACAAACCGACAGACGATTAGATGAAATTTTGCACGCGAAAGAAGAACGGCGAAATTGTGATGCGATTTTTAAAATGACGAACAGTCAGTAGAGGTTTATGTAGCTGACGGGAGGAGCAAAAAAAGAAGAAAATAAAAGAGCAAGAGAAAGAATGAAATCGATAATACACACATACAACACACAACACAAAACAACACAATACACACACACCCACGGACACACGCACACACACTATATATTGTAATATTATTTTTCGAACTTAGTAACGTAATGTAGAATATATTATATATACATTATATATATATAATATATATATATATGTATATATACATTATGATATTGTAATAATCATTTCGTATAGCATTAGGAGGACGGAGGTGGTTGGCGTTTAAAAACAGAGATTAAAAAACTAAGGTGAAAGAGGCGATGCCCTAGAATATATGGGCTGACGCACAAAGCGGCGACAAAGTCTCGTCATTATTTTTCACCGTGTCCTTTTTCGAATTTTTCAATTCCCACAAGAGGATCTCACGAAGCCCTGGGATCTTTGTACCACTTTGTCCGTCATTGCCAGATATTAATTAGCCTATCGCTCGACAGTCACTCGCCGATATATCAATCGATTATATCGATCCTTTTCAATAATTTTTTTTTTAAATAAATTTCAAATAACACCGTGTATTTTATATTGATGTATATCTCGTTTTCTATTTTTTTTTTACATCTGGCCACACGCGTGTTGGATGATTCAACGTAATTGAGAAATTTTATTCCCATGATTATTATCCTGTTCGATCGACGACGATTGGCTGTCGAGATATTTTCAATTTAGCCGATCGCCGCGAGTCGTTGACGTAATTATTAAAAGTGATATACAGATAACTATTATAACGAAAAATAACGAAATATGAAGAAGTCAATGATTCTTTATTATATTATTTTTTGTCACGTTCCCCCCCCCCCGTCTCCTTAATTCCCAAAAAATATATTTTTTTTTGTTTTCTTAGTGTATCTATATTTTCATATCGAGAAATATCACGTGACTCGATTTCACGCGGGATCTATCACATCTTCATTATCTTTATTTTACTTCACTTTGTTCTCTTTGATACGCAAACGTTTTTACGATTCGCGGCGAATCTATCACAATTTTTAATTGTCCGCGTAAACAACGGAGATCAAAAAACGATTTGAAGAAACGTTTATTGAGACGAATCGATTGGTTCCATTGATGTGTGCGTGCGAGGGTATGAATAATAAAAGGTAAGAAATTTCATTAACTCCCCCCTAATCCTAATCCTAGTTCCAACCCTTTACTCTCATTATAAAAGATCGAACAAAATGTAACGTAGGTAACTTAATCCCGAGTTTTTCGTAATTTTCGAATTATCTCGAAAATAATAATGTTAAAGGACAAAAAATTCAACACTCGTTCTAGAACATTCTGGACTCCCGTGTAATACTGTTAGTACATCCTTTTATTATATGCGTAAAGAAAATGTATTTTATTCGAGGATTTAAGTTCGTTCGCAATTGTCGTCACGGAATAAAAAAAGGACATTTGATACGCGACAAAGGATACAAATATTATTGCGTCTCGATACTTACAATTAGTACATTTTTTTGTGTGGATTTACTGTACGTTCGTTTCTGTTCTTTGGATTTGTTTTTTTTTTCTTCTTGTTTCGTTAAGACGACAAAGACGTTGTTCGTACGAAACAAAAATTTGTCTTTTCCTTTTGTGCAAATATGCTGGCATGTTGAGGCATGGAAAGAGAACCAAGTGACGTAGGACGTGGTTAAATATGAATTTTGCCGTGACGTGCAGGATGTTATGATATGACTGATTTTGAAAAAAAAAAAAGAAAGAAAGAAAGATTCGTAAAGAAAATGAAATATATCACACGTGATTTACATCATATAATTTATACATAACAAAAAATGAGTTACCATAAACAATAATTCGTGGCACCTAATCTCGTATATATTTTCATCTATTGATAAGACGATTGATAAACGTGCTTTTTTCTTTTCTACTTTAAAATGCCAAAAAACATCGACATGGCTTCGTTGATTTGTTACATACGAATATTCATAATCCGATCGTTATTTCTTGGACATCCTGTACGTCGCTTCCCGGTAAACTAAGGAGGAGATAGAAAAAGAAAGAAAAAAACTTTACGTGGACACGACTAAAAATTAACATTGTGATGTTCACTGATCAAATATGTTTAAAAAAAAGGGGGCCCACTGGTTGAGGCCCGACATTTTTCTGAATACACTATAAATAATAAACATTATGTAAAATTTATTGAAGCTTTTACTCGGACCTTTTATCATTCCCACTCGTCCCCTCTTTTACAATTTAAGAATTAAATTACGAAAAATAATAATAATAATAATAATAATCAGGTATCTTCGGACTCCTTGAATCTTAATAAAAAAATGAAATCGTCCAAAGATACTGAACGATACAAAAATAATTCCGCAGAAATCGACAGCCGCAAGGCGCTGTGTGGAACCATGCGAAGTTAATTATCACTAATTGAAAGCACAGCCTCTGTTAATTTCATTTATTGTTACACGCTTTTTACATGATTCCTACGGTTTCCCGTAATCAGACATTCGAAACGCAGTTGTTTCATTATTTACAATTGTTAGTTACTTTTTATACACATTTTTTATGGTCGGATTACGTATTGTGTGTTACGACATTTTTCTATGTCCATGATAATTTTTTTTGGACTGTATACACGTGTGTATATATATATATTTGTCGCGCAAATTTTAATATGGCCAATTTCGAGCGATAATTCTGATTATCGCTATTTATTGATATTGCACAAATTCATTGGCGACGGGCAAGCGAGTTTTATTACGTCACTGAAACTCAATTGTTCAATCGCCCAAGAACAATTATTTATTTTCTATCAAAACACTGCGTTTTGAATTTTCATCGGCATATCACCTATTATATCAGATATATTTCAATTTTGGATATAGGTGTCCTTTAACAAAATATAGCACATTCTCTTCTCTCATTATATATTTCGAAAATGTTTCTTTGCTCACTGGCGCAAGGTGTCAATTGCGCAATGACATTATTTTCAAAAATTTCATCTCCGAACAAATTTTCACAATACATCGATTAGCCTTGTGTCCTTAACTCCGCTCGTAATTGACGCCACGAATATTTTGAAAGAGAGTAGCAATTTTTTTATCGCTTCTTGTAGAAAGTTACTTATTAGTTTTTTTAACGGCATCCGATAAGCTCGTCCTTACTTTGTTTTCACAACCATTTTATTATCGACTGTCGAACAATTTTTGGAATTGTTAGATCTTTTTCAAAATTCTACAGACAAAAGGATGATTAGCAACTTTGTTTTGTTTGCTAATTTAAACTTGACCTGTTCTAAAATTATAAATATTTCGGGCATTACGCGAGATGATTTACTATCTCCGTATGACATAATGCACAATTATTAATTTTGTTTTAATTGACCACTGATTAATTCTTTTCGAATTAATAAGCACGATTACCTCAGTCGTCGAAAAACTAAGGGATTTTAAGTTATGAGAATGACTGTTAAATTCGTACTCGCAACGAGAGGCAACAAGATGTCCATCTTGTTAACAAGGTAATAGAATTTTTCTTATTTACAAAATTCAAACCTAAACTTGTCTTTCCAAATTTTCAAATTTCCTCAAAAAAAAACTATCGCCAAGGTTCAGTCTCGTCGTACATCCTCTCGATGTTATCACGCAACATTTTCTCTTGTTCTGAAAAAGAATAAGGAAAAATATTACAAAATTACTCATTTTTCAAAATTCCAAAATATTATATATTCCGCTTATCATGGCACACCTGGTGACAAATTTGCAATTGCACATTGCTTTCTCAAAAATTCCAAACAAAGACTTCTTGCCAGACCGAATGCGTGCATATTGCACGTAAAAGTCCTGTAGACAAAAAATTATAATTTATTAATAAAAATTTCCAAATTAATTCTTATCGATGACAAATCACCAATGAACGCACCCTAATTGACCAAAAACAATGTTCGCTTGAAATTTTCGATCGTCAGCAGCAATGGCTTCTCTATCAAGCGATTTCGATCTAGGTGGCACCGGCCTCGTGGCTCGTTCGCACTGAACTGCATCGAAAAAGGCAGCAGTCCAAAATCGCATAGATGTCCAAATTGGCTGAACTCGCAAGTGCGTATACAAATATTCTCTATAAGGTTCTAGTCCGGGTACTTCAACTAGAATTAAAAAAAAAAAATTTTCAATTATTTACCACAGTACCTGCATTAACTATATTTCTAAAAAGGGAAATAGCCAACTAATCAGACACTTAAGCTACGTTCTCACCTTCGTGATAAAACGTGAAACACATATTCATGAGACTTTTAGCAGGCGCAAAATCGTCGGCTTCGTGACACTCAAAAAGAGCGACTGCGAAATGTTGAGCGAGAGAATAAAAAGAAGCTTCCGATACGCAAGCTCGAGCTCTTCTAGCATTCACCACCCTGGAGAACCAAACTCTGCCTGATTCCGTCTGCAAGAAGAGGAACAAAATAATACACGGTTGGCAACGCAACAACAAAATCTATATATCTATTTTCTAAGCTATCGCTATAAGTTAGAGAAAATTGTTATCGATCGATCGATAAAAAGTTTGTTCACATAACTCCGAGAAAAAAAAAAGTTATTACGTACAAGAACCATCTGCCCAAATTTAGCTTTTTGTTCTTGATCAACACTGCTTGGTGCATCGAACAACAAAGGAACAAAAGATTTCATAAAATCCGCTGCAGCTTCTTCCGATTGGCTGTCAGCCGATAAACTCGATGCCCAAGACTGTACCGACCCGGAAGATCCTACAAATTAATTATTACCACGTACTAGGAATAATTTTATGAAAAATATATTTTTTTATAACAAATACCAGATCTGTGCCACGCCTTTCGACCGTCCATATTCGATTCAAGACTAGTGCTTGGTCCATATCCATCTTGGTCACTGGCAGACCCACTACTGCAGGGCATATCTGGAAACCAAAATCTTGTATCATGAAAAAAAAATAATAATTATCGGTCAAAGTGCTCAAGTGTTTTGATCTATGATCGATGATCTATGCTAAGCAGGTGAACGAAGCAACGTTTAATTTGACACTGGCTCAATTGCACAATTGCATAATTGCATTTCTTTTATCAGCCTCGGTACAAACTTTTGTGCTTTTTTGTACTATCTCACACACTCATACCATGTTCTTTTTTGTTCCGTTGACTTTATGCATTTTTATTATGTTTTTCATTTTTTTTTTTTTTTTTTTATTAGAAAACAGTTAGGAATGTCCAACCAAATGCTACTTGTACCTACTGTATCTAATGTGTCAACTTGTATGCCTGTTTACTGTTATGTTCTACTTCGCTATCTACTACTCGACGCCTTATCAGTAGCGACAAATACCGTACGGAATTAGGACACACGGCTAATTGGCCCAGCTGTGTTAAGTCGACAAGAACTAGTGCAATTACGCGGGCAAACGACAGATCAACGAGAACTATATTTGTGATTTAGGATTATACAAAAAAGTAACAAAAATTTGTCATTTATCACAATGCAGCATAAATACACAAAATCTGTGTAGGGGAAACATCGACACGTAACGACTTTTAATTTTTTTTGGATTTACCTAAACGAAAAATGACCGTCTCATAGCGATCTGGAGCCCTGGCTTCGACGAGACAAAAAAAGACAGAAAATACATTTTCAAATATTATTTCGATGCACTTGCATTAAATTAAAATTCCACTGAATCAAATTTCTTTTATTAATACAATTATTATTATTTTTTCATTTTTCAACGTCGTCACTCACTCCTTATTGCACGTTACTATAATCATCAATGTGTACCTACCTGTTTTGTAATTCAATTTTTCATAAGGATCAGGTCCTGTCGCTTTGATATCCTTTTCTTCCAGAGGCTCTATACTTTCCTGACTTTCCTTATCGTCCGTACTGTTATCATCCTCTATCTTTACGTCCTTCTTCGCCTGTACAGACCTGGACGATCCTATTTCCTCATACGTCATACCGGGTGGATACTTTTTTAATGATCGTGATGAGTTAGCACTACCTTGTCTTTCCAGCTTGTGCCTGGCCATGGCTTCGTAATCCTCATACGACAAGCCAGTACCAAATCTAAATACGAACATTGAAATTTATTAGTCATCGTAGAAAAAATCCTATAAGATTGTATTCAAATTTCATTTTTCCCAAGCATGGAAAAACTTTGAAAAATTCTCTTAAAAAAAAAACATTGGAAACTATATAAATGTCAAGGTAAACCTTGGAAGCCTCAACTTTCTTCGACCAATGTCTTCTTGCTGCTTAACCACCTGAGGAATCGGATGTGGCGGCGACGCTGGCGACGACGGCGTAGTTGTCAATTCACTTTCCTCAAGGCTGCTGCTCAATGCAGAGCCAATTCTATTTCCTAACCCTTGAAGATACTCTCCTCCACCGCCGAGGGCCGACCTCATGGACTTGAGGGCACCTCTTGTACGACCCATCAAGGAACCACCTCCTGTGGTTGACGGCAGAGCAGCAGCGACGTCGACCATTTTGATTGCTGATTCAAAAATTCAATAAAATAATAATAAAATAAAACAACCCTTATTCCTCGATTAGAAAATTTCTTATCTCATGCGGGATAGTGATAATCATTTTTTAGTAACTTTTCAAAGGCGTCTATCGAGCCAACGTTATCTATGATAAGACCTATAAATTATATATATATATATATATATGGGTGACTAGGACCTACTTGATTAACAAATATAAACGAAAGTAGACGGTTATGGCTGCGCAACGGATAAGAGTGCTGGCGCCCACGCGGTTTTATTTTCACACGTGTTGCTGCTAAGATACAGGTGTGACTATTGGATTTTTTTTATTGCGCCAGTAACGTGCATACGTGGACATATAATACTGGCTTTTGTGCTTCTACGCATGTAGAGAAATTGATTTTATGAAAAGTTATAATCTTAACTGAAAAGGATAAGGATGAAGGTAGAAGTGCGTGGAGCAAATCAATTTCCAAATTTGTTCTTCTTGTAAGAGTCCTCATGTGGAATTGATAATTCATGTTGAATCTTCACGTAATAATTTTTAAAAATAATAATACTGTCCTGTGTATATAATAATTATTTTAAATAGTTTGTTATGTCATATAATAGGCCTCGTTAAAGTACGTTATGCTTCTATGGTAAAAACCACAGAAAAATTGATAAGAAGTTACGCAAACCGGAAGAGTCTGATATAATAATAATAAAGATTTAGTAGAATGGCTGATACGAAAAGTCTGTATATGTAACAGGAATTTCGTTTTTTTTTAAATTGCGATTTTTTTTTCTTAAGTTTTGAAATAAGATAAATGAAGAATTTTTACGCATGTCCTAGTAGAAATAATGTTATTGATAATTTATTACGCGACAATTATGAAGCTCGTAAGGCAATTAATTTCATAATTATGTAAAGACATAATAATTTACTACAAAAATTTATTTTTCCAAGACACATTAATAGGTATGATAAGACGCATCGACTAAGGACCACGAAGCTAGTACAAGGCTACGTGCCATTTTGATAAATAAAATTTGATAACTTATTATCATAAAACAATCAAACCTTCAAACAAAACGTAATACGCCTACGACGTTTGTGAGTTATCAATGAACTCAAGATAAATTAATACGTGCAAATAATAATTTCCAAAATTACAGATGTTATTGAGTTCATGTAGTGTACGAGGAGCTGCAATTCAGGTTACGGTTATGTTTACAGAAAAAAAAAAAAAATGAAGATAACCATTCTTTTACACGCGAATCTATATATACGAAAACACCATAAAGAATTCATTTATTTTGAAAAAAAAAAATCAATCACGATATCCATCCGATATAATTTAATTTTGCAAATCTACGATTCTCTATGGACGTGTCTTACGCTTAAAACCTCATGAAGGTTGATGTGCAATTGTACTTGGGGGAAAAAAAAAGTAAATTTTTCAAAATACTTTTAATTCTTGACACAGCTGCTACCGGAATCCAAGTGTCTACGTTCAATCGGATATCGCAACTGTTCATTTTCAAGGGATTGTTGACACTCCTAATAATTAATGCATACAGTCAATATACTGTGTGTCGTAGTAATTAAGAATGAGACCAACCAGCAAAAAGGTGAACACACAATTCTGTCACAAGAGGCAAATGATCGCACGTGCTGATCCACGAAGTATCTTTCCACTCGGCGTTTTCCCGGCAGCGAACGTTGTAACTGCATTCATTTGTCCTCCTCGCGAACCCCTGCAATGCCACGATTCTTAAAAGGGCTAGCGCGCATGCGCCGACTGCGATCAATACGATTACGTCAATGGTTGCGATACAGCTGCATCATGAATGGCCTTGCCCGTTGCACGTGCATGCGACAGTAGGTACATATTGTGTCTTCAGCGGTCGGTAACACATTACCAACTGTGAATAAAAGATTTCGAAGATTTTTCCAGGGATAGAATTCGAGAAAAATATCGGTACCTTTACGGTGTTAGCGATGCTGAAAGCTTGAATTTCGATTTTAGTTTTCGGTTTTGGGTTTCACATTCATCATTTTTCGATTAGGATTTTCGGATTCGGAAAGAGAGATAGTTTTTGGTAACGATTTTTTATTTATTCCTTTCTCGTTTTCAGTTTTCGGTTTTCGGATTGGATGTCCTTCTACGAGAAATGAGTAGGCATATTGCCAGTGGACCGATTTTTTTAAAATCAATTTTCTATTAAGATCGTCTCTAATTAGATGCACTAAACGAAAGACCATTGGCCGTTGATATCCCAAGGGGGCCCCATAAGGTCAGGGGACCCATAAGTCCTGTTGCGGTCACAACTTGGGCCCGACCTCTCAGCGGATGAGGAGGAAGAGCAACACCCGACACCATAATCTATACGTGCAGCTACAATAACAGGGTGAGACTAGAGATAGTGAGAAGGGTTGGAAAAATGTAAGAAAGGGCTGTTTCGAAGAGACCCCAGTAATTAATAGAATAAAATAAGCTACTACAGGCGTCCTTTTATATTATAAAAAATTATTTGAATACGAATAAATAAAAGTCAATAATATAACTAACCGATCGTTTTTATTGTAATAGTATAGTTACGCACAATACAATAATTACATATTATATATATGTGTAATATATTAATATTTCTTTCTCTCTCTTTCTCTCTCTCTCTCTCTTTCTCTCTCTCTCTGACGTCAACCGTTAAAGATATTATCATCAAACGGACATGGTGCTTCTCTTATTAAATATTTACACACTCCTCTATGAAATTGTGCTGAATAATAATATAGAAAATGTACAGTTCATTTTTTTTCTCTTAATATACATTTAAAAGCGTCGCCTACTTCTCTCTCCCCCCCCCCCCCACTCTCTCTCTCTCTCTCTCTCTCTCACTCTCTCCCCCTATATATATAATAAACAAATGAAATCAAATTTCTCCCACACGCTCACACGCACTTATCACACAGTAGTAGAATCTACGATTTTAATGTTAAAAAACTTCCAATCCCGTAAGCGTGTTAGTCGAGCACAAACCGTGCAGAAACATACATATACGTAGCACAAAACTACCCCTACGTACGTACGCACAGACGGATGATACATAGTAATTAATGTAGTAGAGTCTGAAAACTACAGCGCACACTGTGCAGATTAACCTAATCTTAAAAATTATTGTTTATTGGTCGAGTATTTTTTGCCCCTTGTATGAACGCAGTTATTATGTTACTTTTGTTAAACGCAGCGCGTGCGAACAAAATTGTTTTCCGGAATTTTTCAAAATTTCATTATCACTCATCGTAATCCACCTGAAATTACGTTTACACGAGATTAACACTCGTTATCGTTATTATTTAATCTCATAATCAAATACTTCATTGACAACGATTGCCATCTTCGACTAAGTCAGTCCCCCCCCCCCCCCTCGTCGTCATAAATTTGATCACTTATTGATACGTCTCTTTTTGATTTTGTTTTTATTCCCTCAAAAGCGCACGCCGTTTTTTTATCTACGTATTTAACTTCTATGATTAATATTATTTCGCGAAATAATTTACTGCAGTTTGAACGCAGTCGCGTATACATATATTATAACGGGGTGCCAGGTTCGCCAGGTTCGCCAGGATCGCCAGGATCGCCCCCCTGCGATCTTATTAGTTTTTTATCGACAGGGCCGCCACAGGGAGTTCTAGGGGGGGGGGGGGGCTAGGAGTCCTGATTGGGAATCGAACCCGATAACTCCGGACTGTCAAGTCGGGCACTTGCCGCTGCGCCACCGAACTCACTGTCCGACCTGATAAGTCCTACTTATTTATTTATCGCTCATTCCTAGCTGGTATCCCCTTCAGCTTTGTAACGCCACGTTGCAATACATATATATATATATATAATTTATTATAAATTTATGTATTTATGTACAGTAATTGAACCGCGATTCGAATGTACTATTTGTTTAATCCTAATGCGCGATTTGGCCCCTTGCCCGCTGCAGGAAGTAATGCCCGAGAGATCGTTTTAAAAGTAACGCCAACTCGGCTCGTAATTGCTAATTTAATTATTTATTCACGAAGAAATGACGTCAGACAAAAGTTTATCTCTCTTTGATTGCGGATTGGAAGAAAGACAGGAGGAAAAATATTGGTTACGAATTCGAATGATAAATAAAGAAATATAATAATATTTGAAAATAAATATCACCCGGTGGACGGATACTCGATTTATCCCAAGTACAATTGTTTTACAAATTAAAATGACTGATTGGTTTGCGCTTGTAATTTTGGATTGTTATTATGATTGACGTTGCTGTACAGATACGATTAATAAATAATGAACTTTTAAGGGGGATGGGTGGGAATAGAAGGATGAGGGTGGAAGGGGAAGAGTGGATATGAAATTAAAAGAAATTAATTATTCAGCTAATTAAACGAATACACTCTTTTTCTCTTTTCTCTCTTTCTTTCTGTCACTTGCTGTTCTTCTCTTTCACTTCTAAGCTTAATTAGTATATTGGATGAATAATCTTACTAAATCTCGTTCCGGCTAAAATAATATGTAGGAAAAATCTGAAGTCAGGGACAGAGATGTCTTCTTGCTCGGTATACGGTATTACGTAACTACAAAGAAATTTTTAGGTTGCACCTTTGAATGAAGGTTCCCCCAAGGCCATTGCGCCTTGCAGGGGCGCCGGGAGCCTCGGCGAATGCCTAAGTAATAAAGCTATCGTCCCGGTCAGTTTAGGAGCTTTTCTCGATAAGCTCCTTAAAATTTCAATAATAATTTTCAAGCCTTCAAACATCAAACACACCGAGAGCATAATATTAATTGTTCGGTACGAGCGCGTGAGTCACGCATTTTGCCATTGTTCCTTCTGTACTTTCTTTTCATATATTAAGCTATACTAGCAACTTTAGTACATTGACTATAGTACGATAGTCTTTGAATTTTTGCAACCTTATTAGCATTTTCAAAATTTTCTTTTACTGGCACAATGAGTGTCCAACGGTTTCGTTGGTTTTGTCGGTGACAGTGTTACGCGTGGTCACTCAAATTTCTAACTGAATGTTTTTCAGTTTGAAACACTCTTTTGAAAATTATTCTTAGATTCAGATATAATTATGTTCACACCGCGAGAAATTTTATTCAATTTTCCTTCATTGATTCGTGTTTATTGTTGGAATTTTTTTGTATTGTTACTTATTGTTTTGCCATGGTGGCTAACACTGTCACGCGACTAAACGCTAAGCATGCTTTTTGCGTTAATAGCTATCAGAAGGCTTTGTACGTTATATATAAAAACAGCACGTTTAACGACTATGCTAATAGTGGCGTGGGTGAATAAATAATGAAGAGTGAAATTAAAGAAAATTGCAAAGTGCGCGAATATTGGACGAATATATTATACCTTGTTTACCTATGATATCGCAACTCGGAGGTAAAACGTAGAGGGAGAATATTTTTTAGCGCGAATATTCCGTCGTTCAATGTGGATTATCGTCAACGTGCTTAAATCAGGTACATTAGAAATTTTATTCTTTCAGTTTTCACGCTTTGTATCGATAATATCGTTTTCAGATAAATATAGATCAGACAGTGGATCGTTCAATATCGTTAATATTTTTCAAATATTAATTATTTTACATAATTATCATAATTATGATTTAGAATTGTCGACATTGCACGAATTAAAAAAAAAAAATTAATACTCATAAAATTCAATATTTTTTAATATTTGTCGTTACTGGATAGAAAAAAAGAGGCCGGATTCGTTTTACCTCGGAGTCCCGATAATTAACCTACGTATTTACTTAAGATATTATAATACTACAATTATGATTAATTAATGACTATGCCAGTAAGATTATGTTAATTCACGCTATTGCAAATCATCATTTATCTTTTCGCTCACTGCTTATGACAATGATTTCACGTAATTGCGCGGTATTCGAATTACGTCTTTTTTTATTTTTGTCTCGTGTTACAGTTATGTAAATTTGACATGTGACAGAAAAGTTCGCACACGTGCCAGCCGACTACAAAATTAATGCGCCTACTTTGCTCATGATCTACTTGCCGTTACTTCTTGCTGATAGTTGATCTCAATGGATGTAAATGTAAATTCAACAAAAAAAAAAAAAAAAAGACAAATAAGAAAATTCTACTTGCCATGAATCAACGTCGGATTCTTTATCGAAAATAACTTTATCATTCATATTTACACACGGAACATCGAACCATATTGAATAAACATTACCCAATAGAGAATTTGCCATTGTTTAAACATTATTTTTCTTTATCATTCCTGTAGCAAATTTGTCACACGATGAGTCGGTGGTAAAGGTTACGCGTGTAAATATGTGCAAAGAGTTTATTGCGAAATTAATAATTTCTTTCTGCTTCGTATTGTTTAAATGTATTACCTATTTATTAAAGAAGCGTCGCACTTTTTGAATTTCTATTAATTTTTTTTTGCACATTCCCCGACATATTCGCGCAATTTTATCTAAGACCAGACCAGCTGGAGTTTTTTAAAAAAGAATTCTGCGAGCACCCAATATAATACGGTTGGTAATTCCAATGTGTTTTTTTAAAATACTTCACTTTGTCCCGCTTACTTCCAGCAAGTACGGTTCCCATGCTGCAAAAAGCTTAACACATCGACGTACAGTTACAAAGTCACTTTTTACCTTAAACTTGACCATCGTTAAGCGACCATTGTTTGTCCGTCGATACAATTTTCACTTTTTTTTTTTTGGTTTAATCATTATAAGATTAGATTGCTTGTACAGTTATCGTTCGATATTTGATTCTCGTCTTGAAAACAGGAATTAAAGGACACAGTAAAAAAATTCTCTACAGCTGATTGGAACGATATCTATATTGATATATTGGTAATTCAAGCAATGCAATGAAACTTATGATCCAGGTAATCATTCCTATTGTACTGATAAGAGTGTGATAATATAATAATCTCATATCGGACAACAACTATAGTTCACGAAGGCCAATTAGTTGCGTTTACTACCATCAGGTAACAGTAGTGATTCTCTTTTGTTAAATAGCTCAAAGAATATATTGTCGATATATCTTTGTTTGATTTCATAAAAAATAATGTTCTTGAAGGTGCCACAGCAATTAGCACAACAAATACTCCGAGTCGTAGTATATTTTAGATTATTAATTTAGATAGATCCCTTTAGTACAGTAATTATGTGTTGTTCGCAGTAGAACAATCGAGAACGTTGGAACCATACACAGTGAAAAGATTCGCGATTGGCCAGTAAAAGCATTTTGCAGCGAATGGGCGCTTTCGCACATACCGAGTGGCACTATTTTGTCCAATTTACGAAGTAAAGTCGAGTATGCGTTTATCCTCAGTCTATATGTATAGTAAATAACCGAATTATATTTACAATTGTTAATCCTTAAGGCTGACTTCTAGCCTTTCCGTTATCGCAATTTATATTTATTCCTCGGAAGCCGCTCGTGCTCCTTCGTCTTCTTCCTGATCTTCTCCACTTTTTTGTTCCTGTTCCCTTTGTGCCCGAGCTTCAGCATCTGTCGCAATAGAAATTTAAGTAAAATTCTTCTCTCGATTCACAAAACTAATTGTCAATTATCTTTACCCTTCGCCGCTTGTTCCTTCCATATTTTCTTGTTCTCCGCAAGACACTGAATCCACGGTTTATTGATCTTGAAGCGTCTGTCATTCGCTGCGGCACCTGAAATAATTGGTAATCGATACGCAAAATTTTATCATTAAATTTAATAGAGTGAATTAGGACCTAAAATTTAGTTGGAAAAAGTAAAAAAAAAAAAATAATCTTTGATACGCCTACCGTTGCTCGGATCTTCAGCCTCTTCTTTGACGTTCAACGGTGCTAAAACGGTCTCCAACATGTCGCTGCAGACCTGCATACTCGGCTCAACGATGAACTCGATAAATCCAATTTGCGACTCAGCCACAAGTGTATTGTTTCTGTCGCACAAAGGAGAAAACGGCAGCCCCAGTGCTCTCTCCTTGTCGCCTTGCCTGAAGAACTCCTCGAGCAGCTGCATTGTCCATCTAAACAAGGGAAGGAAGTCACATCGCAATCAGCCGCTTCTCCTGTGCAGCTCAGTCACGAACCCATGATACTTAAACATGAGACTGTTACCTATTGTGAAGATCCCATCTCTTGGCAGGATGCGAAATGTCGCAGCAGTGAAGAACGAGGCTGACAGCTTTGCTCTTGTCGACGCTGGGCTCAGCGAGGCTCAAAAGATTTTTCATGTTCTTCAACTGTTGAAAGTGGAAGCTCATATCAGTTGCCAGGACCATGTCGATTACCAAAGAGCGAAACTCCCGGAATTCCTCCCTCGATAAGTTCTGCAATATGTTGCATTCTTCCTCCCTTAAGATTCTGTAACAACATTAAGAGGAATTGCCATTGTGACAGTTCCCTCTCATCGGCAGAAGCGAAACGGAAGCGCAGGCTACAAATGAAATCGGTTCGTACCGGAAACTGGCTGAGATGTGATGATTTTCCAGGACCGCCCGGTCGTTGTAGAGGAGAGCCGTGTCACTTCCGGACATCACGTGAAAATTGTTTGTGGTTCCAGTGTGCTCGTAGTCGTGGATTATGGCTGCCACTAGGGTAGCAAATATCTCGAGGTCTGTCAGCCAGTTCTGAATGCAATGGTAAACGAGAGTAATTAAAGCCCGGAGTCCGACTGAAGTACGGCCAATTAATTAATCAGGTTAAATCATTAAAGTCTAGCATCTAGTGATTACGGCGGAGTAAATAATGTCTGGTATCAAGGTTCGACCGAGATTAAAGTTTCGGTCCAAAGTTCATTAAATTGTGGTCAGCGAATAGGACGATGCTAAGATTAATTATTTTATCTTTCTTGGTTAAAAACATCATTCGAGGTTAACCCACCATCAAACCTGTCTGACACAGTACGTAATGCATAGTTTGGGCTACGTCAGCTGCATGCAGGTTGTTGTGATAAGGGTTTCGGTGCCTGCAGTATCCCTCTTCGACCCTTCCGAGGAAGCTTTCGAGAACTCCCGGAGGCACTTTAAATTTGTGAATCATCCCGTATCGATTAAGGAGATCGTAGCCCAGGTACTTGACTGGCGCGCCGAGAGCAGCATCGTTCAGAGAGAAGACATCAAAGGACCAGTCGTCGAGCGTCTTTGATCAACCAGAGAAATAATCAACTTTGAATTATAATCAATTCAAGAAGAATAATTACAAGTTAAGGTTACACCTAATTAGTCTTAATTCATGTCTGGCTATCAAGGTAAAGCCGTGTGCTGTGCAAAAAAAAGGGTCCGAATAATTAAAAAAAAATTGCTATATAGAACATCAAGACCCAGTGGGGATGGAGGTAAGTTATAAATAGAAAAAGAAGGAGTTAATTCAACGTGAAAAAAAAACAAAGTTGTTCAGAAGTGTACTTCAAGTTGAAATGACAAAAACTATGTACAGTAGCGAGAGTGAGGATCTTAGGACGGAATCGGGGGAGCTTAGCATGAGGGACGGTGAGATTTGAGGCTCTTGGTGAAGTAAAGAAAAAAAAAGGTGGAATAATAAAAGAGGGAATAAAGAAAGAGTACCTCTCGTCCCGCTGGGCCGGGCCTTTCTTTGTTATCTCGAAGAAAGAAAATTCTTGCTCTGACTTACGGTAGCTAATTTTTGCACAAACCCACCAGCTTGGCTGGCATTATTTGACTTCCGTTAGTAATCGGGTCATTGCGTTATCACAGAATTAAAAATGTGACGTCATTATTCTAAATACATTTTCCAAGAAAAAAATTTTCTCTCAAATTTGACTTACGAGTACCAACTCGATTCTTCGCAAGTACATCCGTACGCAATTCGAAAAAAGGGGAATATTTTAAAATACGCAAAAATTTCACGTAGGTCACAAATTTACCGGAAATTAGTTTCCCTGAGCTGATCCCCTCTTTCTCTTTCTCACTTCCGCCAAAGTCGTGGCGGAACATAAAATTGGTCCGCTATGTATAATAATAAGAAATGGCAAATCCTTCCGGTCTACGTACCTTGAGCACCTTGACGACCTCCTGGGGAAATTGCATAAGGGCCGTATTGGTGACCCGCCTGTATATCCGGTCGACGAAGATCCCAGCCCGGATGGCATGAGCGACCGAACGAAATTTGGGCTTCTCGTCTGCCTTGCGGCGCGTCGTAGCCAATTGCCTCGTGAACGTCGACGCGAGCCACTCGCGGACTTCCGGTGGCACCGCGTCCGGCTGCACTTCCGACAGTTCGTCATCTTCGTCGGCGAGTCTCCTGATAGAGAGTTAAAGGTCTTTACGTTAGTCGTGAAAATTATGAGATTTTGAAAAAAAATAATTTAACCCAAAAAAAAAGAACGCTAACGAATTTATGCCTCTATGTTCAATGCATATAAACTAAAAAAAGAAAATAATAAAAATACATCATCGCCACGACTCCTAGTATAATTCTCTGGCCTCTTCAACTATATTGTTCTCTTATCTATCGTTGCTCGGAGTCACTCGCTCGCTTAGGATTTTGATGATTGCGTGATTTGCATCTGATGACTCTTTACGTATATAAAACACTGAGCTATTAATGTTGTGTATATCTGATTATGAGGTAAACACGTGAAAATTTATATTAATATTAAGAATTAAAAAAAATTATCGCTATCACTCGCAGCATGCACCTTTCTCTACGATTGTTGTAATGCTGTCATTGTTATGTTAGCCTTTTTTTTCCTTTTTTGAATTAACAACGGCGTCTATAGCGAATAACGATCTTGCGCAACGTTAATGAAAAATTTATCGCTACTTCACCTAAGTACCTAAACTATTTGGTCTTAAGTTCCGAGCGAGGTGACTCTCGATAGTAGATTTGTTAGTCCTCGACTGTGTCGCCATGTAGTTTCCTTAGGCTGCCTCGAGTAAACGCAACGCGACCAACTTCTAATAAATTCAAATAGAATTTTCGAGCAAGAACATCGAGAGCCATTGGAGGCAATTTAAAAATTTTCGCTTCGTTTATTCAGTATTACGTGGTTATCGCTCGCGAGTGATAATTCGCGAGTGATAACACTTGCGCGATGCTTTCGATTTGAACATTTGTTTCAAAGCTGTTTAACGACATGGAAACACAGGACTGGTATATATATATATATATACTATATTGTATATTGGCATAGTATAAAATGCAAAAACTTCATCAAGTTCTTCATTTTATATAAATAAATAATTTTTGCCTTTGTATAAAGCCAAATTCACAATTAGCAACTGGCGAATCCTACTAATATTATTATTATGATTATTATTTATAAAAGAAAAGTAAACGATTACTTTTTGTATCCATATAGAATTAAAGGACTTTGCAGGTGATTTTCTAGTCGTAGGGACTGGAGGGTGGGTATGACCAAATTCGAAAAATACAATTAAAAAGTAATTATGCAGTTAAAAGAAATAATAATGATACCGACCTATAATTGATCACGAGAGTCAATGTTTTAATAATAATAAAAATGTTTTCAAATGACGTCGAGTGTCAACTGGTATAATTTATTTAAATATTATTTCCCCTGTGCGAATGTCTCGGAGGATCAGCGCCGACGTTAAACTCCTTATCAACTTTAAGTCGCCTTCCATTAATTTCGTCCATGACGCGATTCAACGAAATTCGTTGCCTTCGTTGCTGATAATATCGGGGGGGAGGATCTATTCTCATATAAAACCCGTTTTCATTAGAAGGCAGGGATGGGGATTGAATGAGAGGAGGGGTAGCACCACCCTCAGCACCATGAAATTAAGGATAACGAAGCGAATTAATTCGTTGAAAAGGAGTTTTCACTTGTTTAGTTACCCTGAAACATTGATCCTTTTCCTAGCTTGATCATTATTTATCGTTCTCACTGTGTACGTATAAAAATGTAAATTTCTTTTAATAAACAAAAAATTTGATGTAAAAATTACATATATATATATATACGTACTTTGGTAACATGCGCGTCACTATAGGGTGACTTGATAAAAATTAATACGATCTACGTAATATTATTTGTAATGGGGTAAAACGCACTGTGGGGGAAAAGGGGGATATTTTAAACGGATGAAATTTTCGATCAAGAACAAAAAATGCATTTCTTAATGATACGAGTCGATTTTTCGTTTTAAAATCTATATTCGATCATTTGATCGCGATCGATTACGCTTATCTTTAACAGATGATTGTGTCTAACAGTTTTTCTTGTTTAACTCAACGTAATTCATCCATGCTAAATAAATGGTGTCGAGTATCTAACTATATACACGTGTAAACACATCGGTATGAAAATTTTGAAAAAAGTGTGCGTGATTTGTTTTATCTAAATTTCTCTAATACTTTTGTTGCTTTTGTTTTGTTTGTTTTGAGACGAACCTACGGGGAACACCCGGTTGGCAGGTGGCGGCCTTCTCCAGACGTTCAGCCTCTCTATAAATAAAACACCAAGGAAAACAAACGTCACAACAACATCGTATCAATGGAGCGAAAACAGCCTCGCAAATGGAAATACGTCTCGCGTGACGTCGAGATTGATTGACCATTTTTTTAAGCATAATCCCATCGATCGAATCATAAAAAAAATTATTTTCGATCATCGACACAATTCTTCAGCAATTTCTTCCAATCAATCTCGTTGTCGACTCTTTGCTTTTACACGAAAAAATTTAACACGTATCGTACACGTATTTTGTGCATATGGGGTTAGGTCGTATCATCCTGGGACACCCTGTAGATAAATATTCACATGCATCTCCAGGGGGAATGCTCAGGATAACGATGCAACTTGCAACAGGCACATCCAAGGACGAACAGGCTACACCTAAAGAGAATCTCAAGAGAAAGAGAGAGAGAGAGAGAAAAGAAGAAATGGACAGATAGACAGAAAGATAGACATACGTATAATAAATACAAGCAGACGGACAGGCGATTTTTCATGCCGTTACGGTAAAATGGTTAGTATAAATAGACAGACGATTAATAGAAAATCTTCTCTTTGTTTCTAGTTTCATTCTTTATTTATCTTAGTATATCTACGTGAGGATCAAATCTACACGTGGAGTCTTATACGTTTTTCTAACGCATTCGCCATTTCTTAAATTGATTCTATTTCACGAAAATTACATAGTCGTTCGCTGCACGGGTAAAAAAGTAATTTTAAAAAGCATTCACTCCTCCTCTTCTTCGATTCCAAATTTGAGTCTAATTTGATGCTGATTTGCATTTATTTACGACTATGTGTTCTACCGTGCTACACTATATGCTGCATTGCCGTCTAGTTTGAGTTATGCGGTGGAGGTGAAGCCTCCGAAACTAATCTATAGATATATCGCATCTCATGGATAACTTCCTGACAACTTGAACATTAGTTTTCTTATCTACGCATGCGAACCGGTTTAAATTCGCAGAACTATTTCTATCGATCTGAATCTAATCGGTTCATCGTAGGTAGGAAAAAACGAATTGACATTATCAGGAAGGTATCGATAAGGAACAGTGTACTTATAGAAGTATAGTTTTGATGATGGATAGATGACAATGAAAATTTGGTCAAGACTCAAGATAGGATTGAGTTAACAAGGACAAAGTTGATTCTTATAAAAAAATAAAATTTTGTGTGATATCTGATTCGTCCATAATACTTGGACCTTGCCTTGACGGTAAGTCAATAAACTAATTTTGATTCGTATCAGCTAATAGAAATATCCTAGGATAGTGAGATACTAAGGAAGCAGATAAGCATGTTTTTCAAGATAGTGAAGAGAAACGCGTATCTTCTATATAGGAGAGTAAGCAGATTGTATTTTTTTTCTTCTAACTTTTATCAAACCACAGCACAGTTTTCATTAGGACGATAGGTGATAGATAATGAGAAAGAAAACTATTTACCTAAAATTAACGCAACGCGTATACAGAAAGTATTCCTTTGTGAACGATAATATTTTTGAGCGAACAAGCCGATATTCTTGAGAATTGAAAAAAAATACAAGAATCACCCGCGTGGAATTCAAAATTTGAAAATTCATCCAAGACGACATGATAATGTCAAAGAACAACAATATAAAAGTATAGAAACTGTCACATCAATCCAAAGATACGGACCTTGCCCGCACTTTGTTTTTTTTTGAATTTGTGCTAAAAAAATTGTTCAACCAAACGCATCGGGATAATGAAATCGCCTGTTCGTTCAAATTATGTTCACAAGCACGAGAACGATAGCGATAACGCCTGATTGGCTACCGTTCGAATACATTCACATATATGGACAAGTGTACACATACATACATATGCGATTTCATTGTTACATAATTAATTACGTTGAAAGTTAAATAATGAATAGTTGAATGTGGGGGGATTCGGCAATTTAGGGCGGGATAGGCTAGGTCAGGCTAGGTCAGGCTAGGTCAGGCTAGGTCAGGCTAGTTTAGATAGGGTTGCTCTCATTTGGTATTTTTTTTCTTTTTTTTCCAGACAGATCACAGGTGACAAAGGGGTTATCGATTGGTCGAACTGATTGACATATGTATGATGTATGTATGGTACAGGGTTATCAGGGTTATCAGGGTTATCAGGGTTCGCACAGAGTTTACTGGGGTTGGAAATGTGAATGTTTCGCAACCTTGCCCACACGGGGGTGCGAAGCTTCCGTTTCTGGGTGGCCACCACGTGGCCCTGCGCTCCATCCGTGTCCAATCCGACCCCCAGGGGTGTAGTCCCGTGGCCCGCCCCCCTACGCGACGATCGTGACCACTCAGGCCCGCCTGAACTCACCCTGCAGTAGTGCTTGTTAGTCGTACGCATAATAGAACAGAATAGCATAAAGATTACAGTGTCATAGTTTTTCTTGATTTTTTTGTATTTTCTCTGTTGGCACCACTGCCTTCGAAAAATATCGTCATCGGCCTCGTAAAACACCTGTGAACGATGATAGTGAAAACAATTAGTTAGTCGACTTGGTTCACGTGCTCGATCCTCTGCAATCGCCAAAAATTTCCACCGTTGAGTAGGTGCACCTGTTTTTCAAATAAATTACATTTTTTTTTGTTCCTGCCACTCCTTTGGTACTTTTAAGAATTTTTGTTAAACAAAAATTCAACAATATTTTGTGCCACGTGCAAAGCTGTTTACTTGGAGAAAAACTGAAATTCTTTTTAGGAATGTCGATTGCGAGCAATACGTTAATCGGTATACTTTCCGTCCAAGGGAACAAGTGGCAAAGATTTTGAATTTTTTCAAAAGCAAAATATTATGTCCTATCGTTCTCATATTGTAGGTATACTTATATGTCATTACCTTGAATTTTGTAAATAGTTACATATCTGAACTAATTCATAATCGTATACTGATATTTCGTACACGTTATATCGTCAATTGGCACAATAAGTGTCTCAACTAGTACCTAGGTTTAATTTTCAAAGTTTTCAAATTGTGAAAGACAAGTCAGATAGAAAAGTAGGAAATAAGAAACAAGCTTGCGAGTACTTAAGTAAAGTTGCACAACAGCAGAGTAAAGAAGAAGTTTTTAAATGACCTAAAGTTTTGTGGTCAGCGTCGCCGCGGCCATTAAACAAAATGTGACTATACGTATACACGTACGGGCACTTCACGTTTTCGTGAAATTTCAGAGTATTAGGTTATATTCGAGGTACAGTAGAGTAAGAGAGTTTTAAGTGCGAAGAGGATGAAAATAAAAAAAAGCGAAGAACAGCTTCAAGTATATATGTATATATAGGAACAGTTTAGATATATCAGAAGTCATAGACCGAAAGTCAAGTTTACATCGAGACAACAATGATTAATGAAAAAAAAAAAAAAAAAAAAAAAAACGGCCATTGGACAATTTTTATGTATCACGATATCAAAATCGAAAACGCAACAAGAAGCAAATCCAGTTACGATGGTTGAACCCACTTTAGCTTGAAGTACGAATTGAATTTTTATTTCTTTTTCGATTTCACTGATAAAACGGATAAAACGAATTTTGTCATCTTCTTGTTTGGTGATGGAACGAAAAAAATTTTTTTTAAGGACCTCGTGCCAAAAATCCATGTGCCTCCTGTGAGGATTGAACTCACGACCCCTGGTTTACGAGACCAGTGCTCTGCCACTGAGCTAAAGAGGCCCTACCCTTAATTCTTACCCCTTGCAAAGAGACTCGATTTAAATCCCAACATTTATAAATAGACTATTAGACTATTATTCGTCCCTTTAATCTCTCTTAATACAAAATACTCGAGAGCTCCAACGACTGAGGGTAGTTTTCTTTTTTAAAAGAAATACAATTTGCAGCAGAAATATATCTCAGAAAATTAAATCGCATTTGCCTATCAAAATTAACCTATCGACCCCAAAAAGAATATATATATATATATAATACGTATACTACGTATTATCAGTCAATCTACACGAATCAATACTACAAAACAAATTTATACCTAAGTCACAATAAAATTGACTATATTTAAAATTAAATATAAATTGCGTTTAATGTAAATTTCGGTATATTAGGATAATTGAACCAATGACTGACTCACCGTTACCACCAGAATAGACCCAATTCACCCTCAACCATAGAAACAATATTATTGCATGTAATCAGGTTTCAACCACAGACTGATAATAACCATAGGAAAGGTAATAAATAGCAACAGAGATTGAAGTAAAATTTAACCCGTGACTTAGGAGTAATCTCTATAGAACAATAACGGTCGATGATATTAATTATTATGATTAATTAATTAACTCACCGAATATCTCACGTCACTCGTATATCATATAGTATGATTTAGCGTTGTGAGATATCATACTGATATTACATAGGGGTCGTGCGTATATTCGACACACGGGCTAAGTCAAAGTCTTCCTCAAATCTCACTTCTCAAATTCTTTATTAATAGATTTTATTAGATACAAACTATAGATAAAATAATTTAGGGTCCAGAGTTGCTTCTTGGTTTTCGACTCGAGATGCTGTGACTCTCAATGCACATTGAGTGATATTATTTTTCAAAATTTTGTTGTATTTTAGTAAAATGTATGTATATATATGTTATCTGTTTCCCAAAGTCGAATTAGCCGGAAGTAACCTGAGTGCATCTTAAGGTGTATATTCACTGAGCGAATCAAGCCGAACAGAATAGTTGCGAAATAATTAGACTGGTTTTGGTCGTTCAGTGAATACATACCTTTAGGATTATTTTTTCGCGGAAGATTATCTCGCGCAGCATCTCGTCTATCGACATCAAATTTTTGAGACTCTGCGGTTTCGTAATGTAAATGCGAATTTCGTGGACTCGAATTCGAGAAAGCAGTCGAGAGTGTCGGATGATCGATTGCGTAACAGATTGAGCAGGGAAAATGTATAAGGGAGGTAAAATGATGAAAATTTAATTCGGCAATTATTTTTCCACGGTAATTGCTTAAGGGCCAATTTCCCCATTCATGTTTCCGATCACGTGCCAAAAGCTTGGGACGCGCGTCGAGGAAGGACTCGGAGGATCTTGTTTTTTATTTCCTGCTAAAAAGTAATGGAGAACGATCCTACGGAAATAATTGTCCTTTTTATTTTTATCTTTGACCTTTCTTTATCCTTTCTTATGGACATAATCGAATCTCCATTTACCGTTAGATGCAAATTTTTCTTCTGCCTTTTCTTGATCACACAACAATTTTTTTTTCGTTTATAGACTTTTTGCTTTTTTTTTCATTTTTTTTTTTTCCTTCGATCTTATCTTTTTAGCAACACACTTACTTGGTCTCGTCGATGAAGACGGCTTCCAGGACGCGCGCGGCGTAATGCAAATTTCTCTGGAGCAATTCCGCGGATATTTCGCCGCGCTGCAGCTGCCGCAACAGACATCTTAATCTGCAAAAAAAAAACAAAATTGCATGATTGTATTGTTGACTTTTGAAAGGAGAAAGACAGTTGTGAGTATAATTTGTAAAATGTTTGAAAATTCTACCTTCCATCGAAAAATAAAGGATTGACTGTAAAACTGAATTGCTTGTATAATTAAAGAATTACGTAATGCAAAATTTTACATTTTTGCAACACAACAAATGATAATCCGCATTGGGAGCTTCAGCTCGTCATAAAATTTCCCATGCAAATTATCATACTTGGAGAAATTGCACAAATTCTTATTCGACTAATCCGTAGAATTTGCACGAGCATAACAATAATGACAATCGATAATCGAATCCTTCCCTTGGCAACTGCCAAATTTTGTATTACGTCAAAATGTTGTATCTGCAAATTAATGTCCGTTGAACAAACCTGAGGGCAGCCTTGTCGCAGGCATCGGGCGTGTCGACGGCGGGCAACGTGTCGGTCGTGAGGTCGACATTGTCGAGGACCTCCTCGAGGTCAACGGATTGACCTCGCAAATAAGCTTCGGGGCTTTCAGGCGGTGCGGCACACTCGAGACTGCCACTTCCGCTTCCGGCACGGCTGGCTTTGCCTCTGCCGGAGCTGCGGCGTACTATCGTCAACGAGCCTTGCTCTGCAATTAAAAAAAGAAGGAAACAAAATTCAAAAGGTGTCGAGAATTTTCTTAAAAAAAAAAAACCAAAACATCCATTATAAAATAGGTGCAAAAAATTTTAGATAATTTCCATAAGCAATCACGCAACACGACGTAAACACCAAAAGATCCAATCACCGGATTAACACACTAATAATAAGAGTGAAAAATAAACAAGTACACCATATAAAAGTTACTGTCTAACAATAAAATTATTATTACCAGTATCATAAAGTATTACGTTTGTACCGACTGTACTAATGTGTACAGTAAGCGCAAAGTATTATGGCTTTACGCATAGCGAGCAGGTCTCATTAGTATGACTGTACTCGTGACGTTTCTAGTTATACATATATACACAGTTCTGGTATCATGCTAGGCAAAAGGTATAGTATGTACAATGTTACTATGGGGAGTCGAAATGTCTTACCGAATACATAGTATGTAGTGGTTAGTGCGCAGAGAACCGAAACCCTGTAGAAGCTTCGGGTTCTCTTAAAGGGAAAAGCCCTGTATCTTTTTAAGAAGGAACTGTGCGTAACACAGTCAAAGCCAAGAAATTAATATTGGCAGATCTTGGGAAACGAAATGGTATACCGGAAAGGCTGATAAGATTCTCGGAGAATCCAGTCTGCCGCTTCTTCGAGAGACGAATCACTTAAAGCTCGATGCCGTGCGTTATCTCTTATCTGTCTTACAAGAACAACGGAAGAGCTACGTATCCCGACTTTACGTGCCATCTTAAATCAGGCAGAATAACGTTTCCGATAAAGGTTTTAACGTCGTCACTGAAGACTCTCTCTCCCCCTCTCCCCCCCCCCCCCAATCTTTCCATGGTCTTTTCTCTCTCTCTCTCTCTCTCTCTCTCTCTCTCTCTCTCTCCTTCGTACGGCTCTGCTCCTTGAAATTATCGTTGACTCAAGCACCCCATTACCTAAGGATAATAAACCAAAAACACAAAGACTTTATGAAACTTTTTTTTTCAGAATATTGGAAAGAGGAATTTTTACTATCCGTCCAGGATTTATTAATTTTTTTTTCTTATGGAAATTTGTCAAAACTCGCGTTAAGGTATGTATTCATATAAGCGTGCGCAATTTTATATTTTCCACCGAAGAAACTCGGATTTGTCAGTTTTCAAGTAAACACGTAGTTTTGGCGATTTCCTCAGTGCTTTTGGTGTTTATAAAGTGAAAATAGTAAAGTTAGGAGGGGCTCAAGTTGTACCGCGAATGATCATCGACGACACCCGACAAACACTCTGCCGATGTATTAAGAGCTTACATAGTTCTATCGGGTTTTGACGAAAACTTTGAGAAAATTTTAATCAAAGACTCTAAAGCTCCATTTAATCGGATCCTGCCGCGTGAACTTGAATAACTTCTGTAACCTGATCGATAACTGATGCAATTACATTTATTGCTACGGAAGACCCATTCGTACGAACGAACGGGACTTATCTGCTGGGACTCGAACAAGATAAGGTTACCAGTAATTATCCTAATGCCACATGCTGGGCTCTTGATTGAAACTACAGAATTGAAGGTCGAGCTTCATTAGTAAAGTCCAATTAACGATTTGAATTTAAAATTTAATTGTCAGGTGTGTGAGATGTGTGAGATCAACGTCGGGAAAGAGGGGGGGGGGGGGGTGAAATTTCCAGCGAAGTATTTATTTAAACAAAATTTGATTAAGAACAGTGACTGAATAATTTGATCAATCTATTTTGTGAATGGGTCCAATTTTTTTTTTTTTCATTTTAACGAATTCACGTTCTTTCACCCTCGATGGAAACCGGAAAAATTCAAATACCGTTCATTTTTAACTCTCCCAGTGCTTCGCACGAGAGCGTCAAGTGTCCTGGAACAATTTACAAAGACGTCACGTGACGTTGCTTTCTCTCTTGATTCAGGAATGAGAGAACAATTTTTGTGAATGAAGATTGCATGATTTTTTTTTCTCACTTTTTGCATAAAAATAATAAGTAAGAAAACGTACACTTTTCGTAATGAGACACTACCGAGATATTTCGAGTGATCTTAAAAATAAAAAAGGTCAACGATTCTCGAACGCTTCTTATCCTACTCGAGCAAAGTTCGAGAAGTCAAGTTTTGGTACTTCCAGTACCGCCGCTAAATATAAATCCGCCACGAGACATTTATTTACACAAAAATCATAACCCGCAATGTCTATATCCAGAAGCTGCAGGTCTTATATAAAAAAGTGATAAAGATTTTTTGAAGCCCGACCCCATTACATCATCTGTGTACACAAGGAGGGATCCCAATTTCGACTAAATATTTACCAAGGACCCGGAAGCTGCGCGGCCATATTGAAATATAGCTGCGTGTTTGACAGTTATCTTTTTTCCATCATCTTGTATCATCAGATCCATTCGAAAAAGGTAGTTCTCAAGTCTTTCGGTAAACAGGTCATGATTTATCGTGAAAATTTAAAAAGTTCAAATACTCGTATCTCATTATATTCAATGATGACGCAACACATCGACACCGCCCATTACGTTCGATTGGCATTTTGAAAATCAATTTTGCAATTGACGGTACTTCGAGTTACACACGCATTACGAAATTTAAATGACGTAATCAAATATTATAGGTGGGTGAAAGAGGGAGGGTAGGGGATATGGGGTGGGGTGGATTATAATCACGCCAAGGAATAACGAGTACACTCCACCCCATAAAGAAACGATCAAAAACAACGAAATTACTATAAGACAATTTCGTAATAATTTCATTACGTTGTGAATGCTGCTTAATGGAACGAACTGTTATCAAAATGCCTTGTTTTCTACTTGCTGCGATCCACAGAGTGTTCCAAGTGTAGGTCGCGTTTCAATTATCAGTTCCTGGATTCCTCTCACTGCTATCTAATTCCGCGAAACACAATGGCACTTGGACCAATCACAATTGATCATGCCAATACATAATATAATAACACGTGCCTCTCATCCTTTAGCTGACGATTGAATAGATATTAAAGTGTGCCCCTCCTAAATGTTTTTATCATTATTAGGTCGGAAGATTGATTCAGCCTGGATGCTGCGTCGAGTGGGATCTTCGGATCGAGATACGCTGTACGATCTTAGATCAGGTAGAAGTATTCGATTGAAGTATTATTTTTGTAGAAGCATTTTTTTTAAATTACACGACATCTTTGTACATAGATTGCATTTTGAGATATATTTATAAAATAGTCAAAAGAATAGATTGGTGTAAAAACATTTGGTACATACACCTTTTTAATGTTTTATTCATTTTCAATGTTCGTGCTTGTCGTTCGAGTGAAGTTCAAACTTTTCCTTTTATCTAGGAAGCGAAAATTTCGACTAATAAAAGAAAAAAGCCAACCAAGGATACTTGACTTGCAGTCCAATGACGTAAACCGGTGTCTGCCTATAAAGTTAACCCATTTTCCAATCTGACCTAGCTTTACCTTCCACTAACTTTGTCCAATAAACGATCAAAGGACTTTTCGTTAGACACGCTTCAGCGAATCTGTATGTCACGTGCTTGTCAGCGAGACTCTCAATAAAATAAACATTAAAGCTGTTAACAACCAGATATAAGGAATCTTCGGACAGTCAAACTTCGGATTGACAAACAAAGTAATATTAAAAATTAGCTGATAAGGCGATTTAAAAAAAAATATTTTATATACCACGTGACCTATCGACAGTCAAAATGATTCGTAGAAATTAAAATCAAAAAGAAACGAAAAGGCAAAAATCGTAATGTCCAGCCATGATGGTTTTCGAATTCAATCGACGGAGTACGTAATCTTGGAAAAAGAAACAATTAAAATAAAAATAAAAAAAATAAAGTCCATCCCATTTTCCCTCGCACAGCCATTGTTCTACCGAGCGCGTTGCTGTCTTTTGTCGCTGGGACTGAGACAGCGTGTGCTTTCGTTTTATAGCGGCCTCCTATCATTTCCTATATAAACAATAGCGGCCCCGAAGCGTCGCAAGGAGACTCAGCGTTCCAATGTTTTACGATTGATTGCCAATCGCGCTAACAATAGACCGAATCGATAAATTTGTGATTAACAAAATTTTGAATTATTCGATAACTTCAAAGTTATTATTATTATTATTTTAATTTTCTTTTTTCGTCAGAATACTCTTGTTCGGGGAAACTTTACAAAATGTTTAAACATCGGTAATTTATTAAGCGGCTTTACGAGCATCTCGTGTAAGGATGGTCGCTATACCGATGCACTTGGATGCACCTGCTGCCTCCACTCCGTGACGCTTTCAATCGAATTACCTTTTATGTATATACATATCTATGCATGCATCCGCCATAGAATTTTCCATGCACGGAACTCGAATATAGAGATTCACCATTGTTATTACCCTCACCAGGGATGCCATTATACCTACGAATTCAAAACACAATATGGAACAATCGCCGAGTACATGAAACTGTATAGGAGACACAAAATACACAAACAAAAAGTACACTATAAAAATCCCTTGTAGGGGTATCAGTCGGTGAGATCAAATCAAACCTAAAGATCCTTCAATTTCGAGATTACCCTGATAGAGAAAACTTTTGATTTTGACACAAATTTGAAAAAAAAAAAAATTGCAGTGACAGACGCGTAAATGACATAATATTTATAAATGGTAAAACGTTAACATTGTTTTCCAAGTGCTCTGTTTTATTTCCTTAAGCGGCTCGCTTTGGCCTCCCCCCTCCTAACCAGCAACCCCCTCATTCCCCTGCCGCAGCCTAAGTGCACCCTGCAAGGAAAACGTGCAACACAGAGAAATCCTTGTCAAGTATATTTCATTCTTGTGTGTAGAGAGAGAGAGGGGACGGGGGGAGAGAGAGAGAGAGAGAGAGAGAGAGAGAAAAAGAGGTAAGTGCATAAACGTGAAGTGGAGATTTATCGGTCGTGCGTCGTGCATAAGAGCAAGACGTGAACTTACTAGAAAGTTGACCATTTCGGCCAGGGGACGAAGGACCGTGGGAGCAGGAAGACGCGGAGCCACCAGTGCAGCTCGCGCTTGCATTTACACTTGCATCGGAGCTTGCAGGTGACGACGTGATCGATGCCAGCCCGATGTCGTCCCTCGTAACCCTTCTATCTGGTGGAGATGCAACTGCAATTTCGAAAGACAAGATATACTAACGTATATGAGAAATTGAAGAAAAAAAAAACATTTCTTTGAGAGTTTTTGCAAAAAAGATTAATGAGATTTTTCAGAGAGTAATACGAAAAAAAATGATATATCAGTTACAAGCACAACTGACGTTTCGAATAATAAATTAACTTTTTCGATTTACTATACAATCCCTAAACAGTCTTGTAAATATATAGCGTCACTATTGCCAATATAAAAAAAAAGAATAATTTTCGTCAAAAAAATGTAACATCGACAAAATTATAATTAATTTTAATTGCGTACGGGAATACGTGTTAAAACAGCCATTTTGAATGAGCAGAGTAATTAAGAATTGTATAACAATGTTATTCAGATTAAAATTAATCATTAATTGGATCCGCCTGCCATTGTCAAAAGAACGCGAGCTCATTATGCTTAGTTAGAAACAGTGGAATTGTGTGTCGCGCGTAAACACGATCCTAACGAAGCCATCTACAGGGTGTTCCGAGAAAAAAAAATTATTTACACGAAGCATCTTTCCAAGGCGGTAATAGAACGTCAAAGATAAATTCCGTGAGGGCCGCCGCCCCTCGTCATGATAATAGTTATTACGCAGGTACCCTTTGACGATAAAACGAGCAAATAAAATCTTCATGTATCTAAACCGTATAATATTAAGTACAAATATTGTATTTTTACAGGAAATATATATCTATATGCCTATGGAAAGTACAATATTTTATATCTCCGAACATGTCGCACTGTGCAATAAGATTTTTGTCACTGCATCGTCCAACCATCCAGACCATTCAGCACTTCCGTCAGCGTGCGTTATCTTATCACTAAAATAACTGCTGGTAGTACTGAAACTATTTATATCAGTTTATGCAACACAAGCATATCTATCGAAGTAGTTTTTGCTATAGTATTCAAATTAATAGGCCAACTTCAGTTGGTAAGTCTGAGGTGGACAGTTGTACGATATATTTGTAGTACCTGAAAAATATATTGTCCTATCATATGTATTTTCAAGTAGCCACTTGATAGGGCTGCTGATATTCGGATATATTTTAGGTGCTATAATAATATATTTAGGTGTATCAAATTAAGCGCTACTTGTCTGGTAAGTAGGGATGCGCCTTATCGATCGGACGTATCTGACCTATGGGTACAGGAAACTAAATCCCAATTCGCTTCCATGACGTCCGGCAACGAGGAGCATTGTCCGGAGCTGATTGGTCCAGGTCAGAGGTTCCGTGAGATGACAAATGGTTTCCGGAAGACGTCAACAACAACAAAGGTTTATGCTTGAACGCTTGATTCGAATGTTTGATTACGTAACCAGTGGATAATATTAGTGCATTTTCGATAATCTGCCATTTCGAGCATCCTTTAAGAGATTAAGGGAGTTCAAGGTATTCGCGAGACAAATAACGAGGGAAGTTTATTGACGAAACGAGGACTGGAATAGGTAGGTGAACGAATTTAAAAAGATGAGGACTGAGAAAGAGGCTGAAGCTATATTGGAAATGCCAGGCGGAAGAGAATGGTGAAAGATTAATGAACATTTTTCCTATTTTATTTCAATGCCGAACAATGCAATTTAAGTGTGAGGATTGACTTAAATAAATGGCGGTAAATTGAAATAAATCGAAAAATACTTTTTTTTATCAGATCAATAGATTTACGGTCCCGCTCTTCATGAATTGCGTCTTGTCAAGGATCTTTCAGAATCCCGCCCAGGATTATTCAAGAGATATAAAGGAGGGTCAAAATCTCATAGGCCTTTTAGAACATTTCGAATAGACCTACGGATAGGCTTGTATTTCTATGGTGAAATTGAAAATGCTTAACCGGAAGTGATAACCTGGCTTCTTTGTTTCGTCGACTTACGGTCTCCCGTTATATTAAATTGGGGCCTATAGAATTTCCATGGTTCGATGACTTATTCATGATTTTATCACCATCCTCAAGGACGCTCTCTTGCAAAAGTTACGTCAGCAAGATTCACCAAGATTCACCAAGATACACCGATAGTTCTCCCTCCAGCATCCTTTAACGTTATCTCGTGAAGATTTCATCGAACTCCCAAAAGGATATCTTGGGATTGAAGGACTGGAAGTTGAAAATAAAAAAGCTTTGACTTACATACCAAGATCTCACAGGACGATCTATAGATCCTAGATACCATCCAGTTTCGATCTATCTTGTAACGAGAGTTCAGATATATTTAACGATGATGAACCAGGCAGTGGTACCAATTTATAAGACAGGATCTGATGATCGTTCGAGAGATCGATATAAATATAAATTGAATCGCGTATAGATCATCTGCGCTTACTGGCGATGCTTCCGTTGTTGAAAAGATCCCACGCTCCAGATCAAAGTCGTGCCAGCCCGAATAGATTAAATCGAGAATTATGGATCCAAGAATTTTTTTTAATATCGCGATAATTATAGATCAACCTTGTCGCACGTAAGATTTAGATCTTTAACGGACCCAGTTTCTTTCGAAATCCTAATAGCCAGACCCTCGTTTCCATTGAAGCGAATTATTCGCGTCACCAGGGACTATATGGATTTTGCCATTTCGTTACCTGCGATCGCACGGATGATAGATGTCAAAATTATATCCAAGACTGTACAATTAAGCACGATAAACATGTGGTACTTAAGAGGATTAACATATCATAGGTATACTCATATATGGTCTAGCTCAATGCCAAATACACACGACCTAAAGATTGACGCTCAACTTTCATTAAAGTCTGAAGCTCACGGAAGCGAATACCTGAGGTCATCCATTTTCGTATAATGGCCACCGGCAGTTAGGCCTTTTACGAACTTCTCAAAAGGATTAAACTAAAACTCGTCCGTCGAGATTTTTTCTCTTCGAGTCCCTTTACGAAGGAGCCTCCTTCTGGTTATCGGGTGCTTCAAATCCTGGACTGTTGCGTGTGGCCATTTTTTTCACTCATCGCTAGCATCGTGTTCACTAATTGCCACTGCCTCGTAACGCAGTACCACGTGAGGAAAAAAAAAATCTTGGAATCATCGTCAGACCTAAATACTTATAACTCTGTACCGTATAAACAAAAGCAACACGTTGACTGAAAAATGACGAATTGATATTTAATCCTTCAGGCTGAAACGTCATAGAGAAAAAGTGGCTGGTGAGCATCGCGAATCTTCGTTGGTATCCGTGTGCGCGCAGGGATGAGGAGGGAGGAGGAGGGAGGAGGAGGGGCTGCTCGTAAAAACGGGGCCGCTGCAATAAATCATTCCGGACGAACCGAGTTTTAGTCGCTCGTAAAACCGGTATAAACCGTCCCGGTATTAGATTAACTCGATCCGCGGCTGCGTCCCGCGCTCATTCGTTCTATCCCCGGAATGTTACACCTGTAGTTTAAGCAGTATCGGTGCAAGTATGTGTACGTGACGCTGGTGTATATATATATATAGTTGAAATGGGGGGGTGTATTTCAAAGGACCATAAACGACCCTTCGCAACGTGTATAAAGACCTCGTACCCGGTAATTGATCCTCTACGCACCGTCCAATTATTACGTCCAGCCGTCGGTGGCTGCACTTGTGCAGCTTTAAAAATGTTTGCCTCCTACGGATGGAAGCTGCGAATTTACAAGGCACCTTGGAGCCAGAGTCAATAAAATCAATAGAAAAGAAATTTCCCTTGACGAGCAACCACCTGATTGTGAGTCACTTGTAACTTTGTGACGAAGTACACGAGATACGCGCAAAAAAAACACTGGATAAAAAAAAAGTAAAGTTAAAAAACGGAAGGAAAAATAAATAAAGTGTGACGGGAGATAAATTGAAGATTTTTTTTTTTTTTCACCAGTAAAGCAAGTTTCGTAATTAGCATTGTTTTTGTTTATTCTACTTCCACGTGGTTATATTTGAGAATTTAATTAAGAATTTTGCGCGTTCATTAGTCTATGTAATTTGCTGTTTGCTTGAACAATTCTCGTTTGTAATTTGCTGAAACTTATGTATGTACTGTTTGCTGGTACGTTAGTGATTCCGCGCGAACGTAGCTTGTGAGATTTGAAGTCGTCGTTAGGCGACGGAAAGTTAAATAAGGTTATATTAAGGGAGTTTAAATTAGGTAACATCCCTAATGAAACGCAATACCGAAATTTTGAATTTTACCGCAAAATGCTTTTCCCCCTCCCTGATTATGCGATACATGTGTATATAATTATATAGTCTTGACGATTCCTTCCATGCATCAATTCGGCAAGATGAAATACGTTAAATATATTCGCAAACTCAGGGACGCAGCATTAGGTATTCATATTGGGAACAGCAGATGCGGATTCGCGCGTTCGAAGACTCGTTTGAATGGGAAATAAAAAGAATAATATTGAACGAGATCTACTACAACGCGCATGCGCAGTCGCGAATACCGGAAGTCGAGGTAAAAGTTGAATTTTATAAAAAGATAATGATACACGCACACGTGTACTATATATATATGTGTGTATACATAATTCAGGGTACAACTTATGGAAACGTTGACAGGCAATGTGCCGGAATTGTGAATTCGTCGAATTTACTTTTAATCAGCCATTTTTTTTCCTCAGATAAATTTCCGAGGACGCTATCTTTTAGAAAGGAAATGAAAATTAAAAAAGAGAACAAAGGAAATGAATAAATAAAGAAAAAGTGTCTCCGCGGAGACACGAGGCAAACGGATCTTACGTGGGAAGGAAATCGTCCTTGAAATTACTTTATACAGGTTGGGTTAGGTTGACCAATAAGTTATAACAGGAACGAGAGAACAAAAGGTTACAGGGTGCGCAGGAATTTAGAAGATTTGAAAATAAAGTTGAACTGCACAAGGCACAAGGGTATATGCAAAGTCTGCATGGCGATACGTGTGCGAGATACAAAGTCCTCGAGGAATATTTCAAAGGAATATTTCTCGGATCTTATCGGGAGGAGAAAGTCTTAGAAAGGACGACATTTTTACGCATTTCAAAAACATAAAGGCCTAAATATTGAAAAACAAAAAACTTACTAACAGATTATCGACAGCCTGTACATGATTTTTTCAAATGGCTTATACAAGTGCAGAGTTACGATACATTAAGTATCTATGAAAAATCTCTTGAGGTTAAAACAAATTTAATCAATTTTCAATCAATTGACTTTCGTTCTATCTTTTTTTTTTTACAAGGATATTCTGGAAAATTGTCATTTCCACATTCATCCCTCAGGCATTACTGTCTCGATACACATATGCCAGTATTAAATTTCAGTACAGTAGTAAGAAATAGTGATACTGGAAAAATGTGAATATCAACAGTCGGGCTAGACACGCTAATCAGAATGGTTCACATGACGTAGACACAAGTCCAATAAGCATTAGCAATGAGAACTGTCAAGTAAATGTAAACATGCCAGGAGCGACGGCGGAATTGAAAATGTATCGATGTCAGATTCAGCATAAGTCCTACGTTGTACCGTACGAGCAGTGACGTAACACGCACTAGCTATATAAATTGATACCGTAAGCACCTTATATTACATTAAGTTTTAATTCCGTGCGCGAAAATATATAATAATCTAATGATATACCAAGATGCGCCAAGATCCTTCATTTTCATTGAAACTTCAGTCGTCGGATATATTTGGATTATTTTATTAGGAGTTACTGCGAACAAGTCATATGGAAAGTTCACGTGTCTACATCCTACTGTGTAGTTGAATTTAGCAATTAGGATCTGATTGATGATGATATATATATGTGTGTGTGTCATCAATCAGATTCTGACTGCTTTTACAGAAAGTTTGGTCCTGGACCCGTTACAACCGTTAAATCTCCTCTTCACCCCCAGTCGACCCTTTGCTTCCCTTCGCTGCTAAATTATGGCATTTATCGAGTACGATGTATCCGTGGGAAGTTCTAAATTTGGGACTTCATTAATTTCGGGAAAGTGACTGAGATGAAATTGCAAATAACACGGGAACATTTGGGCCGTCTTAGCCATATTTACCCTCCTGTAGAACAAAAATTATTGTACATCTTCACACGCGATTGGAACAGCCCGATGACGCTTTCAAAATTAATAATAATAATGATGATGATGATGATGATGATGATGATGATGATAATGAGACGATTTTTAAGGGCGAACTTTGAAAAACGGTCTTCTATCTTATCTGAATTATTTTTCATAGGTCTTGGGACCTTAAGGGTGGTAAAGTTGGCAAAAGAATTGATTGTCCCTTATCAATAATTTATGTCAGCTTTGTTACCTCTCGACTTCGTTTGTTCACATCCACGTGGATTGTTTGCATTGGATGCTCGTTATTATTCTTAAACAGTTTTTAAACGCGAAATAATTATATAAAAAAAACAATAATAATGCAGAAAGACGTAAATAGTGTTTTTCGATAATAATGAAATTTAGTGAAATTAATGAGAATCGCGCAACAATCGATATTCACAACTTGTGCGCTTTCCATTGTTATTAGGTATACCTTTCCCTTTTTGCAAAACCGTAATTCGCAAAGGAGGTCCTGAGCTGTGACGTCTTCAGTATTAAGCGATATTAAGGGAAGCAGCGGCATGTTTTCATCTTGGTCAGATCGACGCTATTATAAGAAAAGAAAAGAAAAGAAAAAATAGTAAAAATAGCCAAGAGTCGTTCCTACGATATCAAAGTCTATTGACAGTTGTGAAAAGTGAAAGGATACACAAAGTATCATAATGTTGGTATCACTGTATATATAAATCCCCATTAAATTTCATCTAATTGAAGAAACTCCTGGCGGCTGGCATAAGAAAAAAAAAATTATATTACGAAACAGACATTGTTTTTTTTGTTAAATTCTTACAATTAAAAAAATAGGAGAATATCAAGGGTAGCTTTTTGTTGCAGTAATTTTGTACCGCATCGTTAAATAATGACATTTACATTTAAAATTATTATAATTTGAGTGGCTATAATATTCGATGGGAAAGCAACCCTCTTCGGGGCAGTTCGTTAAACAATAACAATTAGGACGTATTTTTCTTTTTATTTTGCTACTCATTAACGAACTTTCTGAAATTTGATTAGCCGCCATTCCTGTGCGAGGAGTAAAATCAATTGGGGTTAAAATTGTTCATTATACCTTTCGATCCCCCCTTAGCAAGGAGGACGGGACCGGGACAACTTACTGTTAGGAGCAGCGATAATACTCGTAATGGATCAGGTAAAATAATCTTCAGAAATTTCGGAGCATTAAAGCGGTGATCATGCGGATGGCTGGAAGTAGAGGATTAATTACGATTTCGGGACTGAATCAGCAGACTATTGCTGCTCTTCCATTAGGGGGGGGGGGGGCGAATGAGATAAGATGAATAGGAGGGAGAGAGGAAGAGACAGCAGAGACAAAGGGATAAGCAGCGTAAAGACAGTAAATACCAAAGGCACAATAAGATGGTGGGGGGCAAGAAGAATTCACCGAGGCTGGAAAACGGCTCTTTGAACAAAAATCAACCCCATTCATTAAAATTGAAAATTAGTAAATTAGCACTTTGAGTTTCTGCCCTGGAAGCTCCTTAGGATAATCTGATCCAATTCCAAATTGCAGGACGATGATCGTTGTAAATGTTAAAATAATAATTATAATGATCAATAGTCAGGTATATCTATACATGTACAGTCCCTCTCCAGAAAGCCGCTTAACTCGTGGACAGAATAAAATAAAAATCTATAGTATAAGCATACTCTGTATACGGTATTATACGAGATCATAAGATCTGCCTATAGTATACGTATTATTATAATTATTTATAGAAATAAAGAAAGATAAGTAAAAACGAAAATTTAATTTGTTATCTTTGATAACTTCGTTGCGTAATCGATTAATCCGGATTTTCTAGTACTTTTCAGAAGATCCCTCGTGAATCCGTAAATCTTTTTCTTGCCGACCCGTGATCATTAGGTTGGCCGAGAACACGAAGTGCGTGACTTTTTGAGAAAAGAGGGAAAAAGGATAATTGCCGATTACATATCGATTCGACTTGCGCAAAGAACGTCATTCTACATTTATAGTGTGTTTGTGTGTGTATATATATTGTTATGATAATAGTAATAGTAGTAGTAGAGGATGTATATCGAAACTCTAAGATCTTACGCAATTTTGTTTTTTTCTCACGCGCAAGGGGATGATACTTCTCCTGGGTGACTGTCCAACCCCTCTTTAATCATCCCTTTGGCGTCTGAAAAAAAAAACATTACGCACTCTCACAGGACACAAAAAATGTATGCCAAAAGCAATTACATTTTTTATTTCATCCTATTTTTTCCTCTTTTCTTTCGTGCTCGTCAAACCGATCCGCCACTTTCATTCGTATACGAAGATGCTGACTGTAGAATGAAACGATAAAAATATTAAAAGAATTTTAGGAGTCTAAAAAAATGTAACGTCGAAAATCCATAGGGAAATCGAATGCAAGATCACGCAGCGGCATCTTTCTTCTTCCTCATCCAGTTCAGCACGTCGATTGCCAAACGACCCCTTGCAATCTGCCCCCCACAGCTCACCAAACATGTCTCAATGTTTTTACAATTTTACGATCCAGGCCAATTCCCTCGATTAGTTTTGCAATTAGAATTTTTCAATCACTTCGCACCCCTTCGTTATCTTTCATATAATTGAACTCGTGCCTCATCCGACCCCCCACTATTTCAACCCTACCCAACTACAGATTAAAGTCAAGAGTAAAATAATTTAGTCATTTACCTTTTCCCGGTTTATTATATTACTTTGTCTTGAATTCTCTCGTCGACCTCAATGCGCCCAGGTTGCGTTACTTTATGGTTTCGCATTAATGCCAGCCGTGTTTTACGTCAGCGACGCTTTGCACGTAGCAAGATACAAGTCATAATGTTTAAGGAATTCATATTGGTTTTATAATGGGACGAATGGAGCGAGCACACAATTTTTTTTCTTAAAATTTCTAAACATTCAAGTATCTCTATTACTTGCCGTAAATATTCCGCGAGAACAAAAGTTCTCTATAACTTTCTTGACCTAAATTTAAATTAATTATTTGCCACGAAAGCTACCATGGTCTTTTAAAACTTTTATTCCAAAGCGTTGATCCGACACTCGTTTCTTGCCTAAAGGAATGTCGGACATGCTGTTTCCATAAATTAGATTTTTTCCGGCCCTCCCCCCCCCTCCCCTTTCCCCCTCCCGCCACGTCGTTCGATATCGCATAATACGAAGCAGCAACAGCGTAAAGCAACTCGTGCGGATAAAACATGAAGAACGTGAATCCGAAGCGCGTTATATTCTGGAAAAAAAGGAAATAAAAATAAAAAAAAAAGTATTTTATTGAATTAGAAATTGAACGTCGTGATTGTACCTAACCTAACCCAACGCAACCCAAGCTAAGCCAGCCTAACCCAAGGCGACGGCATTATAAGCGACGCAGCTGGTCGACATCATAAATCTTCGTTTCGTGCATATAGCTATAGTCAGTGATGTAGGTGTGGATTCCCATCCCATAGGATAGAATAATTCAGGATGGAATGTACGGAAGAAATAAAGAAAAAGAGAAAGATAAGATGATGCTTTATAGAAGAGAAGGAAGGAACGTTTGTCTTAGGTTGACTGTCGATTACGACGAAATCCACGTAGGTAGTGTAGCAAACATGTATTCGCAAATATAAGAATATTTTTGGAATGAGTTGTTAAGAGGAATTTTAGAAATTTTTTATTTTCTAAAACAATACGTTTTTGATGTGGTTCCGTGTGGTTTAGATTGTTCGTAAATGGCGGTGTGGGAAAATCTTGCTGGTTTGAACCACTTCTGCGAAAGTGCCTGTTCAATTTGATCCTTATCGCGGGGTTGAAAATGCGATCCGACCGAATGCCAGAAAGAAAATAAAGCGAGGAGGACATTTAGAAATTTAAAGAAAATTTTCTAAAATATGTTATGACGTCAGTACTGTATGAAGAATATGTAAAAGAAAAAATGCTGCGTATAGATTTTAATTTTTTGTTGTTGTAACGTTGAGCACCCATCCCTTTGAATGATAAGTACATAATGGGTCAATCCACTTCTGAAAAAAGAAAAATGTCCGTGTGCTTTTAATTTGTTATTTATTACTGCGCTGCTTTAAATAAAACTTGAATTGCCATTAAGGCCGTGATTACACAGGGGAAAAAAAATATTAACATTTTAATAGTGTCGTATTAAGAGAAACCCTGAGATGAGGAAAAAAGACGCATCCGGCACCGACAGAAGAAAATTAATCTGTCTCGCGTTGAATTGGTTTTCGGAACTTTCTTGAAAACTTCAACAAGTAATATTTAATCGAGAACGGGAAGTGCGCCAAGAGAATTTTTAGATAAAAGTTTAAAACTGTGGAAATAATAAATTGTAAGAAATATTTAAAATCCTCTGCTGAGATGTGATTACTTCATTAGAACGTACCAGCTGGTTACCCTGCTCAATCGTCTGCTCTCCAAGAAACTAGAATACGTATTTCAAAAAATATGCCAAAAAAAAAGAAAAAGAATTTTGGAAAATTCAAGCAAGTTTGTGAAATCGTTCTTAGGAAAAGTGTCGAAATGACTGATGCCCTTTTTCAAAACTTTTCCGTCTCTCAAGACTTTCTCACGCACTCTATTCTTTTTCTTAATAGAGTGCTTGTTTTTTGTTTCAGTACGAAACAGAGAAAAGAAAGTAAAAGAAGAAAAGAGTAGAAAAAAGAATCGAGAATACTTGAGTGGGCAAAACCTCAGTCACTCGTGACAAGAAAAAATAAAGGAAAAATTGGTTCGATAAACTATGTGCATCTCAATATATTGAAAAATATATATATATACACATAACAATCCACTTACCCAACAATTTAAAAGTATTGCCCAATACCAACAGCTACAGTAAAACTTATGTTCTAAAAAAAAAAAAAAAAAAAAAAAAAAATTATAGATATAAAAAAACTTCCAAGAAATAAGTCAAAAGTGAAAATCGCTCCTTCTGTATACGACGTAACGTTTAATAACGGGGTACCCATATCACTCTAGTCATTTGTCGGATCAATCAACGGATACCAGCCGATCGCCCGAGGCCTGAATGACTTTGAGGAATCATTGATACAGTACACAAGAGAGCTGATCTTTAATCTCAACGATTCCAGGAACCATAACTAATAATTTTTATTCGCTCGATCTCTTTGTCTCTCTCTCTCTCTCTCTCTCTCTCTCTCTCTTACTACTATAAATTCTCTATATCGTATAATCATCCTCGTTGACTGAAAGTAGATACGTGACGGTAATAGTCAGTCGTTTGCAATAAACAAAGAAACCATATAAAATAAAAATAATGTACCTACCTGCAACATAAACCGCTTCCAGTCTCAATACCTTCGAGAAAGATCGAACCTGAATTCCCTCTTCTCGCCGTCCCTGACGATTGAAACAAAGGTTTTTCGGCGACTCGAAAAGACGCGACAGATTTGAACACAAGATAATCCCAATTAAGTTTCAAACCGAACAGCATCCAGAGCTAATAAGCTTCGAAGATCCGTCTTGGATTCTCCTCTTGTTTTCTTCGATCGCCATTGTCTGTCTGCGACTGGTTCAATATTTTTTCTCTTTATTTACGTCCAACGTGGACACTTCAACGGCTTGACGTTTGTTACGCGACGCGAGCGCCGCACGGCGGGCGGACGAATAAGGTACTTTCAGATATAGCGGCTACGAACGCCGCCCGGTGGGAACGGAGGGAAACATTAATATTTATTTTTTAAATCTCAAAAATAACATTTAATCCTACAGGAATTTTGTGTAAATTCTTATTTTCACATAACATACCTTAAAGGTAATACGGACTAGATACGTGTGGCAACGTTTTTACGTTTATTCGCTTCTCGAAACTGTATACATTCGAGTTACGTACCAACGAAACGCGCACAAGAAAGTGTCTGGCTAGTATCAGACATTGCCTACTGAATGCATCGAATAACTCAAACACTCCATACCCTTTCCAAGCTTCCTGAATATATCTAATACTGAATTTCTTTGGCGTTGGCCCCAAAAATAAATAGCAAAAATACAGCAACGATACGTTACAAAAAATAAATTTAAATAAAACAACATTCGATAAGAACCGTCTCAACGTCCAAGCCCTTAAAATATATCCAACAATGATATTACATTGTCTTCAAAAATCTTATATACTATTCTTATCGGGCCACCACAAACCTACATATAGGGTGTAGAAAAAGAACGAAATTCAAGGTTAAATTATAGCTTTGACTCCGGACGAATCCAAGATGCTTCAGGTGAACAAAAAGAAAATTGCGTAACCACAGTAATTATAAATCTTAAAGTCGCCCGTTAGAAAAATCTTCGAATTAGAATCGACCGTAGTCGCAATCGGATCGATTCGTTGTATATTTTAGCGATGGGACTGGATATGTCGTACGATTTTGGGCTCGAGGCGAAAATATGTCGTACGATTGTCAAAATTTAAGCAGCTGCTTGACTGCTCGACTGATTGACTGATCGACTGATCGACTGTTTCGCAGTTTGTCGACCTCGGCCAGGACCTCAATTAAGACCTCAAGTGCCTCTCCTCTCGTAATATAAAAAATGCGCTAGGTCGTTCGAGCGAGAGCTACTTCAAAGGATCAAATTATTCTTGGTCTTTAATAGGGGCGCTGACGTCACGTCCCTCGGGATTAATTTTCAGATGGTTCTATACGAGGAGTCTGTGTCGGTTCTATGGAATTTATTGCGCAATGTTGCTGTAATCTGAATTATTATTGAATTCCGATTTAATAGATTTTACGATTACGGTCGGTGGACTCTCCCTTGGGAATTGAAATAAATTGAAAAAAATATTATATATATATATATATACCTGCCTACACAAAGTTTTACAATGATAATAATAGGAAAAAGAATCTGATCAAACAAATCTGAGAACTCATCCTGTCGTCCTTACGCTTATATAAGATATATGTAATTTAATTGAAATCCAAAATTGACCGAGATTATTTATCCGAGGCGTGAGAATTAAAGGAAAATTATCGTAAAATAAAAGATGCAGAGAGCAGCTTCTTACTCGTCGGGGAATTGAAACATATAGCTGTATCAAGAATGTGCAGCGAAGCGTCTGACCAAGAATCTTATGAATTATGCAGTCGCATGAGTTAGGATGACGTAACAACATTTTTTAAAAAGGCAGCATCGAAGTCTTTCGACGGAGTCAGTTTCTACGTAAAGGAGGTGAAAAAAATGATCAAAATTTTACCTCTCGTCATATATCGGCGATCAACAATTCCTTCGTCGTCTCCATTGAACGTAAGTGCGACGCCCTGTTACTCGTCAATTCCAGTGATCCCCCTTTTTCCGTATCACAACGAGGAGAAACGTTCCCAGCTGAATTTCACGTATGCCGTAAAACCGGCGTCGAATTCGCGGACCCAAAAGCAACCGAGTAAGAAGCTACCTGGGAATGCGGTACGCGTACAAGTAATTACATTTTAATTACACAAGAGGGAAGGATCAGGTAGTTTGTAATTCAGGCAATCCAGTATTGGCTATGTATATATATATATATATATATATAAAGCAACCCTCGCTTCACGATAACCGCTCTACCCGTCAGGAGATTCTTAGAAGCTGCGAGAGGGTCCCTGCACCATGATAGTAGTATACCTATATCTACTGATAATATCATCTTTTCATCATGAACAAGTAGCGTCGAGATCTCGTCGATAGGCTATAGCTTCCTATACAGCTATATCATCAAGGAAATAAAAATTGTGTAAAAATGAATAAAACACAGAAAAGTGTCAGACTTCTTTTAATGAGAAATACAATTTTTGTTTCAAAAAATCGAAAAATCTATTTCACACCAGATAACAATGTACAGTGCAGTCCGGCAATCGCGACTTCGCTTGTTAACGATCGACCGCACCTTGCATCCTACTTGCCACCTTAAGCTTCGTTCTCACAGAAATTCGTATGCGATTTTCATTTCGCATATTACGTCGTCCATTTAGTACGACTTCATTTCCCTGTCCCTTGAATTTACCTGGAAACGGACTCCACTCTAATAATGTATTAAAAGCGTTTAACTAAATTGAAATAAAGAAATTAAAAAAAATGAAAGCATCACGTCGTAAAGTTCAACGATCCGTTTCAATTATTTTGATAAGTTGATTGGATTAAATGTGAAATAATACGTGCAATTATATCCGAGTCTCGTTTCCGACTGACAGGATCTCGTAATTGTATATTTAATGGCAGAGACGTCATGTGCGACGTCTGGATTTACGAGTCCGTTTTGCCTGCTGCTGCTTCGCCTGATTTGCATCGTTCGTTATAAAATTTATACTTAACCCTCGCGTTACGTCGCTGAGCTAGACAAATGCTCGATTCGAGCCGTTACGATACCTCGAAAACTTCTGCCCCGTTAATTGACGCTTCCTTCCGAGAAGCTAACGCGTCGCGACGCAATGATGGGAATTCTCGCACGCGCTGCCACGTCGAGAGGAGCGAGTGGAGTGACGTGCGCGCGCGCATGTATGTGTGTGTGTGTGTGTGTGTGTGTGTGTGTGTGTGTGTGTGCGTGAAAAAAAAAAAAGAAGAGCAGAAAAGAAGAAGCGACGGGAGAGATGTAAGGGGAGAAGGAAAGAAAATGAGTAAAAAAGACAACAGTGAAAAATGAAGTGACGGGTAGAGAACATATGAGAGACAGAGAGGGGGGGGGGGGGAGGGAGAATATAGACATATTAGAGAAAGAATAGAACAGGTGGAATGACGGGATAAAGTGAAAATAAAATTAGCCTGATACTTTTGCCTATGACTGTACGTACTTATGGAAATTCTATGATATTCTATTTATTGTAACATTGTAAGCGCGCATGCGCGGTTTTGTAATGATACGAAAATGTATAATAAAAGGCGGCTACCGAAATAGGCTTTTCGTTCGACGTGCTTTCATCCCACAGTGGAATTTCGAGTTAATTTAAATTCTGCGAGATTCGTCCGTCCTTTCTGGAATTCAACGAACGAAGCGAGTGTCTTTGGAATTTTTAGTATAAGTCAGTAGCCATATTGAAATTCCAAAATTGTCCGACTTTTTTTTTAATGCTCGATGTTATAATCAGCTGTACGTCAATTCGATATGATTTCGATAGTAATTAAGAGTCTGCTGTGATAATATTATTTTCGTGAATTCCAAATTTTTTGAAAATGATGCAATCGTCAAGAATCGATATATCGTCTGGTTGAACTTGAAATAATTTCCATACATACACACATACGTACAATGTAACGTCAGACTATCGATTCTTCGTCGCGACGATATTTTACAGTCGAATAAAGTAAAGTTCCTCATAAACTCGCCATAAGGTACGTAAAATCCATAAACGCGAAAAGCTCATAAACCCAAGCGAATGCATCGTTTTCAAGAAGATTTCGCGAAATTGCCATAAGCGTAGAATCTACCTGGAACGATAAGCCTCTTAACATTTATTACTTTATTAGCATCCCTGAAGATCCTCTCGATTCTCACCACGTCACATCCTCGACTCTTAATGCTTCGTGCAGCCTTCGGTTTCTATTTGTAGCAGCGAGCGAACCTGCCAGTGACAAATAGCACAGGGAGACATTCTCATTCTCAGAGGTATTGCCGTAGGTCAAGGGTCGCGCCTCAGACTCATTTCCGTAATACAGATTTATACCTTTACGTTCTGTTCAATGATCGGCAGATCACAAGAAAATAATTCAGGAAACAACGAATTGTGAAGTTGACCGCCGAACTGACCAATTCGATTCTGCTCTTCTTTATATTAGATAATGATTATATTCTACACACGTGCTGCCGTTAGTCCCTTATCTTAGGCAATTGTTAAATCTTCAACTTTCTTTATCATCGCCATTACGTATGTATACATATATATATATCTCATTTATGTTAAGTTTGACAACCCAAATGGTTTAATTAAGTTGACCCAAGACTTGAAAATTGTTCAGGGATCATGCGGCGTCGTTTGGCTTGTCTTGTTCGACACTTTTCTTTTTTTCCATTTCCTAACATTGACTTCACTGAGAATGGAAGGGGGGGGGGGGGAGGGGGAGTTAATTCCGACCTTCCTCAATGTCAATAAAGACTATGTGGTAATTTGACTATTTTTTTCTTGGAAACTTATCAAAGCGCCGGAACACGCAACTCAAGCAAGGCGTGCGTCATTGACTCATAGACTCCTAGACTCACAGGATATTTAGTTTCACATTATAATTACATGTGCGATACCACGTGGTATAAATAACCACGTGGTAATTAAAAAGGCAGCCTCTAAGCAGTTAAATATAGGACATGTCAGAGACGCAGTGAATCTAGTAACCAGAAGCAAGAGGAACAATTCGATACTCGCGTGCCTCGAGTGTCTCCAATAAATTCCATCTGAATTGGGTATAAGTACAGTCCGTTACAAGATTGGGTAATAATTCGAAAAAAGTAATAATTATATTTGCCCAGTGGCATCGAGTGTAGCTGATAACAATACGATTAAGGGTACTAAGAATTTTTTTAAACGTTCCAATTGATTAATACGCGTTGATTAATTTAATTAAACACCTTGAACGCGATATAATTTCGAGAGTGAGTCAAAGTTAAATTAAATTGATTTCTTTGATAATCCTAAGTGTAACGATCGTATCATTGACAATAAATCTTATCGATTTATCGATTCGATTGTACATTTAGTTGGGTACTTAATGATAAAAATTCTCATTGATGATAATCATCTGCAAAACTTGACGCTTAACTTTAGATTTCTTAATTTCTTCGATCCACTGCCTTTAGCCAAGGATCTTCTATTCTTCTCATATATATTATAAAAAAAAAAAAAAAATTAACGATTGATTTTTCAAAAACAGCATTTCTTGTAAAAAAATCATATAAAATTAATAGCGAAGGTCTTCACTCGGTACGGACTCGAAGAAAATAAAGAGAAAGATAAAATAATAATATTAAAAATTGCCTCCTTCGAGCTACCCAACGATCACTACGTGTCGGAGCCGATAATTCTGGCGCAGCCTGCCAGCTCCGGCCGGTGCTAATAAACACACCAGCCAAAGGTAAACTCGTTCATTTAACAGAGGGAAAAATAAATGAAAATAAAGAGAGCAGTGGTGCCTCCCAGCCGAAAAAAAGATAAGGATACTAAAGACACGAGAAGAAGCGTCGTTCTCCTTTACCGACCGAACGCGGCACTTTTACGAGGGATTTTAAAGATAAAGCGCAAGCGCAATACCGTACGAAACGGTAGCCCTCGAAATCTTCATTTTCTTTTTCTTACTTTCTTAAAACCTCTCCCTTCTTTTTTTTTGTCTCTTTTCACTCGCTTCACTTCGTACGCTTCTCCGGTTCTCCGGCTCCTCTCCGTTATGTCAAATTACTACCTTTCAAGAGCACAAGACCCTCCGCCGTTTTCATACAGCAATTTGTATCCCGGACCGTATAGGACATAAGTAGCATTTATTGGCGCGGTGTAATATTAACGGTACAAAAAAGGAGCAACAGGTTAAAAAGTATATCGAAAGTATCGGACGAATAACAAGATATAATCTTGGTAGGCCGACTCTGTACGCTCTCGATAGATGGTAGATTGGAATCAGGGAGTCAAGAATTTCCAATATTCCCAATATACTTGATTCCTGCCTCTTGAAATATCACGACAGTTCGGAGAATGCACCTAGAGAATTCTATCACGTATCGATAACCTGACTTCCGTTAACCACCAGATAACCAGATATTCAGAATTTATTGCCCCTGAGTTATTACGCAACAGTCCAATATTCTTTCAATTCCATAACACTTTTTATCAATATATATTTAACCACTGAGACCTACCCTAATATATTTACTATTAAGATTCCAAGTATCATGTACGCGCAGCCTAGTTTAATTTCATTTTTTATTGATACTATATATATATATAAATATAGTGAAAATTGATTTTACGGGTTGCATTGATGACGGTACATTACGTATCCGGGCAGTAAAAGCCATTCGAGCGTCTTGGATGTAACACGAAAATAAGCTACTCGAGGAAAGAAGTAAATCTAAGAAACTCGTTATCGTCTCCTCTTAAAGGAGTGGTCCTTTCAAAATGGCGACAGCCACGGCTGTAAGCCCATATTTTATATTTATGGCGCGAATTTCCGTAAATCTCTTTGCCAGTTACGATCTGCCCAACCACCCGCATAACACGTATACTCGGTTCGTGTAAACACGAGGAGCTCGTGTGTTTTAAAGCGGCTGAGGTAGAAAGAAAAGGAGGGCGGCTGCTGCTTTTTTCTGGTTCATTTATTTCACGCAGCCACAAATTTCGTTGAGGTGGCGGGAGATTTGAAAAAGGTTATGCAAGACAGGAGAGCTTAATGTCCTCCGTGCGAAGATTGCGGCTCTTCTTTTTATATATTACGCAACGCCATGTAGATCAACCCGCCACTATATCACCCTATAATATATTCAAAAAGTTATGGCTATTATGTAGATCTAATGCCAACACGCCAAGATAAAGATCGACGAACGCCACTCCATACTTCATGCTTGTCTATTTTCACTGACGCGATACTCATTTATGTTTGCGACAGAACGCGCATTTGCTTGATTTACTAAAGAAATAGAAAATTAAGTTATTTAAGAAAAAAAAGGAGAAACTAAAACAAATTAAATCACCAAAAATTGGTAGATTAAAAAACTACGGGTTTTCGGTCAAAAATCAATGTTCGTGTCTTTCAATGAAATTCTTTATACTCGTCGGCCTATCCTGATTGTAAAACTAACGGCGTATATTCACGTAACCAAAATTTCGATAAAAAGTGACGTCAAACACGAAATACGATATTCAATTCTAAGGCTGTAGCAATACTGATGTTGTGCCTACGTTATCTCGCAGTGGGGATAGTTTCCAAGTAACCGATAAGCCAGCATCCCCACTAAATGGCACCAGGTGAAGCACACTGTGCCAATCTCAACTTTTAAAAAATTGCGCAATTATACCTGCTTCTCATTGAGCAGATCAGTAGTTACAGCCAACAGATCAGCCAGCATCTCCACTCTAGTGTACCAGATCAGAATAGCTGTGCCAATCTAAGTTTGCAGTTTCTTCCTTCTGTTATTTGAATGTTCGCAAAAAAAATTGCATAACGATACTTGCTCTATGTTAAGCAGATCAATAGCAACAGCTATATGGGTTCGGCATAATTTTGCAAGTTACGTAAGAAAGAACTTTGCTTTTTCCTACCTTTTTATCGTACTCGGCCATTCTTTGTCTCTATCTTTTTTTTTTACTTGTTTTCTCATCATTGCATTTCGCTATATGGATTTCATACCCGGTTTATCTTGGTCGTCCCGTGTTTCGACTCTGTACTTGATGTCATTGGACTGTAAATTTTTCCATTTCGAAATATAATCCAACGGCTTAATAATAACTGATATCATATCATGACCACACGGTGAATTATTCCATCCGTGATTTTTGTTCTCAATAGTTATCACATCCATTGATTATGTCAATGATATATTTCTGATCGATTAGAAAACTTCATTTTTAAAGTTTATATCATTTTATATCCTAATAACGAACTTCTCAAATTACGCCATAGTCAATTAAGTTAAAAGTATTTTAATTAAAATTTTTTTATGACTAGGATTACCATCAATCGCACACTCGATAATTTTTTTGACAAACTTTTTAATAAATTCCATCCTTCAGTTATATTACGTACTACTAATGGATGCACTTTACTGTCCGTTTAATAATATTCGTTTTAAAAAAATTTCAAGGTCAGATCCAATCGGAATGGATTATACAACTTTTAAAATCCTACTGTGATAACAGAATGGTAAATGACCAATGGATTTCATGTTTTCGAAATAACATTGAAGTACGGCGAAACATTTATAAATAAGCATTATCGATTGTTATAAATGTAAATTTGGTTTATTATTAATTTTTCAATCCTTGTACTATGTATAAGGAAGATTTTCTCAAAGTATGAGCTACGCGTTGTTCTTTCCTGTTGATTTTTTTTAAAATGAAAAACAACAAAAAATTGAAAACGTGTAATATGTTTCTTTAGAAATACACGGCAAAAGGATTCGAAAATGATTGAGTGTACTTATGTGCATTTTTCTATAGAGCACCTACAAACTTCTCTAATATTTATTTTCTTCCTTTTGGAATGTCGAGCACGTAGAAATTCCGTGCTGAATTTTCACGACTGAGAAAGATATTGCAAAACGCGTACAGCAGACTATACCCTTACGCGTAAAAATTGAAAGGAAAAAATATAAATTGTCTTGGAATCTCGGTAGCATAAAAATTGGCATCTTCATATCGAATAAAAATGAAAATATGTGTAACATGATGATTCGTATATGAATAATAATAATAAAATGACAAATATCATAAATAATTATGATTACATAGAGAATATAATAAATTTCTCTTTATTCGTCCTTATTTGCCAAAGGATACGTGCCGGTTCCTATCAAATAAAAAAAAAACGGATGCGACAATTTGTCAATCCACAAAAATGAAAAATTATATTGAAATTCAATCGGAGTAAAAAAAATTAATCCTACGATCAGAAACCGACCAGAAAAATCGCTTCGTATAAAGCAAATATTTTTTTAAGCAATTTAACGTTATTTACAGAATAAAACAAAATTTCCAACAAAGACCACCACTTGGACTACTAAATGGAATAAAATAATCGAAATCATTTATAAACACCAATTTGGATTATCTCAAATTAATTTTCTGGAAAAAAGTAAATTCAATCGCGGCCACTGCAAAACAAAATTACGAGGCTGTTCGTAGTTACGTCTTATCTGTTAGTCCCGTTAGTTTAAAATAATTATTTTTTTTCATTTCTCTCGTTTTTTTCTTTCCTTCAGTTTTTTTTTCGTGCAGTTTCAGAACGATTCTATGGCTTTCTCTTTTATTATACATACGCATGTCCATCGACGAATGGTATGTAAAGCGTGTCCTTTTTTGCTTACTCACAGAGGAAGAGCTATCTTTCTTCTTATTGTCTCTCTCTTTTTTCTTCTATCATTATATCGCAACTCTAAAAAATCGCCCTGATGAATCTATGCTACAGAAAATTTATAGTAACTCTTCTACGTGATCGTGATACAATGAATCACTCACCATCCACTTCGCAAAAAAAAAAAAATAATATCCAGCCCAACCAGTCATTAATAACGCAAGATTTCCTTGATGGAATTGAATTTCTGAAAACATATTTAAAAAAAAAAATGTTCAATAAGATTAAAAATAATTATCTGAATTATACCTAATGATACAGTCAAAATGACGAATAGCGTCTTTCCTTGTCGCTAGAAATTTCTTTTTTCTAATACTGTACTGATAACAGATCGTTATATCAGACTATTGAAATTTATTGTCAAATCCACTTTTATTCGTAACAACATGATTTTCTTGATAAGCAAAAATAACTATCAGCTGTTCGGTTAGTCTAACGAAACTAAGAGAAAAGGATTCCTAAGGGACTCGAATGCCATATATTTTAATTGGTGTTACGTAACTCTATCGATTATCTATCGCGAGGATTCGGTCACTCCCTGAGGAACTCTTTCAGGATTTACGAGTTTTTACTGAAGTGCTTTGAAGCCGCGTGTCGGATCAAATGAAACACCCTATATATGAAGCCAACCTAAACTACAAAGTCACGTAACGTATACAGCTGTATAAATATTTAATTTTACAAGACTTTTTTTCAAGTCCAACATGCATGCATTTGACACGCAAGAGACTGATAACAAGATACAAAAAAAATTAAAAATATTATACAACTGTTCATTTCGTATAAATTAATAAAAAAAATAATATTAAACAATAACAGTAGGTTTGTCCAATTTTCGAAATATTAATTCCGTCTGAATGCACCAGAGGGTGTTACGTTCGCCGCCCACTGTAGTCAGGGTTACGTAAGTTAACCCTGTAGATTTAGGTATTAATTCCGATTTCCATCGGATCGACGGGGTTGGGGCGCACTGGAAAATTAATTCGCTTTACCTGGCGACACGAACGAGACATCCACTTGGCGTAATATGAAATTTAGCCTGAAATCGCCTGGCGTCGTATAATCACCGACCGCGATCGTGTCTGCTTTGTTATCGTGAAACAATACCCCCTGTCAGCTGCATATGAGGGCCTCATGAGCCCACATATGTTATCTACATGGCGGTTCAAAAGGAAGACAACTGGTATGGTTATCTCTGTATCCACAGATTCCGAATATTTAAATGTTCAAGACACTTTTTCTTAATTTACCTTAAAATTATTTATTACAGAGTTATTCAGAAATAATGAATCACCTGTACTATACTTTTTAATGACACTATGCATATACATGTGTGCGCGTGTGCGTGTGTGTCTTTATAGTAATATATTAAAAATGCAACCAACAGTATAGTGAATGTTGAAAATTAATGACAAAAAAATTAGCATATATTAAATATAGGAATATATCATTGAATATAAATTGATACTTACACATGAATTACGAACGAATTATGCGTTTTAGGGTACAAGATGCTAATTGTGAAATTCAATTTAAAAAATTGATTTGATTGGTAATTAAAAAAGAAAACTGTTAACTATTCGATTGGTGTAATTTTTGCTTGATATACATTTTCAGTGACTCATATGTTTGCGAAATACAGTTATCAATGGAATTAACAAGTGCAGATAGAACGTGACAGGATCAATGTTAATCCGATGTTAAGAGAAAGTACGTTATCTCCTGCAATAACTTATCCGATATAAAAAATGACGCCAAGTACCTATAGCGGTTGCAGGTAGTTTGTGCAAAAAAAAGTTGCAAAATCAGTAGTTCGTGTCAAGTATCATTCAATGGAAGATGTATGTAGCACCTTGAACCTATGAACCTATTAGCTGTATCAAATGGTTATTTTGTTGGTGTAAATAAACGTCATTTAATTCTTAATGAATAAGATTTAACATATGAATATTTTATTAGAGAATTTTTCATTTCTTTTAAATTTGAAGAAAAAAAAAAAGATAATAAGCGTTACTTATCGCCATTCATCAGTTACTAATTTCAATAAAAAATATATCAAGCTGACATTTTTTTATCGACGCTTTTGACGTCACTAAAAAATTCGACGCCTCCACTATATAAATATATCTATTGTCAATTTGATAGACTGCCAGATCCTAACGTAACTGGCTAACCGTTTCTAGAAACTTTGCTATCGAAATAGAAATGAGACCAGTTCACAGCGATGCGTCATACTGTGTGTTTTGACCGGTAAACAAATTTTGTTGGTACGTAAAAATAATTGAAATTGATCGTATCCGATATGCTGAGTGCGTTTCGTGACTTTTTTACCTACTTAATGGTATCGAGATTCTATATGAAAATTGTATTGACACGAATATACGAGTGTGAAAATATCGATAGTACAGCGAGAGAAGCTTGTAGTATCTGAAGCAATAAAAATGTCAGTTTAAATGAAAGCGTGAAAAATCGAAATTAAGTAAAAACGTCGCATGGACATTTTCGGGGCCTTCTTTGTGTTAAAAAGGCTAATTTTAATTGTTTCATTGTTTGGACCCAACTGGGACCTGTCTGTCTTATTGCCACTGAGCAACCTCATATTCGAAAAAGTCCAACTGCAGTTGGACCAGGGTTAATTAATTAAATAATTGATTGTTTCCTTGCTTATTAGTAATTAAAAATTAATATTTAGGCCCAATATATAAACTTTACATCGGTATTTTTGTTTACGACAATTTTCTAACTTGATTTGACACTACTCGATAAGATACCGAACTTTGATTATCATTCTTGTCATTTTGAATTAATATCACTGTAAGGAGTTTAAAATACTCGTAGATTATACGATGAAGAATTATTTTGACAGGTATTTCATGATTATCAAGAGAGACTTAAATAGGATTAGGGGCTGCAAGTCAGGCAGCAGGTCATATTTTCCATTACGTACGTCATACGAGGTATAGGATTAACTCGAATTAAATTATTAAGCTAATCAAGAATCTTATGTATGATATATATATATATATATATATAGACATACACACAGGGTTATTCGCCCCAAACATACTGCCTGAAGATAGTTTGCCAATTTGATTTCTATGGTAAAACCACCTTGAGGTGATGAGTTTGTCATGAATAACCCTCTATGTAGTAACCAGGTCGATATTTTCTGACACGAAGCCAAATATAAAAAAATTTCAGACAGAGTTGTCGGGTTTCAAGGGGGACGGAAAATTTTCTCATTGAATTCCTTTCTGAGTGCAGGCGTCAAGGTAATTCGAAGATCAAATTTCATTTTTTCAACGAAATGGTGCAATTTTTTCCCGGAAATCAAAAGAGCATTCAATTCTGAGTTTAGAAGTACCAGTAGGTTAACGAGCCAAAATTGACAGGCGATAAGGATATTTGAGAAATAAAGAAAAATCTGTTCCTTACGTTACCTGGGATCACTCTATCAAGGAACTCGAGTCTTAGTGGATCGCGAAACGCGACGAAATTTAAGCCAAGCATCTTTAACGTCGCCCTAGCCAGCTAATGGCCCTAGTCAAATTACGATTTAAGCCGCGTACACAATGTGGCTCAGGTAGGCTGCCTATCCTACCTACCTTTTTCTTATTTTTCCAAATGTCTTATCATCTGACAATTTCGAGTGAATAGTGTGCTTGTACTATTATACTTAAAACTGAATGCTCTTTTAATTTACGGAAGAAAAATTGCATCACCCTATTGAAAAAATCAATTTTTTAAATTCCAAAATTGGTCAACATTATCCCAGGGGTAACGAAATCAAAATTCTTCGGATCTCTGTACATTCTTATCACTCACTGTATACAGCGAATATACTCAGTGCAATAACATATCAGTATAGTTACTTTAGTTAGAAGTAACGAAAGAAAAATTAATGATTTTCAACAAAAATATTTAAAGATTTTAGATTAAATGTTTTTTTTAATTTTATTACATAAAATGTTTAACGCGTCAATAATCAAGATGTCCTGTAATCAATAATCCTTGAGAGAATTAAAAAAAATCAAATTTTGGAAATGTTAAGGGGCCTGAATATTTCTTGCAACCAAGTTAGATTGTTGACGTCACTTATTTCACTACTTTAGATAGATTTAACTGATACTATAAAACCAAATAAACTTATTCTTCTAGATAGGAACATATATACAATCACGAAAGATAATCAGCGGGATAGCATGTGATTTGATCATTATATCTGATCAGCACGGCTGCCCTACTCCGCCTCGTGTATCCAGCATCTACGTAGATACATATAAGTAGGAGAATCAGAAGCGATCCCATATTAATGTCTGTGGCCGGAAAAACTCGTCAACGTTCTTCAGTAGTTTTTTCAATTCTGTTCAGCGGATTTTAAAGGATATCATGAAGCTACTGTTCACACTGGGATTACTGACTTTTGTTGGTATTCCTGTTAATTGCCTGGAATGGTGGCAGTCTATGTCATTGTATCAAGTTTATCCGCGAAGTTTCAAAGATTCTGATGGTGACGGTGTGGGAGACATCAAAGGTGACTTTCTTTTTCATTTTTATTTATTATTCTTATGTTGAGATTATTTTTTTTAATGAAAATATATTCAATACAACTTTTAGGTTACTTAAAAGTTGTTACGCAAGATTCTAATGTGCAATTCGCACATTGTGACAAGCCTGAATTTTTCCCAATCAGTGATTAATCTTTTTTCCTCCACATTTTCGCACTCCTCGTAATATCCTTTCCTGGAAAGTAACATTGTGAAATTAACACTCGTATCCGACAAACAAATATGAATTGCTTGAATTGCAGATGCACCTAATTTTCATAACATAGTGAATTTGCAAAAACCAAAAAAAAAAGGGTTAGCAAAACACAATGAAAATACATAACATATGCATTAAAAAAAAATTATATTTTCTAATTTGTAGATAAATAACGGATCAGTCATCCATAAATTAAATATCGTGGCAAAAATCGATAATCGACAATAATTACTAAATCTGCAATGAATCCGATACGCGAAAAAATCTCAGGGCTAATTAAATACAATCCGAATATTTAATTAGCCAAAAAAAAGGATCCGTACCGATCGACCAAAATTGATAAATTTTCACCGTAACACATTGATCCTCAACTTTTCCATTTTTAAGGAATCGAAGAGAAACTTCCGCATCTAGTCAATTTGGGCGTGGACGCTTTTTGGATTTCTCCAATCAATCCGAGTCCAATGATCGATTTTGGATACGACATTTCAAACTTCAGGGATATCGAGCCACTATTCGGAAGCATGGAGGACTTTGAAAATCTCTTAAAAAAAGCCCAAGAGCTGTCGCTCAAAGTCATCTTGGACTTCGTACCCAATCACAGTTCGGACAAGCACGAATGGTTCCAGAAGAGTTTAAAAAATATAACGCCCTACAGCGACTATTACGTCTGGCATCCTGGAAAGATACTTGATAACGGCACCGTCACAAAACCAAACAACTGGGTAAAGAAAGTCGCAAAAATATGATGAATCATCGAAAAAATAGAATAAATCAAAAAATCATTTTCAAAAAATTTTCAATAATTAACCATCTTGTTTTTTTTTATTTAGATCAGTTTATTCGGTGGTTCCGCATGGACATGGCGAGACGAGAGACAGGCTTATTATTTGCATCAGTTTGATCGAGCCCAACCGGATCTGAATTACTACAGCGAGGAACTCGTACAGGAAATGAAGGTACAACTTATACGCATTACCGCAACAATACATTATAACTATGTATATCATATAAATAATTGCCTGGTAATTAGCCGTGTAAGAATTGAGTGCGATAAGCTTGATAACAGCTAATGACATATATTATACTATATACATATATATATATATATATTACACACGAAGCAGTAACAAAGAATAGTAAAAAAGTCTAATCGGACAAGGCGTTAAGGATAAATTGGCTAGATTGTTAGGCACGTTTCTGATGTATCGCCAGGAAATGGAAGTGAAATATCCATTACTATGTTACTTGCGTGAGATACGAATCTTTTGAAAAATTGACGAAACCATTTTTTTCGTTTAAAGGACATTCTTATATTCTGGTTGGAAAAGGGAGTCAGCGGGTTCAGAGTCGACGCAGCACCTCATATCGTCGAGGACGACCAATACCTGGACGAGCCGCTGTCTGGCTACACAGACGATCCGAACAATTATGTATACACGAATCACATCTACACGGCCAGTCAACACTATACTTACGAACTGATTAAACAGTGGCGCGACGTCGTCGACGCCTTCGACGCTGCTCACGGCACATCTTCCGTCCTGATGATCGAGGCTTACGCGAACGTGGATTTAACCATGAAGTATTACGATTACGGAGCTCATTTTCCATTCAACTTTTGGGTCGTCGATAATCTTAAGAAAGATTCGAGCGCGATCGATTTTAAAAATGTGACCGACTCGTGGATGAACGCTATGCCGTCAGGTGGCCCTGCCAACTGGGTGGTAAGTAAGATATTCAATATTAATTGAATATCGATCAAGTATACATATATTAAGTCTCTTGAATAACAATCTTTAATTACGATGCCTAAGGAGAATTATTGATAGTTTTATATTAGTTAATTGCAACGCATAATCGGAGCCAGTGAAAAAAAAATGTGGAAATTCTCACAGGCTGGAAATCACGATAAGTCGAGGCTGGCTTCGCGCTATGAGGAAACCATGGCCCAGGCTATTAGCGTTATGATCCTGCTGCTTCCGGGAGTCAGCGTGATGTATTACGGGGAAGAGATCGGGATGAAGGACAAGTGGCTGTCGTACGAAGAGACGCAGGATCCTCAGGGATGTAACGGAGGGCAGGACAGTTATGAGATCTTGTCCAGGGATCCTGAAAGGACTCCGTTCCAGTGGGATAATACGACCTCAGCTGGTACTTGGGTGTTTCTTTAAAAAATCGGGTTTTTTCTTTTTCTTTTTCTTTTACAAAATTACATGATTTGATTAATTGTTGTTTTTTTCAAGGTTTCTCCACGAGCAGTTCCCCGTGGCTTCCTGTACACGAGAACTACCTGACGCTCAACTTGGAGGCGGAAGCGGCGGCTGAACATTCTTACTACAAGACAGTCGTGAGGGCGGCGGCATTGAAGAAATGGCCAGCCGTTCGAGAAGGCAGTATGAACAGTCACTTGATCAATGATGACGTATTTGCATTTTCCAGGTAAGACGGGAGGATCGATGAGTACGACTGATAATTATTTTCTCAATTCGAGATCAAAGAATTTTCAGTGGGATTGGATTTTGGCTTTTTTTTTTTTTTAGAGAATTCACTGGCAGCAGATCCGTTTACGTAGTGATCAATACTGGCAAATCGGAAAAAACTGTCGATCTCACTGTCTTTGATGGAATTGCTAGTGAATTGACTATATATTTGACTACGTTCAATAGTACAATAACTACAGGGTAAGTGTTCAACGATCAATGATCTTGTATAGTGATTAAAGCACGGCTTAACTAATGTTATTGGCTGAAAAAAATTAATTTCCTATTAATTTTTATTTTCGATTAATTGAACGACAATGCTTCGTTATGACTGATTAATTGATATGTAATTTTCCAAAAAAATTTGTTGCCAAAAATTATTTCGAAATTCAGGGTCAACGTAAATCCTAAAAGCCTCGTTATTCCTGCTCGAGGCTGCATTGTTTATGTTGACGTTGAGGCAGCGGAATCATCTTCAACGATCTTTACACCGGCGATTATCACCATTTTCGCAGCATTAGTACTGGATTTGATCTACCATTAATTGCACGGTTAATTGCACGTATGTACTAATCATTTGCCATTTAAATGGACTTCGATTGTGAATACGTTATCAGTGATTTGTCATTTATTAATGTATCATGTGCACGAGCACGCTATTACGTCATGTCAATAACTATTCATTTTTGAAGATCCTTCGCTACTTCTTTAACTTTCTCACGTGTATAGATTAACGTATAATAACAATGTTAATGAATTGAAAATTTTTCAAGTTAAAAAAAAGTTAGTTAGGTTAATATTTTGTCTTTTTGTATATTATAGAGAAACTGTAAAGAGTGAAGAAGCCTTGATGATTATGCCATACACCTTCATCGTGCTTTACGGATAGAAGAAATGGAAACTGGAAGTAGAAGTTGAATTTTGTAAATACATGTACCATTTGTTTAATAAATTATTTCCATATCCTTATCTTAAGTCTTTATAGATAGTACAATACCAATGATGTAACGAGTGTATTAGTATGATACAGAATAAAATAAAAGTTTAAGATAAAACAAAATCCTAATCAGTACTGTACGTTAGAAGGAATTATCAATTTTTGTTAACACTAAACGTACCATCGACCGGTCATTTGACCGTTTTGAAGCCAAAAATACGTTTATACAAAATTATCGGTATGTTTAGTGTTAACCCTTTGAGACACGCATTTGTCTTTGGGCTTAATGGACTTGAAATTCATCACTCGGGGGTTTTTGGGATCGCTGATTACGAATCTGCGCCCAGAATTCCGAAATTCAAAATGTCGGATCCAATATTGCGGACCAAAATGCAAAAAGTTACTTGATTGGGATAAATTTTGATACTCAAGGGGTTTTTGGGGTCGCTGATTACGAATCTACAATCCGACACTCAGAGTTGAAGTTTGCGGATCCAAAATTTTATTGGATTGAAAATGTATTGCATTTTTTATGTTAGAACATTTTTTGTATTTTTTACATTTTTTATTGTTTTTTTTTTGTGTTTTATAATTATATAACTTTCGAAAATTCATGATGCCACGATACACGCAGGGATTGAAGTTTTGCATCCGCAATGGGGCGTAACAGCAAACAGAACAACATTGGATACGTCATTCTGAATTCCTAAATTTTTCGGTTCGGTTTCGTAATCAGCGACTCGAAAAACTTCCAAATATCAAATTTCATCCCAATCAAGTAACTTTTTGCGTTTTAGACCGTCATATTGGATCCGCCATTTTGAATTTCTGAATTTTGAGCTCAAATTCGTAATCAGCGACCCCAAAAACCCTCATATATCGATTTTCAGTAGGAAATTCCGATAAAGTTCGTGGAAAACGATTTATTTTTTGAAAAATGAGCATTTTTTGCACTTACAATTGGTTTATTTATAAGAATTTTCGAATCTATGCAAAACACTTTTCAACCATCCACGTATGTTCTCGTGTATCATATATGAACCTCAAGAAAGCAAAAAACAAATAGGAAATATTTTATAAAAATGTGAGAATAAAAAGGTGGTAAGTACCCTTATCACTATGCCTCAAAGGGTTAATGAAAAAGAAAAAGAAAAGACAGAAAAAGTATGTAATGATATAAAAAATAGAATTACATTATAAAAAAGTATTTTTTTTTGCCGATAATCTTTAATATTCTTAACCTAATTCCACAATTCCACAATTCCACAATCCCACTCACCGTTCAATTTAACAAGAATCCAAAAAATTATAAATATATTCGATCGCACCAATCGATCGAACGATCAATTTCGATAAAATTAATTCGAGGTAAACAAATACGAACTCCATGATTATCCACGTATATTTAAAGAAATTGTGTAAACAATAATACGAAGTTGGAAATCTAATCAATTGTTAAATTTTATTTTTCATTCGATAACACGTTATCGATCTGATTTTTTATATGCGGATACGTCAGTTATATAAGACGGATTGTTGTATCTTCAGGTGCAATTGCAGTGCAGTTATAGCAACGATGCAGATCGTCGTGTATCTGACGGTTTTATTGATCGGGATCGGCCCGACGATCGGCGAGATCAAGAACAAAGGATGGTGGAAGAACATGGTTTTTTATCAAATTTATCCTAGAAGCTTTATGGACGCGAACAATGATGGTTTGGGTGACTTGAAAGGTATGAGTTAGGTATAGCGATAAGAACAAAGTGACGAGTCCAGAGAGAACAGATACGAGCTAAAAGGGATTATCGAGTTTGAAAATGGGATTAAAAATATTAGGGTACGATCAAAGGTTCTTGGAACATGCGAAAAAGAATTATTAAAAAATTTAATGAAGTTTCGAACAAACTGCAATTGGATGACGTCAGCTAGTTAACGTTCTTAAGTTTTGATAGTATACATTTTTATTACCTATTAAATGTCTTTTTTGGGATTCTAATTTTCTTTTTTTTTAAATGCATTTTTGCCATTTTAGGTATAATCAGTAAATTGGAACACTTTGTGGACGCTGGGATCGGTGGAATTTGGCTTTCGCCGATTTTCGCGAGTCCAATGGTTGATGCCGGTTACGATATTTCCGATTTTAAGGAAATTTACGATAAATTTGGTACAATGGAGGACTTTGTGGAGTTGACAAGACGTGCTAAGGAATTGGGTTTGAAAGTGAGTTTATTATCATTTAATTAGACGAATATTAAAAAAATAAAAAAAGCAAAAATCTACTATTACTATGGATAATTCTGTCTATAGGTGCTTCTTGATCTCGTGCCAAATCATTCGTCGGATAAACACGTGTGGTTTCAAAGGAGTTTGACAAATGATATAAAATATCGAGATTACTACATTTGGCGCGATGGTAAAGTTGAAGGTGGAATTGAAAAACCACCAAATAATTGGATAAGCGTGTTCGGTGGACCTGCGTGGACTTATCACAATGACAGTAAACAATGGTACTTTCATCAATTTGCTCCAGAGCAACCCGATTTGAATTACACTAATCCCAACGTGGTGAAGGAAATGAGGGTGAGTGGTGGCGCAATTAAAATACTTGGATAAAAAAAAGAATTATTCAAATGATTGATTCGGCAGATAATAAATTTATAGAATTCGATTAAAAGACCTATTGATGGATCCGAATAAGAATACCTGTTATCATTCTGATAATTTTAAATAAAAAATTCCTTTTGTATGACCATAATGAATCTGTTGTCATTTGATTTGATAATGATGAAAATTTAATTTCTATTAATTTCATAATTCTATCCACTTATCAGGATGTCGTTACATTCTGGTTGGACAAAGGTGTCGATGGTTTCCGTGTGGATGCTGTGCCTCATCTTTTTGAAAGTGATCATTTCGAGGACGAACCTCGAACCTATATACCTGGTGCAACCGAAAATGAGTATGACTATCTGGATCATATATATACTAAAGACGACATACGTACCTATCACCTGGTTCAATTTTTCCGCAATTTATTGGACGAGTATGCGAATTCAATGGATGCCGATGAAAAGGTGAAAGAAATTGTCACCAAATTTGAGTTTAATGGCGATAATTAAAAAAAAAAAAAAAAAAAAAAAAAAAAAAAATGGTATCATTTACAGATTATGATGACGGAGGCCTACACCAGCTTGAACAATACTATAAGTTTCTACGATTACGGTTCCCACGTACCGTTCAACTTCAAATTCATCAGGGACGTCAATAGCACTTCCAGTCCAGATCAGTTCAAGCTCACCATTGACACGTGGCTGGATTCATTATCGGAAGATAACATAGCTAACTGGGTGGTCAGTTATAAATTTGAAAATCTTTCAAATTTTTCAAATTTTACTTTGTTTTTTTTTTTTTCTTGACAGATGGGTAATCACGACAATAGTCGAACCGCTACTCGCTATCCTGGTAGAGCAGATCAGATGACGATGCTGGCAATGATCCTGCCAGGAGTGGCCGTGACGTATAACGGCGAAGAAATTGGCATGCTGGACAATTTTAACATATCCTTTGCTCAATCCGAAGATCCGCAAGGTTGCAACGTCGGCGAAGATCATTATCTCGAGAAATCACGCGATCCCGCCAGAACTCCGTTCCAATGGGACAATACTGTGAACGCGGGTAGGTGAAAAAACTAATTGTCCAATTAAAACTTAATTAATATCGTTACAACGTACACGCAGGATTTAATACCGGACATGAAACATGGCTTCCGGTTCAAGAGAATTACGTAAACCTCAATCTGGCCAATCAAAAGACTTCGACAGTCTCCCACTATAAAATCTATCGAGCTCTGACGTCACTGAAGAAAAATTCTCCCGTACTCAAAGAAGGAAGCACGAAGACTATTGTTCTCAACAACAACAAAGTCCTCGCAGTGATTCGAGATCATCAAGAGGAACAAGTGGTCTTGTTAATAAATTTCGACGACATCGTCGAGCAGGTTGTTGATTTAAGTGAGCAAGTTGGAACAAACAACACCGTACTGTCAGTCGCCGTAGCAAGCTTAGATTCGGCCGTACAAACGGGGTAAGTCATTGATGCAAGAACAATTGTATCCGAATAGTACAAGTATAAGAATATTCGTGCAAACTTCTATTACTGCATAAACAGCCTCTTTGCTGTCGACTGTTCGCTAGAGAAATTTTAAAAATAATCTTACAGAATCACCCTAGATCCAAGTACTGTAGGACTTCCCGCAAAGGCTTCTTTGGTACTTGTATCTAAATTAAATTCAACTTCCGAGCAAGACGCCACAACAATCCCTAATACGGAAGAAACCTCTGGACCCACCGAGGGTTCATCAACATCGTCAGCCAGCCGAATAATTCCTTTGAACCTTCTGATCTTCGCATCGATCCTCGAATATATACATCAGCCCAAATAAATATTCATATTCACGAATCGCCTTTAAGCCGCTATAAAGTTAAAAGCCAAAAAAGCTGGCAATCGGGTGTGATAAGATTCTGATCTTGAACTACCCAAGCAAAGCGCAAGAGCAAGAGTCTCGCATGATGAACGTGGAATTCGAATTATTCAAAGATGCCGGGGAGCAGAGGCAGAGTAGAAGCGTGTGAGTGTGTAATTATTCAAATATCTTTGAATAATTTCGCTCCCGCCGCCGCCGCCGGCACTGCCGAATTTTTAACTTGCGACGCTCGTATCTCACGATAAGTTTTACTTGAAAAAGCTTAACAGCACCACTTTCAAAATTCCACGACAAGAGCTACAAGAATATGTAATAAAGATTAGGGGGGAAGGTGGTCCGATGTAAAAAAAAAAACAAAGTGATCTTATCGTAATCTTAGCATCGCCATCCGAGATCTCACCAATCGCATCACCTTATTTTCACCCCTCAAAATCAAAACATTTTTGTCTTAATCGCTTGTAATTAATATAATTGAACGTGAAGATAGAAATAGGGTGATTAATCTGTGTGCAGGAAATATTATAGTCCAAAAACATTTTTAAATAAAGAAAATCCTTTTCGTGAACCGAGAAAGTTGTAAGAAAAAAAATGTCAGTGTTACAGAGCCTTGCGAAATTACGGGATGTACCCTTTATAAAATTGGAAAAACAAAGTTTTATTGTATGACACATGTCATCGGGGATCATCTCCTAATGGCTATATCACGACTCATCTGATTTAATTGATTAAATTGATTTATTGATCGATCGACAAAGAGAAGATACTCATCCCAAGAATGCCACGGGATGCCTGGAGATGGATTTTTTTATATAGTGACACATCCAGTCGTGCAGCCACTTCGATTAACGCTCTGGACTTACCTGCAACAAATAATTATAAAAACATTGATTAATGTGTGATAGGCTGTAATTAAGAGTCCTATCGCCTGCAATTACCGGGAACTATATATCTTATCCTGTCGGGTAGGTATCTATGGCTGAACGGCGTAACTTTAAGCTCCGCATACGGAGGGGTAGGTAGTCTATGTTTAGCCAGAGGTTTTCTTGGATCTCATTTTTTTTTATATCTTTTCTAGTTGTGTGTCTAAATATTTTTTGTACTTTTTATACAATATATATACATACATTAGTATGTATTATATAAAATTGAAGTTTTTTTAAAGGGCACTTAAAATTTGACTACTACATCTTTCCTTGAAAGACATAAATGACGATAACGTATTATATGTATATAAAAAAAAATATGTTATCGCTCGCCATATAAGATAGTATAATAAAAACATAAAGTTATTCAGAAAGAAAAAAAAATATATGGATGGCAGGAAACTGGTCTACCAGTGCACCAAGAAAGAGGAATCAAAGTTTAATGCCAACTGATGAAGGTATCAACCACGGTGTATAACCTTCAGAAGAATTCATATTGATAATACTCCACCCAAAAAAAGGAGCATCGTAAAGGAAAAGAAATTTGTTAAAAATAATGTTTTTTTCCAAAATTTCCCAGCGCTTTGGCAAATCAATTATCCGAAGACAACACATTTTGACGTAAAATTCTATATGGAACGAAAAGAGCTCGAAAAAACTTTGACCATCGACTTAACCACGATAAGTACAATGATTAGGGTAACACATGTTAGACATGCCAATTCTAGGTCATCCACGTTGCCGTAAAATCGAAGACAATGATCGTTATCCGATTCTCAAGGATGCAAGAAAGGACATCCGAAATCCAATTTCAGGATGAAAAATAAATCGATCTTAAAACCCCAAGCAACGATATAAACTTTCGCAAAATTTACGTCTGAGCCAATATCAACTTTTACTACTGAAAATCATCCCTTAGCGAGAAGTTGAATTTTATGTCTCAAAGATTTCTAAATGGAGTGTCCTTTTGAATCAGGTTGTACCTCGAGTTCTACATGCGTCTGAAGTTAGCAGATCAACTTCTAGCAGATGACAAATAAATGAGATTTCTCTTCGCATGCTACTGAGTTCTATAGTTCCTGATACATTTTAGTGATAGTTCTAGCGATTTTACCGAAAATAAAAACGAGATTGAAAAAATGATCTGAAGTTGATCTGCTAACTTTAGACGCATGAGTTCTACCACCTTCGAATTTTCATTTACACTTAGCCACTCCTGATACTATGAAGAAAATTTTAGTTATATCGATTGTTTGGTTCGCTACTAAATGCTACATGAATTTCACTGTTACGATACTTATTAACAGTAGCAGTATTATAGTAATAATAATAATAATGATGATAAACGTAATATCCAGCACGTGTATATAGTGACTGGTACGTATAAGAATAATTGCTGCAATGTCTAGACAAGCAATAATTCGATTGGATTGGCCCATCGCGTGATCGGCTGGAATGAACTCGTCACAAGTAAACAACTAAACGTAGATTCGTTTTGACGCGAATCAACGTTTTGGCTCCAGGTTGCCGATCCCTGCAGATTGGTGAAGTCGAAAAACCTCATGAAAAAATTTATCGATTCTCGATTTGATTCTTAAGGCTCAGTATAGGTTGAAGGAATCAAACTTACATACGAATGGGGGAAAAAATGTAAAAGGTTGATGGTCGTATTTGATGTGTTTAATAACGTGTCGCCTTCAGGTCTCGGTTATTTTCGTCGAGAAATTTTCAAGCAACAGCTGCAAACGAGAACCCGTCGACAAGGCGAACGAGAGACGGAATATCGTCTGTAAGATAAATCAACGTAAGCTGAATTTTGGTATTAAATCGTCATCGTTTCAACGTTTCATAGTAAAAGTCATCGCAGTTGAGGACGGAAAATATTGCGATCATTAACGAAAATAAAATCCCATACGAATAAACGGACGAAGAAAAATATTAAGAGGCGGATTTCAGACTCGGAATAAGTAAATTAAAAGATCAAAGAGCGTAAATTCGCTTGCAGTTGGCACATGGAGTTACTACAGATTTAAAGAAAAAATGAATTTAATTTTTCGCCAGTCACATTAGACGCGAAAATTTTTAATTATGAAAAAATAAAACTTTTTTTGCACAGCGTATATTGATCACTCGGTAAATCCGGTAAATTGCACGATGTGGATTAGTATCGGTTGACATGACAAATGATAATGGCGTCGGGGCGATAGCAATAAAATAAAGATCATTTCGTAAAGACTACGTTAGGCCGCTTTTAGGCTCCCAAAGATACTTAACGTGCACCAGACTGAAAGAGGATTGCTCTTCGGATTGGCATTAATGCTCGGCTCGTAGAGTCCGACCCGGCGACTGCGTGGGCCTCCCGATCGCAAATTGGTCGAGCCTTTCGATTCGATTTCCTGTTTGAGACAATTGCCCGACATAAAAAATTACCTCGGAATATTTTGAAACAAAACGACAAAATTCTTAATATTAGACCACGTTGTCAAGGCGGTATAGTTGCGGGAATATCTACTGAAATCTCAAAAAATATATATCTATATTTCTGAAATTGATTAAAAAATTTGGTGCAGACCTTCAAAATATATGGAATATTTTTTCGAGTGCCCGATGTCCATCGTCCTCTTGGGAAGAAATTGCATAAATTATATTAAAATTATTTCAGTCACCACATACGATTTACAATAGTCCGAACACTAGTGTCATTGCCCGTGTCTCATTTTTTTAAAATTACAAAAGAAACATTCTTCCACTTAGTACCTATAATCCACAGTAGTCTGACCAGGAGGTTACTATTATCTACTTAACTTTAGAAGAACTCTGAAGCATTTTTCGTGTCTGATTAAACACACACACACACACACACACACACACACTATACAAAGAGTTAACTATCTTAGTAAATATATGAAGTATCCACACAGTGGGACATCATGTGCTTGTTTAATCTTATGTAATTCCCCATAGATAGCTACCCCATATACCATATACCATATACCGTAAATACCGTAACATAAAATATATCCTGCTCCTCGATAGACGAATATGGATAAATCGTCTTCCTTATTCTCGCTAAATCCCCTGACTATTTACGAGCCGGACATATAGAGCTACCCAACCGCAGCCTCCATTTCCGTAAAGATTTCTCCTTACCTAGACTTCGCCGAATGAGATTCGTATTGAGCGCGAACTAGGAAACGGATGCAAGTAGATGGAGAAAGTAATCGAGGAATTAGATCGACGCTTGGTAACAGTTGTGTCCGAAACGTAGAAGAAAAATCACGCGAAGAAGTTTCGTTTCGTTAAGAATGAGAAATCTACAGTTAGAGGATTCTCGTGAGGCGCCTTTCACGCTGCCTGTTTCTTTCTTTTTTTTTTGAGCTCTCTCTCTCTCTCTCTCTCACTCTCACAGACTTACCGCTGATCGTGTCTCGTTCACTCTTACGAAACCATTACTCGTTAGGAAATGTATTCCTGGATAACGAGGAGTCTTAAATTTCTTCTTATCTCTTACGAGGGTCGATGCTGCCGAAAAGCCCACGGCAGATTTTCAAGCCTGGATGGTAAAGAGAAAAAAAGATATGAAAATACGAAATTGCGATTGCGTAGAACGATTTTTCGTACGAACTTTCCCTGTAGTCGATCTAATTGTAAGTACAAGTGAAATATATACGAGGAAATCGATAAGGATGGAGTGAAAGATAAACAGAGGCACGTAGGAGCCACGTGTGATCGATAATGGTAACTATGAGATTTCATTAAAATTAGATCTTTAAATAGATAAGTATGCCGGAGATTTCTGCAGTTGTCCGAAAATGTTCAATGTAAATTATTCATCCTAGCAATCTGCAATAATTCCACGAAGATGAACAATCATCCCGTGATCTAGGATGGACTGCGGGATTGGATACGTTGATCGGAGGCTGCTGCATCTCCGGCACCGAGGGATCATCTGGATTCGAAGATCATTCACCATGACAACGAGTAGGATGCTGTAGGAGGAATTATTATATACAGCACCAGGCGATTACGTCGTACGCGCATACGCAGCTGGACCGATAGCTGGAGGCTGATAAGAAAACAAATTTGGCGCCGTAAAAGAATTGACAGTCTAACAAAGATGGGAGATGAGACTGATAGGCTGATTAAAGACAATGATAAAAACATCTTTACCAGTAACAATATCGTGAGGTGTACGTCCGACGTTGAGCCCAAAAATCTCAGGTATTTCCAGACTCCTGGAAGCTGCCTCGTCATCTTGACACTTTGAGGGCTGATTTGAGCCACCCTGGGCTTAACTTTATACCAACGTTAACTCGTCCGGTCACTCCCTAATACTACAATAAAAACCTTAACATCGGCAGTACCAAATGTGCTGCGAGTTGCCAACAGGGTATATTAGCCTACTTCATTGGGGTTTTGAAGCGTCGAATTAATCAATCAGGCTAATTTATGTGTTTACGGATAAATTCGACACCGGGTATATGGGGATGATGTTATTTTACGAGAAGATAATTCAATTACCGATATAGGATAAGGAGTCAGGTATTCGCTGCCCTGCTGGATATTTTTAAATTACTTTCTTATTTTATTTTTATTATTTCTCTTTAGTTTTACCTTTCAGTTAAGGACAGTCGATCCTTAATCAAAGAATTTTAATGACCTCGATAAAGTTTCGACTGTAGCGGACAGTTTGACGAGAAAAAGGAGTTGAAAAATTGTAATAAAAATTTAAAGGATGTTTAAGCCCGATTCCAAGTGTGACGTCGAAAGATAAGAAAAGTGAGATTTAAAGAATAATATAAATTTGTAAATTGTGTAAAAATTTGAAGAAAAAAAAAAATTTCTCGTATAACTTTGTCGTTGTAAAATCTACGCCGGAGGATTCTTGAAATTCATAAATATTTAGAAATCCAATATGCATGGTGTTGGCAGAAGTAAAACTGAATTTGAAAACTTTTTCATGGATCTTCTCTCGTTTTACTCAGAAAAGATTACGGTGTCTTACGAATGACGCAGTATAATTTTACCACATAGAAAATATGACAACGAGGCGCGCGAATCCTCGGGTTATAATTGTTTTACACAAGAAATATATCTAAAGCTGCATACACACGTCGAAAAGTCAGTAGCCTTTCAGCAACTCGAAGTTGCATTAACTTTATGCAATCCCTCCTAATGCACAAAGTACAGAAGACGTTCGGAATGAACAAAAAATTTCAAAAAATTCGTAAATCGTATTCGAAGAAAAGAAAATGAAGCTGCATCCCAGGAAACGATAAAATAATTAATGCATCAAGAATTTGCATTGAGAGTGAAATAAGAATAAATTGATCCAAGCGCAAGAAGCACTTTCGATTGGATCGATCGGAGCCAAGCAAAGTCGATCAGGCTCTCCTTTTTGATCGACAGAGTCATAAGTATCTTTCCCGCCTTGAATATTGATCTCTATTCAATAGGGTATCTGAGCCACATAATGACTATCCTAATTAGCGCGTTATTAATCGGTTCTGTCCTTTCACATGGTTCTTTTCCCGCGTAGTGACTTAAGCATGTGTGTACACACACACACACGCGCACACACACACGCACGCACGCACGCGCGCGCGCGCGCACACACACACACACACACACACACACACACACACACACACACACACACACACACACACACACACACACACACACACATATATAATAAGAATATATAGTTATAATAAATGAGTACGTGCCCACAGCATCGGACCAGTTTTAATTCGAGGTTCGATTGCGCAACTGCGATTACGTTGCATAACGTCGAGCAACTAACTAGAAACCATTTTAGAAATCATTACAAGCCATGATAATGCGATCTCATCAATAAAATATGTTAATTTTCGGATTGGCGGTGCATTTGCAAACTTCCCTAAATATCGTTTTCGTTTTATTTTATTTTTTTTCCCTTTATTATTACCGATCGGTTCCTAGTCCAATATGTATACATATATTTTCCACTTTCTTCTCCAGTTAATTATTCTTAATGTCGCTAATAAAGATGTTTATCTATTAAATAAAAAAAAAAAAAAAAAAAAAAGAAATCCGTTACACGTCGCGGACGACCCACACGTACCTAAAGCCTATCCTTGTATTTCGATCCAAGAGACACACTTGCTAAAACAACATCAAGACAACAGCCGGAAATTATGTAGAAAGTCTTTCCTCAGGCATCTTTTCGAGCCCTCGTCGAGGCTACTCGTTTCGATGAAATTTGAGTTTTGAAAAAAAATTGTTTTCATGTGAACAGTGCAAAGAATAATTATTCAACGTATTTCTACCGGTATCAGACTCACACAATGTATAGCCGAAAATTATCAACCAATCGTATCGAAAAGATCGATATTTCGATACGAAAAAAATATTAATTAATCTATCCAATCTTATTCGCAAATTTTTATTTTATTTAAAAAATTTGCAAACTACTCCCAGAGCCTCAAATTGCACAAGTACCAAATGGCAACGGTATATTCCGTGGTACGAATTTGAATACAGTGAAGTGACTTTTTCTTCTCTCTCGCCCCCCCCCCCTTCGCGCCCCCGATCAAGCCTGCTACATGTTAATGAGGGCCCAAGGGCCCCGAAATCGATATCCAATTTGCATAATGCCGCATAACGTGTGTTTACGTTTTGCGCCTGTATCTGTCGTCAGCTGTCGCCACGTTGCCGAGAGGCCCAAAAGTCCTTATACGAGCGATGTGTGAGTCTCATGTCTCACAGGATAGAAAACGGCAAACTCGTTAAACAGAGTCGAGCGACAGGCGTTTCATTTTTTTTATTTAAGGGTAGCCATTATTTTCATTAATGCGATTTGGCCGGTGATTGAAGCATCCGGCGACATCCCGTACGACTTTAATGAGAACAGCCTTTTTTTTTTAAGTTGCCATAAGGAAGCTTGGACATTACGGTACGATCGTTCAAACGAATGTACATTAACGCCATGAAATTTTTACGCTACTTGAAAATCACGCGTTAAAGCCTTTGGCCGTTAAGTAGTCACGTCCAAAAGTCGACAGACAGGCCCGCCTCTCGTTTGGCTACTCGTATACGCTGATACGATTAATGATTATCGTTATGATATTTTTTTTATATTTCCAATCGTTTTGACGACATTATTTTTTTTTTGACAATTCTTTACTGTCAATATCACTCAAATTCTCGCCTAGTATTGATTATTGGAATTTCCATGACTGTCACGTTTCATAGAAATGCAATTTGACCAGGTGACGTGTCTGATTATGAATGACGATTTCACTTGACATCACTGTATTCTCTGTACTCGGCTAAATCCTACGTCCATTACAACGATGGACGTCGTTACGATGGTTTCATATATCTGGATTTATGAAAAAAAAAGTATCCATAAAGGTTTCACGTCTATTGGATATAATTCAGGAGGTACTCTTACGGCTGATCTTCTCTGGCATTATCTACTTAAGCTGGAGAACATAATCGGTCTAGTGATATGTCAGAAAAATAATAATGTCAGATATAATCTTTTGGTGCGATCCAAATTATTATTACGACTCTCTGATGTCTCTGAGAACATTTTCACAAATGGGATTCTACGAACAGTGAAAACTGCACGATCGTAGTCAGAAGTTCTTTTTAGATTTAACATTTGACCACGTATTCAAGATACGTGTTACTGACGAGCATTATGATTTGACATGAAGTATCGGGGGGGGGGGGGGGGGGGGGGGG
>JASANN010000266.1:4284098-4308777 GCA_031762395.1 Calameuta pygmaea | reverse complement strand
TACTTCAAGATAGGGCGGGTCGACCAAAATTTGATTGACCAATCATTAAGCAACTCACCAATTGTTTATTGCGTTACTACCATTTACCTGTGTATTACTAAGATTAATCCTTATCTAAAACAAACCGAACCTTCTAGAACAAATCTTCCTTTTAAAAGGGGAAAAACAATTATTCTGACGCCAACTCTGTTAATTAACTTGAGTCTTATAAATCGCTTAACGTATTCATTACCGGCAAGCACCTCCATCTTCCAAAATTTGCGGATCTTTTAGAAGGCTAGACTATTGAAATGAGTTCGTTCCTAGACCGTCAAGTGGGACCGAGGCATGATCCGTTCAGACCAGCGACTCATCTACAACATCCAAGCAGCCAACAATTAACCACTGCTAGTCCGTTGAAGTATCTGGCGCGGCGACCTACGAGGATCGCCGTCTACTCATATTGATCTTCAACAATAGTCCCTTCGAGAGCGATATTGAACTCTCTATCTCTACTTACTTGGCGCAGCTTCCTTTAAGGCTTTACTGTAGCTCTAATGTGGGGCCCGGCGCAACTTCCCTTTGCGGTTTGCAGTTGCCGCAATTAAAGGACTGAACTAGAACAGCTTCCATCCCCGGAAGCTGATTAGGCGAACCAGATTACATTGATAGTCACGACCCTGCAAGACACAAAGAGCTTCAGAGGGACTGAATTTATATATTATTGCTTACCTAAATTTAGAAAGAAGCTAACCACCAGAACATTTCACGTCGTTCCAGCATACCTTGGAAGCAGCTACTTGTTGACACCGACGTTTCCGCTTCAGATCTAGTTTTACGATCCACTAGATCCTCAACAACGGCTGGACCGAGAACCCAAGAAAGCGAGGTGTACAATATCTTCTACTTCTGCTGAAGTCAACGGAGGTGTGAAGTGTCGTGTCACCACGAACCAACCTCTGATCCAGTAATGATAATGGTGATAATTGCCTAATACGAGATGCTTGAAAATAGTCTTACGAAACAAATAATAGTTAACCTAATATTGTTGAAATTCAATCTCAGACCCTGGAGTTCTTAAACCAGCATATTTCGCGATATTACCCGAGAGACGGTACAATGGCCCATGATTAAAACACCCTAGTTACTATTCGTAAAGTTTCTTACGTCAGATACTGTATTTCTTTAAAACGCTATAACATTGTTGTCTTTTAGTCGCGCATAAAGGATTTTTCTTTCCAACTGTTTGTTTAACAGGATATACGCACGGTGGGATGGGAGGGCGAAGGGGGGGGGGGGGTGAGCGGAAAAGGACACGAAGGCCGATTTCCATTGGAAGTACTGATTAGAACGCTAGATTTGCAGGTTGCTCTTGAAGGAATAAACCTAGAATATCATATGAATGTGAATCGCAACGTAGAAAAAGATACGTAAGTAAGCGAATCCACACGTAAGCATGAGGTTGTAGGAGAACCTGGCCAAGCTGGGAACAAGTGAAATTGTATCGCTTTACTGTTCCATATAGAAAGTAGCGAGTTGTAATGACGACCGACGCGCGCACAACCAACCCGCGAACGGCGTTCGTGCTCCTGCTATCCGAAAAGGAGAAATCCATCCGACTTTCAGAAGAATATTTTTGCCATGTTCTTTTGTTGAAACGGTAACACTGAAGTATAAAAGTTAAAAAAATTATCACCTCGCGCGCATTTTTTCCTATAGCCAAGAAGAGACACTTGCGAAGTAAAATATAATTATTGAATCGTATGACCACTTATTCCATATTTAATGCATTCAAGTAATAAGAAATACCATTAGTATCCGTATATAATCGGCAGTATATTGTCTAGCCGTTAAATACAAGTGCTTACTGCTTCCACGTAACATTTCCTCGCGTGCAAACGATAAACACGAAAAACAGTGTTGGTAGAACCTTTTTCGCCTTTTTTGAGAACAAGATGTAGTCCCATTGCATCCTACATGGTGTAGGTTAACAGGGGATTTATAAGAGACAGAGTGTTCGGCCAGTGATGACGTCACCGGCTGAGTAGGTTGAGTAGGTTGACTAGGTTGCTGCCTCGCGAGTCTCCGGGTGACCGCGCCGATGAGCCTTGGTCGGAGTCCCTCTCACTCGGTCTACGTCTCCCGAAGAGAACAATACGTGCGCGCGTACCTTTCGATATATTCTTTGTAAAATTATGAAAGTCTCAAGCTAGGAGCTACCTGATGTTAAGGTGTATTGGTGTAAATTATAAAAAATCAAAGAAAAGTGCGCTCCTCGAGATATATAATAATTATCGTCGTCTGTGCGCCTCGAGTGTCCTTTGGAGTAACGTGTGATAACGAGATCAAAGTTAGAAGTATAATATTATGATTGGTCGAACTAAATAGGAGTAGCCGATAGAGAGAAAGTATTTAAAATTATGGTGAAGTGCGACGAACTGCAATCAAATGATCTCCTTCGTTCTGAATAATGAGGATAACGGTCCTGCGCAGCTGGCACCAGGAAGTCAGGCAAACGCGTAAAGGGTATCGCGATTCCCAGTGCCAGTGTCCAGTGTCCCATGCGTGACGACTCTGCCATCAAGGAACACCGTGAAACGCCTCGTTTATTAGAAATTCTTTGCAAATTCTTTGCAAAACTGAAAATCTGGAAAACCTGCAAAACCTACGGGAGGGTCATTTAAGAGAAAAAAAATTGACTCTCTCGACTGCAGGCACTGCAAGAGGACCCGACCACTATTGCTTTCGGTGGAGTCTGACTTTTCTTCGATTGTCATGTGCGTATTTAAATGCAGTAAATGTAGATTTCGCAAGCCAATCTATAAGAGGCTAATTGTAAGAGAATCAATCAGGAGAACGGAGTCGATACTCCAAACTCTACGCAAATCTCTCAGAATTCACTCTGTTCTCTCGAAAGATCGTCAAAGATGGCTTAAGTAATGGTCCCGCTTTTACCGTTTAAACTGTTGATCATACGAAATTGCGAAAGAACGTATCGAGAGACGGAGGGAGGCTCGGATCGTTGCTCGATTATTGGTACGGAACGAGGCCGCTCGTTAGATCGAAACTTTTATTGAGATTTGAGGATTTAATGTACGTTGACCATTGTAACGGGAAAGTGAGAGAACGTAACTGCAACTGCAGCAGTATCGGCGGACTGTAACAGAAGGGCGGTGTGTAATATGTAGCGTGCAAGGTGCTTCGCTGATTCGCTCATTCGTTGATTCGCTGATTCCCTGATTCCCTGATTCGGTGATTCGGTGCGCTCCCTTCTGTCGATCGACATACATATCTATACCTAGTTCCACCGATTTCTCAAATCCTATTAAACTTCTATCTGTGTTTTCGCGACGTAGCTTAAAAAATTAATCTTTTTCGCAATGTCTTATGGCTAAGCAATCGAGAATTTTTCATGAAATAGGAACAACGGCCGTGCACCTTATACTTTCGCCAGCGTTACCGCTCTCACTCCTTCGGCTCCGACTCGCAACGTCTAGAGAAGGAGAAAAACAAGCATAGCATGCGCGTACTATATTCCGCCATCGCCCATTCGTTGGTTGACCCATTCTCTCTCAAATGTCTGCCGATCGGAGAACGAACAATAGAATATAGAATAGTATTGTTTTATATCGATGGACCGCTTTTATATGTATATATATAGTGTGTGTGTGTGTGTGTGTGTGTGTGTGTGTGTGTGTGTGTGTGTGTGTGTGTCTGTGCGTGCGCGCGCGCATCCGTATCCCTTGCCGCTATCGTATTCGCGCCTTAGACTCCTGCACCTCTAACTGGATACTAAATACGAGTATAAATGAAACGGATTGAAACATTTAACAGAAGGTTTTCACCTCCGCCTGGCAACTTGTCTCTTCCGCTTACATCTGGGATGAAAGCGTTGATAAAACAGGTTTTTCATACTCGCTCGCTCACGAAACAGCAGCTAAACTCGAGAAACTATGCCTGCGACATCGGAGTAAAAAAGGAAAAAAAAAAGAATTACTGAGCGTTGCGTCTTCAATGGCTTAATAAAATAATTTATTTAAAAATACCTCAAACTTTGAATACAGTCGATTCCTATATACATATACGTACATATAGATAACGACCCGTCTCTTACCATTAGAAATGCATAAGCCTCGATATAAGCGGTTACAATCAAGCAGACACATCTGCTTCATTACGTAATTTGAAACGAGTGCTAACCATTACGGTGTATCCCTCGAGACGTAACGAGAAAATCGTCTGTCTTTCTTTACCCTAGACGTTCTTCATCATACAAGTCATATTGGATTAGAGCGATTACAAGAGAAGCACCTGTAAACACCATATTTTGAGATCTTTGTCGAACTCCTGTGTGCAGCCACACCTACGTCAGGCTACGATAACTATTGTGAGAATATTCTCGTAGCAATGACCCAACTTATATTTAGACACAAAACAGAAGAGACGAATTAAAGATCGCGATCGGCAAGATCGTGAAACTGACGATTAGATAGGCGAAAGTTCCGAAATGCCATATTGGACACTCGATACCGCGCGTTCCTCTCCCGTTGACACACTTATGGAGCTACGGTGGAGCAAGGCACAGAGTTTCGAGCAGAGATGCTCAATCACACTTCACTGACTGCTCGAATCTCTCGCTGAATTACCAGAAGAGACGCACGTGAGAGCAGGGAAGGACCTGCTGGAATAGCCGATGTCGTGATATCAAGGCATCCCGTGAGATAACAGGAACGACGTAACGGACCAATTGTCCAACGCCATTCCCAATCGGCAATCCGCTCGCACTCTTCTTACGTCAGATACACACTCCTCTAACACAGGCCGCAAATTTGGCTAACAGTCCTTTGCTCTTTTTTTTCGTTCCTTCCCCATCTTACGACTTCTGCATCCGCTTGGAATTGCAAATTCTCTCCGAGTCTGCGACCTTACGCTCTCTCCTCTATCCACAATTTCTTTCTTATAGCTTATCGGTAACCGCAATCGAAGACTTTGCTAAATCATCTCTTTGGGAATAATAAATACGGACGATCTATACGATTCTATTTTCAATTAACGAAATCCATTTACGCCATAACCGACAAAGAATGGCCTACCGGTGATAGAATGCCCCCAAATACATCTTTCCCTTCTTCAGTCTTTCACTCTTTGGGGATTCGCCTTTTCTTTTAATTCTTTAGCCCTTTCAATGTCACAAATAAAACCAGTGGCCTTTCGTCCATTCTTCTTCATTATTTTCTCGTGGCTCGGCTATCAATTTTTTCATAAAACATTCTTAACCATAGGCGCAGTCCCATCGGAGTCCGACGCCACTGTCGCTCAGGCGGCTGTCGCCCAGTCTCCGCGTCTCACGCGTTAGAAGGACTTTCCTAAAAAGCCTCGCTTGCGTTATGTTGGAACAACCAATTTAATCGTAATATTGACACACGGCCTGCCGAGGATTATTCAATCGGCATGACAACCTTTCAAAATGGCGAACGATTGCATGAAACCTAGAGGGAGCTACGTCACGTAACTCATATGCATACATATATGTATATCGAAGATATTCTCTCTCTCTCTCTCTCTCTCTCTTACCTTTACACAACTCAACGCATGCTCCCTTGATAAAAGAAAAAGTTAAATATCCAACAGCAATTCGCTACCCGTTCTACTATGTGTATATTAAGGGGACCAAGAATCTCAAACGGATACCCTGGGTGGCCAATCATGAAAATCATTTAAGTAGGAACAACTTGACAACTTTTCTCTATGTCTGCGCGCAGTTGGGAATACAATTTGCGAAGATAAAAATAACGTTTGCATTATATTCAGAATGTTTCGTTTATTAAAAACTTGAGGAAAAGGCGACACTACAATATGTCCCTATATGTATGACTCTTCTCTGGCCTTGGAACCTTCAGGTCCGCGACTTCTCGTTCTGCTTTGCGTAAATTCAGAATGAAAATCATGCCAAGTATACATATTATTGCCGCATTAAACCTTTTTATCGACTGCACATAGAAAAACATGTTGTTCAGCTAGTCGGTACCTTTTGCAACTTTTATTACTGAAAATTTTAAATGTCCCTTCCCATTTGGCAACAGTCATTCAAGAGAATCTCGACCGAGGTTAGTTCTGAGGTTCGAAATCAAATGGACACACTGACCTCGGATGAACGTATAACGTGTGTTGTACGAGAGGCATCCGTAGATATCATTCTTCATAATCACAGATCCAGGAAAGCCATTTATATGGCAGACCAGAATGGACAGCGTTTCCATAAGTTAGGGGCAGAACAGTTCACTCGAACAATTTACCATAGCCATTCAAGAAGGACTTTGTATTTTCAATTACTCCTTATATCATTGAGACACACTATTTCCTTCCCTTTCGATTCTCTCCTCGTTTCTTGAGTCCTCAACTGAGCGCTCCTCTGTCCCACTCTCCCCCTCCACTCGTCAACGATGTCGTCGATGTCACCAAACCTACCGTTATGATCGATCCTACACTGGTACACGTTACCGTCTCTCTGCATCGCCTTCGAAGACGAAAAGTACGAGTATGAGGCAGCAGCTATTCCTTTGTAATATTTTATCATTTTGCAGTGACGATATCTCAGGCTCTTAAAAGCATTGATAACGCATCAACTGCAAAGACACATAGTTAGCGCCAAGTGCGCTAGATGAAGGTAACAGTACTCGGAGTGCCGACGGCCGGTCGAGCGCGCTACACGTTTTCTTTGAAAACGAGGCGCGGCTCGGCCGGGCCCGGCGAAGGGAGGCGAACCATGTCAGCCTACATAGCTACGGCCTCTCTCCTCGCAGCGCTCACCGACCCAATGATTCCCGCCTGCGCGTAATGCCACACGACCACGCGCGACCGTCTCATCTCCTCCGTTCCAGCTGGCGATCCTACCTGCTATCCGCGAGCAGGACCTACCGAAAGTTCTTTAGCTCGCGTCGACAAGCGCCCGTGCCCAAAAGTAGCGTGCCCCTAGCGTGCCCCTAGCGTACCACGGTGCACTCTTAACGAATGTGCGAGCGAATCATACGAAATGATAACTATGGTTGACATCTTCGTACAAAACGAGTTTCCTATGCAATACGCGAAACACGCTCGAATCATCGCCCCGGCCCACCAGTATTTCATTTAATCCTCGTAATAATACCGCGCGCAACAAGTTGCTGCTTAGAGGAAATTTACTCTCGAGAGAGGAACGCAGGCCCCGCACTTAACTTCCTATATTATACGTTCTTGTAATATGTCTATGGATTAGAAGCAGCTTCCCGGTATCCACGTCATCAAAATATCGCTAATGCGACAATAAGTACATACATATGTAGATACGTCTGCTGCGATCGTCGAGATATCTTAAAAAAGTAGTAGCGGTGTGCAGTCAGATTATGCAATGCCATCAAGCTCTTTTCTATCGAATATCTATCGAAGCGCTTATTCGCTTCTTGTCCATTTGTTGCAGTGCATAGGTCGCTGTTACGAGAGACAATCAAGGACAATCAAGATGACACATGGATATGGCGTAAATAGATAACGAAGAGGGGCTAATACGCATAGAAGAGACTAAAGTATCCTCAACGCATCGGGGGGACGGCGGATATTATAATTTTAAATCGCGCAAGGACTCACGGCAATGACTATGAACACCGTGGCCCTCAGCCTCGGCCAAACAAACTGCCATCAGCCCTCAGCAGCTATGCTCGCTCCGAAAAAGAATCATCGCCAACAGAATAATCGGGCAAAGGACAGCACTTGGAATGTATCATCGAGAATGCCCTCGCAGTCGCCCTCGAGCTCACCCTCGCCCTCGCCCTCAGCCTCGCAATTAGCTTCGCCGCTGGCCGCGACAACCTCGTCCACGGCGTTCACCACCTTCCTCGATAACGTAAGTCTTCTTGGCTACCTCCGATCGACATCAACTTTTCTTCAAGCAACTTTAAGTCCCTGAGAATCAGCGAACTGTGATTTCCCGAGAAAGTAACCGCACTGTGCGCTCCATTCCTTCCCCGCCTTCCCCGCCTTCCCCGCCCTCCCTACCTTCCCCGACGTCACAAGCTTCTTCTTACGGCTCCCCAATACTTTACCTTTTACGTTGTTTTTCTTAAGTTGCCTTACTTTACCTTAACCTACCGAACCTTACCTGACCTTACACCTTACATCCTCTTCTTTTCGTCCTCCCCGACTCCAAAGAAATCGGGATCACCTGAAACTGGTAATGACACTTATACATTTATACTTATGGGGATGTGCAGTCAATAAGAACAAAGATAAATAATATTTGGTCCTACCAGATTTACAAAGACATTAGGACTTTACATGAAAATCAATAATTGAGAGTACGCGAGTCCTCATTGGGTCATCATAAATTTACATTTTCACATAGAGTCGAATAAAATGTCGAATTTTATTCATCATCCAAATAGAGATATAAATTAAGAGAATAGAATAATAAAAAAAAACAATAAAACTCGAGAGTCATTCTATTTTCGTGCTGTCAGACGACTTAATGAAAAATACCAAGAAGAAATTAATGCTGCCGGTTCCTTATCTTGAGTCTCATATACCGTAAATACCCCATAATAGATCACATATACCTCATTTATATTTTGAACTCTTACCTATTACCTGTTTATCTGGTATCGACGATGTCTTTTTGAAAATAGGACTTGCCAAACGCTCGTGAAACGTTTCGTCCAAAGGATCTAGTTGAAGAGACTCGTGAGGTTTCTCATGCTTACAGAAAGCCGAAAGTACAAGCAAAGGAAGGAAGTCTTGGAGCGTAAGATTGGGACTCAGTAGGCAGAGTCAAGGCTCACGGCTGGTCAGACGAAAGGCTGCTGCTGCTGCTGCTGCTGCTGGTCATCGTACAGGAGGTGCAGACGATTGTGGAAATGTCGAAAGTGCCGGAAGTTGCAGAAATAGCGGTGGCAGAGTCGCTTCTGAGGCAGCCGGCTGGGGCACCGTTAGCGGGGCTGGCGCCCTGTCCCGCCAACTGATCTTCGGAGGTGAACCGTGGCTCTACGGTACGATGCGTTCAAGGAGGAGTCAACCGTCCACGGTGCCCCGGGGTTTCTTGACTTCAGCATCGCCGCCACCGCCGCAATCGGCGCTGCCACTGTCACTGTCATTGACACCGACACCGACGCCAACGCCAACGGCAACGCCAACGCCAACGCCAACACTGGCTCCAACTCCTGGAACCGCCATTCTGATCGTGTGTTCCTGCCCCGAGTTTCTCAGTGGTACAACGAGAAAGCTCGGAAATTGTCGTAAATGCGGAGGCCACCGAATCGCTGGCTTTCCGCCTCACCGCTTTCCAGGCTTCGGTGGAACTTGCCGTCCGACAATCAGCTCCTCGCGCTCTCGTCCAAGTTTGGCAGGTGCGCGCGCGCGTATATACTCATCCCTTACTGATAATTTATTCGCCATTACGTCATCCTGCAAGCACGCCCATAATCATAACTTAATGTGCATAGGTATCCTCAAGTCTTCCACGGATGACCCCTACGACCTCATGCGAAGGAGCCGTCTGATGGACCCGCGCGCGAACCGAGCGCACAGCATTTCTCCACCTCGTCAGGTTATTTCAAACAATTCCCGAAGTCATAGTGTTTCCCGCGATTCAAAGGATCAGAGCAGAGGATCGCTGCCGCTGATGATGACGCCCACCGCATCAGGGACGACACCGATCTTACCGTTAATGTCGAGAGACAGAGGCAGAATGACATTGAATGACCAAGATGCATCTGATTCGTTCGATTCAAGATACGATTGGTTCGATATGAGCGATGAATTTAAATACGAGATCGAAGAGAAATTGCAATCTCAGTACGACGTGACGTCAGATACTAAAGATTGGCATAACAGTGTAGCGGGTCATAATTTGGAAAAGGCTTCGTTTAGTAGACGTTCACGATTCGATGAACTATATACCGAGGAACGAACAGACTGGATTCTCGAAAATTCGACATCTGGAAAAATCGGTGATCACAATCAGCCAAATGCCTCCTCATTTGCTTCTCCAACGATTGCTCCGATTATGTCCGACTCACGAAGGAGCATACTTCAGTGCGACGTTAATCCCTATAAACTCCTTAAGAGACAGCAACGCCGTCATCGACAGCGTATTCTCACTCGTCCGAGGTACATTGAGGCTCGCGATATTCGCGACAATCGCGCTAAAAAGAATGACGTCCATGGTGTTACCGATACCAAAGATATGAACGATCAGAGCGGCGATGGCGGCAGAAACGATAACGACGACGATGTCGACGCCGACGACGACGATGATGACGACGACGACGACGACGACGACGACGACGACGACGACGACGACGACGACGACGACGACGACGATGATGACGACGACGATGACGACGACGATGACGTCGACGACGTCAATGATGAAGATAATCTTTCCGATAATGCTCTTGAATGTGATGATCATCTGGCAACGTTATTCGACTCATCGAAAGTCAAATCCATTGAAAGGTTGCCCACTAAGAGAAGTTCCGTAGCTGCGATAGGTGGTCAAAGAATAAGAATCTTTAACGAATCACAAGAACGTTTCGATAACGAAAATAATAGTGACGACATGATCGATAACAACGACAACACTGACGACGATGATATTGCCAAACACGAGAACAATTATATGGAGCGCTGCTTTGCGGATGAGCATTCAGTCCGTAACAACTTTTGCTTCGCTAGAATACCCATTCCTAAGGTGTCGCCAAAACGGCCACTCAGGCGACACAAGTCGTCAAGAAATTTGCCGCCAAGAGGCATACTCAGGAAAAAAAGTCGAACCATTCGGCATAACGATAACAACGATCATGATGAGAAAAAAATTAAGAATGTCTTATTTAAAGTGAACAACGTGATTCTTGCACCAGAGAAGCTTTCGTCGGGCAAATTGTCAAGGTGTGTCACGGACACGGCAAGTAGAGTCGCGCCTACAAGTGCAGCCACAAATACAGCCGCAACAGCGAGTTCGCAGAGCAATGTCAAATCTAAAACGAATAAAAATATAGGTAACGCGGAAGAGAGACGACAACCTGCGAAATTCTCCCCTTTGGATAAATCCAGATTGATAAGTATTCCAAATATCAAGGAGTCCAAGTCTTTACGGTATAGAAAAGATGAAACAATGACCGCCGTGCAATCCGAATTAAAATCGAGCGTTAAGCGTCTTGAGAAAGAGACAAGTGCGATAACTGGCAGATCAAAGAATGAGAAAGGAATTGTTGCGCTAAGAGCGGAGGACGAAACTGAGCTCGAGATCGAAATCGAGGAACTGCAGAATTCAACGGTCGGGCCAAGAGTCGTCGCGGACGAGCAGAATCTCATTCGACAGTCAGAAGGTACGTTATATTCCTGACACACGTTACAATGATATGATTATTTTATTACTGCTTGGTAGCGTGTCTTAGAGATTCCAAAGTTGTACGAAAAAGAAAGAGGAAAAGAAAAAAAAAAAAGTGTCAATATCGCAATTCTGAAGAAGCAAACCATTCTTTGACACTTTTTCGCTACTTGCCTCTAACCTAACAAAATGAGAAGAAAAAAGAGTTAATAACCTTAAAAATCTATTGAATATCCAAGTTTAAATATTGATTTGAGACTCTCATGTCCTATAGAAAGTGTGCGACAATTTTAAAACGTCGCGGAATCAAATCGTAACTTGCAACAGCCTAAAAGAAACCGGACTCGTTCACAAATTGTACAAGAATCACACTTTGTGTCTGATAATTACGAAAACAAAATAGATATCGCAAACCGCATAAGATGGTGTTTTTCAAGACTATACGTATCTTATGCAGCGGGTTGAGGGTGCAAACTTGCAGTATCGTTATGATAATCATTAACGATATTCGCGAACTTCTTTTTTCTGTATAACCTAGCTTGTAACAGTAAAGTCGGGTTTATGCTAAGCAATGGGTCGCGGACATATGCACCGTTAACTCTGGTGAAAGATATTTGGATCCTTGAACTTTTAAAAGCAGCTCGCACGGATCTCATTCAAGGATAACAAGTTCCATGATGCGCTGACATATACTGGACGTTAAAAAGTCCCTGGCAAAATGTTCTCAGGTATAGAGAGAATTCTACGCATAACTATTAACCCGGCAACGGTCGCGCCGATTATCTTCTCCATTCGAACAGCACTGAGTTGGAGACCTGAATCGGACACCCCGCGCTCCTATTTCCGGTTCAATGTTACACATAGACTGACCCCGTGAATCGGTGCCCCAGATAATTGCATATCGCCTGTCTGTCCAGTAGTTACTAACGTGTAAAATATTTCTCGATTCTCTCGACTTTCCAATAAAAGGACACGAGATCAAATACAAGGCGCAATGATGTATCGGCTGCATAAAGCGTATCGTAATGTGTTGACGAGAGTATGTAATATCATGATAAGCGCGTCCGCCTGGAAGCGAGGACGTTGCGAGACAGATCGACGGAGAAAGGTTGTTTCGCGATTTATCTCGTGATATGACCCTGAACCATATTCTCTGGCAACAGGGCAGCTCTGCAACGTGGAATCGGCCGACGGCTGCATATGGCAAATAACCTAAAAAAAGATTATCACTCGTTTTCGAGGATCGGTGAGCCTCTAGTCCTGAAACTACTGAACTCGAAATGGAATTGAACAATAGAGTTTGATAGTAATTAAAAAAAAAAAAAAAAAATAGTGAAGCGAGACGGGTGACAAAATGCTTCGCGTTATTGCGATACTGGCTTAACGAATAGATCTTTCGAAATTACATCTGGTAAGAAACAAAATGTATGACTTCAGTGATAGACGTCACGTTCGAAGGAATCCTAAGCCAGACAGACTTTGTCTGTATTGTATTAATAATTTTGCATTAACTCACACGTCGCTATCTACATTTTATTTCGTTTTCAGGGTGCATTGGCAGAGCTCGGTCATTGAAACGGAGCGAAAGCGAACGCTCGATTGAAAAACTGACGTTTACAGCAGGCAAAGTGCTCTTCTCCGATACGATGCGACTCAAATTCTGCAAACGGATAAACGACCGATCGACAACCGGTGCCTCGGTTCCGTCAAATTCCCTGACAAAACCTTTCGTCGCTAGGAGCATCGCGGGAAAGGAAGGGCGGGAAAAATCAGGCCGCGTGTCGACTTTTCAAGAATATTCGACTACGGACGTAATAGAGAAAGGAAGCGCACTTCGATCGGAAACCAAAGTCGAGTCGCTCGAGAAATTTCAAAAAATAAAATCAAACGAGCAGTTACCGCGAACGACCTCGGAATATTGCTCCAGCGCGCTGGGATTAGCTGATTTCCTCGATGATTCGCTGAAAACAGTCTTTCGTGACGAGAGATTGTCATCGAATTCGTCAGAAAACGCAAGACAGAGCAGATCCCCGATGACACCTGACATTCCGGAGTCTGAGAATATCTGCAAAATTGAAGTCAGTCCGTTGCCATCGACAACCTCATCGCCGTCGCCGTTGCAGTTGCAGTTGCAGCTGCAGCTGCAGTCTCCATTGCAGCAGCCGCTCGTTCATCGACTGCAAGTGGGCGCTCACTTTTCGCCGACATCCTACTCGCGACAGACCTCGTCCGTGATGATAAACCGAGAGGAGTGCGAGCACAGAGAAGGAAAGGACAACCTGTGCCCGCGATATCAGCAGCAGTCTTCTCCGGAGAATAAGGTGACGATAAGCGTTGGCGGCGAAGATAGCCTTAGCAATTCCACGGTAATTTCCGTAAACTCGAGCGATAACGGGGAAATAGCATCAAAAGTACAGAACACCGTGCCAGAAAACCGAACACTGGTAATTTTTGACGAAAACGGCTCCAACATCGTTGTCGAGCCCTTCTCGAAACAACTTGACGCTACAAAAAAATGTCGCGACATAAATGCCGCGACTTCCTCGCAAAGAAGGATCCCTACAGCAGCACCAGCACCAGCATCAGTACCAAAAGAACCAAGACTAGAAAGAGGCACCGATCGGTTGATAAAGGAAGCAGCAATCTCAATACTTCTTGAGAACTCCCTTAAGAAAGCTAAGGACAAGGGCCAAGTCCTCGACGAAAGCAGCGGAGAGGCAATCTTGAAGGTTCTTAAAGAAACTCTTCTCAGATCAAGCAGCCTTGGATCCTCCGCCTCTGCCACCGACTTGCTCTTCAATTCTGACATTACTTTGATCAATCCTCAGAATGAAAATCCCTATGAAGATATCAAGGAACCGAAAGAACCGATCTACGAGGAGATTCCAGAGATCCTATCAGCCTCCCAACCTTCATCCCTATCCCCTTTCCCATCGCCATCGCCATCCCCATCATCCTCCTCGTCCTCCTCATCTTCAACGACATCGTCGCCATCGCAGTCGCCATCGCCGTCGCCATCGCCATCAGCATCCTTCACGCTGCCAGCACCACTGCCACCACCTCTGCCCCTTCATCCTCCACCATGCAGGACGGCAAGAGCAGCCTATCTAAAGCTGACAAGTAACATCTACTTTCAACCCGAGGACCTCGTTAATAACAAGTCTAGTAGCATTAACGAATGCAGGAGCAGCCAAAAGAAATTGCACATTTCTCCTTCGCTTCTCCATTTCCGCGATCCAGAGGCAGTCGCGGAACTCTCGCCCAATTTTAAAGAGCCATTCAATGAAACCACCGTCTCAAATAATAACCTCGGCACGACAAGCGCAACCAGGAAATCGGAAGCTACGCTCCCAAGAAATGGACCTACCGAAACAGCCTACTCCGAATCTTCCGAGTCTTACTTTTTCTTCTTATCGGAAGAGCCTGCTTCCGAGGATAATTTAAATATTCTTAATTTTCTAGTTCATTCGGAAAATCGTAATTCCGCTCGGAAAATTGGAAATGACTATGAGAAGAAGAATCAGATGAAAATTGATAATTCGAACGAAAAAGATTGCAAGCGTGAATACGATAATGTGCAGGCGCACAATCATCGAGAGCAGAATGAGACACAAGAAATAGAAGAGACAAAGGGGAGACAAGACAACTTGGAGAATCAGCAGGAGGACCGAACCGAGGAACTCGCTGTGCAACTGGAAGAACTTGACGAGCTCGAAGATGGAGAACTTGAAGCACTGTACGAACAAAAGGAGACCAGCCTCGGAGATTTGAGTTCGAAAAGTTCACAGATATCCAATAATTCGGATAGCAGCAGCGAAGATTGCCACTTGATGCTACTGAATTCAGCGAAAGAATTGAAGGTAATATCTATGTATATGTATACATATGTACGTGCAATACTAGTGAGACACGCGGGATACAGGGGGTGGCCGTAAGATTGATTAGTAAATAAATTGAAAGAACGTAGGATGAAGCTAGGAAATGAAGTCGCGAACGATTGATAAAGTCAATCGTGTGTCTCTTTGATTCGTCAGACGACGACGGCGGAGATCGAGCGAACTGACAGTGGCGTCGGTTCCGAAAGTAGTCGGGCGAGCAGCGGTCGTGGTGTCCTCAGACGATGGAGGCTAGGAGAGAGTCGCCCGCAGGGTCATCTTCTTCTTCGCAACGTTCCACTCCTTAGCCCCGCCGACGCGAAGCTCTGCGAGGATTGCGAGCAACGACTCGAACCATTGGTGATGGACAGGTAGGCCAGCTTCTCGCGACGACAATCGGACCGCTCGATTTCAATTACCGATTCTATTATCTTTATTTTTATGATTAACGGATACTCTAGCGAATCCGATTTTACCAAAGAGTTGCCAATTTAAACCTAATAAAACATTCGGCCGCAACGAGTGCGGCTAGGATGAGCCTACTTACCGGTCGTCGATCTATTCGATTCATTAAAAATTTTTTCAGTGGTGTTGCCTACACGCCTTTTGTCTGCCGTAAGTGTTCGAAAAAGAGAGCCGAACGAAAGGAAATCATCACCGAGATCGTCGAGACCGAACAAAAGTATGGCAGAGATCTACAAATCATTCTCGACGAGTTCTACAAGCCGATGTCGCGTGCTGGACTTCTCACGCAAGATCAGCTGTCCGCGATCTTTCTTAACGTCGAGGAGCTTCGCGAGCACAGTCTGCATCTCGCTAAGAAGCTCAAGGACGCCGTTATCATCAGTCAGGTATCTAGAGAAACATACGGCATCCTGTCGGTTGGACGTCACCCCACATTCTCTTACGAGGAAGACTGATCGGCCATTTAAGAGCATATAGTACAATAACAGTATTTATGTATGGCAGTTGATTGGCAAGTGGGAATGAGGGAACGAACGTGTTAACTTCCTAACTTCCTGACGTTCCAACGTGCTAACGTACTAACGAGGGAACTTTGTGAAAGTAATAAGCAGTCTCTTCTTTTATCGTGGACGCAGGAATTGGACGACGATGACCTGATGATGTTGGACGTGGGAAGGATCTTTCTCGAGTCGGAAAGAATGTTACACGCCTTTGAGAACTATTGCACGCGACAAGCAGGCGCGAGTCTACTTTTGCAAAATCTCGAGAAAGAAAAAGAGCTTCTAAGGATATTTTTGAAAGTCTCGCAGATGGAAAATACTGTCCTCCGTCGGATGAATCTCAATTCTTTCCTCATGGTAACCCACTAAATACTGCGACAATACGTGCAAGCGTCAAATATTGAAATGTTCCCTCAGGTACCGGTGCAACGTGTCACCAAATACCCGTTGCTACTGGCGCGTCTTCTAAAAGCGACACCGTCCCTGAGGACGGACATCCAAGAAGCAAGAAATAAATTGAAGCAAGCACAAACAAACATCGAGATGCATCTGGAGCATATAAATGCCGTGAGTAGAGATGAAATAATAAAATCCACAGGTATCCAAACTGCCGGATTTCCGGTTTTATCGAATCTGTAATCAATGAATAATCAATCGCAAGAATCGTCAGTAGCAAAAAGTCCTTCCATCTTCTCATGATTCACCTCGGTAGGAAGCCAAAGACGTCACCTCGACGAAACTTTGGCGAAGAATCTCCATCATACAGAACGGTCGTCGATTCGCTGGCGAGCAAGACATGGTCAACATTAAATTGCGAAAGGTATCCCTCTCCCCACAAAAAATTCCTCAATAACTTAATAGCCTTGCGAATCGTATAACGTTATTCCAAAGACTTTGGTCGATATTCAACAGATAGCTGTTCAAGTCCTCGACTGGGCCCACGATGAAGCCAGGTTCGTCTTGGAAGGTCGTCTTCTGGTTGCTCAACCGACGGACAACAACTGGAGACGCGGTCGAACCGTCAAACTTTCCCCGGTCACAGCGATGCTCGTCACCAACGGAAAGGTTAGCTATCCTTATTTTCTCTTGCCATCTCCCACTTTCTCTCTCTCTCTCTCTCTCTCTCTCTCTTACTCACTCTATTTATTTATTTCTCTTAATCTCTCCTCTATATTCATTCGTTCGTTTGGTCGTCCCTACCTGGAGCCATCCATGCATCATTCTACCACTACCTCTCTCTCTCTCTTTCTCTGTCTGTCTGTGCCTCTTCTACATCCTCCCTCGACAAGCAGCCAACAAACGCAGAAAGATTTCTCGAGGTGAACAATAACAACAACGACAACAACAACGATGACGGCGGCGGCGGCGGCGGCGGCGACGACGACGAAAACGACGACGACGACGACGAAGACGATGACTCCCTCTTCCCGCCGCAGACTGGGATCAAGGAAGCAACGCTGCTACTCATCAAGGAAAAAGTCGGCCGTTACTCGTTACTCAGGGTGAGTAGAGTTTAAGACATCACAAATACCCTAGGGTATCCATCCTTTCCTACCTCGAATATCCATTAGCACATTTCCTTAAAGTACCTGGGGATCTTTAACGATTTTGGTGCCTTTGCCTTCGTAGGAGCCGCTGTACCTCGACAAATGTATTGTATGCTGCGAAACGAGCTTTGAGGATTACTTCGAGCTCCAAGAACTTTTCTCCAAAGAAACTCTAATATTCAAGGTGCGAAAGAGCCAAAAAAAATACATTAACCCAGTTCCTACCAGGATGTGACTCTGGATTACGTTTGGAGTTTAACCCTTTGACTGCGAAAGACGTAATGTAGATATGTATGTATACGCCCTCACTAGTATATCAATATAGGTATACACGATAGGCGTAATACATTCGCCCTCACGAGTCCACCTATCGCGGGGACTGACATGTGAATATCGCGCCGTCAGTACTGATGATTCTCTCCGAGAGTGCGCCGCAGTCAAAGGGTTAAGTAACTTTAGTTTCTGTAATCACATTTATTCGATAGTAACACATTGTGCACTTTATTAGTCGTTATTTCTAGTGCGATAATAGAAAAATTCTTGTTTCTACACAATGGGTTTGATTTTAATGATATAAAATGTTAAAGTCACATCGTGGTGTTCCATATCAGCAACGGAGCCAAGAACCGCCCACTCATTGCCTACGCGCTGTTTCTTCGTACTGTCTACACTCCCATTACTTAAAATTATTCTTATTCTTGGTTCTAGGCCGAAGATGGAGCTAGAACGAAAAAGTGGTGTAGAACCTTACAGATCCACGCGCAATCGCTCGGTGCTTGGCGTCGGCGTCGTGGTGCCTTGCCCAACATCATGATCTGTGGCGTTACTAGAACTTAACTGCATTCTTATTTTATTTAAAGAGGGATAAAGAAAATAGAGATCGATGAATGTGTATATAGGTGAATCGAGAAATAAGTACAACGAAAGTACAGACACTGTTAGGCGGACGATGAATGGAAGTAAAATTCGAAGAAAACAAAAAATACCTATCGCTCCATACACGATAATATCACTTGACTAATGTATAGCAGCAATAGAAAGAGATCCCATTCACCTTCCTTTTCCTATAATTTATTCTATTCTTCGTTTATCTCGCCCCTCTCGTCAATGACGCCAACAAACGTCGAGAGACCCTCAGAGCTTTCGATGTGAGATTACAGTGCCTTGCAGAGAGCTCTGTCTCCTACGACACTGTAAAATAATAAACGTATATAAATACGTATTTTTGTTTTAATAATTATCACCGTTAATAAGTAGAAGCACACGATATATGAAGATACAAGTGGCATCAACCCAGTGGGGACGGAGGCACTTCATTCCCCCCCCCCCCCCCCCCCCTACAACTATTACTATTATTGCCGCTAGAAATGTTCATAATTGGGACAATAGATGGTACTATCTACTCCATTTAGTAGTCACGTAGCGCGCACACTGTAATAAGTTGTTAATTCAAAGTTTAACATCGATCTGCACATTAATGCATAACACGTGTACGGTGTATGTATGTACATGCATCGAAAGAGGACACATTCTTTATATTATCTGAATTTTGATGTTGCCAAAAGTGAAACGCTGAGCCTGCTGTGTTTGTCTTTGTATTTTTAAGCGCTTCAGAGTTCTCTAAAGCAATATGCTACATTTCTAAGATGCAAAGTTTATGCAAAGTTAATCAATGGCGTTGATCTATTTATTTTTTGACCGAAGACGTAATTACTTAACCCCCCTTAAGTCTTAATCAGTCAACACATAATATAGGATTCGATAGCACTCAAAATTACAAAACAACACAATATTTGAAACACATGCACAGTCCATGCTTAGATTGCCGGCGACAAGTCTTCATTTGAAGATCCGTAATATAGGGCTACATCGGTGAAATATGAAAAACTTTTTCCAGTTTCATCAAATGTACTATTGTCACTATTAAGAAATCACAAAGAAATTTCGTTTTATTAAACAGAATCTTTGGGATAATCGATCAATCTAGGAGCTACAAAAACTTGCTCACGCGTCCGAACATTCCCGTACGCGTAAATTTAGCGTTTGACTTTGCGGTAAAACGTTATGGCTGGCTCGGTAATTGTATCCTTCAAGTTCAGGGTGTTTCTCGCAGAGGTATTTGTAAGCCGTACAAAGCCTATTCACATCCTCCACTGTCAGCTGGTACGGTCTCATCGTCGGATGCAGATCGCACAATTTGAACATCAAATTGGAAAATTCCTCTCGACAGTCCTTAGGAAAAAGAGTCCTAGATTGATGGAAAAAAAAAAAAGAACCAATATAAATCAGAAAGAGTTTATGACATTTCCAGCAGCCATCACTTTATTTGACAGTTCAAACCCCATGTTTTCGCATGAGCAGTAACTGCTGATACACTTACCCCACGCACTTAACACTGTATTTCTGCCGAAAACTGAATAGATGACGCGCCATTTTTTCGAACAATGCAAAGTTTTGCTCTGTTCGTGGCTCTGCCAACGGAGTGAAAGTGACGACGCCTACATCCACCTTCGGTTTCGGAACAAAGGCCCGTCCTAGAAAGTTAACACAAATTGTATATAGCCCGTGGAAGCCTGTCTAGGGAAAATGAAAAAAAAAAGCAAGAAAAAATGGAGGCAACCCAACATACCGGGAATAACAAACCGAAGGGATGGTTTTGTCCAAGCCTGCGCCATGAGTGAAAGTCGGCACCTCTGTGGTTCTGATGCTTGGGCTACCAAACGTTCGGCAACCTCCTTCTGGAAGGTCAAGGTCATTCTGACCCTACCAGTTGCCCATGCGTCATTGCGCTCCGAAATGGCTTTCAACCATTTTAATATCAATGCAGTTGATATGCTGAATGGTAAATTACCAATGAGATGAATATTCGGACACGGATCTTCCCAATTACGATGCTCCTCCTGCGGAAAGGTATTCGACATAGATGTGCTCATAATATCATCAATTAAAATTTCCATCTGTCCACCTATGCCTGCAAAAGCATCAGCCAGCAATTGCAGGCTTGGCATAAATCTATTATCCTTTTCAATGACAATCAATTTTTTAGGAAATCTCTTGATAATGGCTCTGGTCAAACCACCTGGACCTGGGCCTACTTCCACTATATGTGCATCTTGCAAGCGTCCAGCCATTTTTACAATCTTATCTGATAGACGTTCATCCATGAGGAAGTTCTGTGACAATTGCTTGATCGCACGAAGTCTGTACAGTTTTACTAAGTCTCGAATAGTTGGCAGAGGTGGAAGCCTTAGTCCATTCATGTTGATGACTTTTTTTCACAATGCAAGAATTGGCGTTGAGTTAACTAGAACCGAAAGTTATAACAAGCCACAAGTTATTCCAAGTATGCTTTGTAAATTAGTTAGAAACTTTCTCAGGCTCATCAAAGTCGTCAAGAAATTTTTCCTGTTTAATGGAAATCATGGAATATGCATAAATTCCAAGAGCAGTAAGTCCCAGGAAAGAACCAAGCATTAAATTCTTCCTGCGTATTTTCTTCAGCTTTTGTACACGTTCAAAATTTTGTTCCTCAATCAATTTCATAAAAACTGCATCTGTGGATGATATTTTTCGTGCATCAGTCTCTCGATTTAGCTTTGGCATGCGTTCTTCATCCATATCTTGCAAACCTAGTAGTAATAACATTAGGAATATAAAATATTTAGATGAATGTGCATGAAGGGTCAAACATCTTTTGTCATTATATCTGTATTTCTGGTCGTTTTTACGTATGAATAAACACCCAAAGGCTTGCTTATATTATCCAGAACTTGGAAATAAGAAAAAAGTATGGAATCATTGTTACAATGTAATTTGGCGACATAATAAACTTTAACCTGACGACGAACGCAAAAGTGTCGCATGAGGTTAACTTTTAAGCACAGCCTGTGACGTTCTCAAGTAAGTTACAATTAGAATTGACGACAGTGAATCAATACGAGATCAATTCAGATGATAAAGCTTACTAATGCCAATTTACCTCCTTTTTCTGGCGGAACTTCAATGAGCCGCTATCGCGTTTTCAGTTCGAGCAGACGATCCTGCAACGACCAACGACTACTGGATTTGGCCACACCAGCCCACACAGCCCACTTATTGGAGACACGGCGCTCCTGTGCTGCTATAGACTGTTAGCACGAGCAGCAGCGCCATCTTATCGGTAGGTTATATCACTACGCGATATATTTAGGTGTAGGTAAGTACATGTGTATCCATATGCAGAGGTATAGAGACGTGTATTACTACACTGAGCATCATCAATGGTGTCCAGCTTGTTGACGCAGTGCGGCGAGGTAAGAGAGGACACTGAGCAGCGCCTGCTCACCTACCTCGGTCCGTGCGCGCAACGCAGAGAGCACTAGGAGACGTCACCGTACGACGCACCGTACGACGCACCGTACGACGCTTTCGGGTCTCCCTCGCACCATAACGCTCACTGCGTTGCACGTACGTATCCGAGTAAGACGACAGTCATCGGCAACTCTCCTCTCTCACCTCACCACACTGCGTCGTTGTCAAGTTGGACGCCATTAACGACGGTTGGTGACGAGAGAATGGGTAATCAAAGACTATCTCATTCGCACTGGTGGGGGTCACGCAGCTCCTTCTCGGGAACTAACTGTCCTTGTCATACACAGCGTTAGTATGAGAGAAAAAGAGCCTAAGTCCGGACACGAGCAGTCCCCACGTGGTTTCGCTATAGCCCATTGGCGTGCTAACCCCTTGATTTGGTCGAAATGTCCGGTCAACAGCAAATTTAAGCCAACAGGCGTCGCGTGCACAGACTGAAACAAGTTGTCAGCTGCAGCTGTGATTTCTACTTTACCGACGCAAGACAAGTAACACTGAGGGCGCAAACGACACTTCTCCGAAAACTGCCAATATCGCGAACCGTTGCGTAAAGTGCTGTTTCTCTCTTTATGTAACAATAAGCATGCGTATCTGAGGGAAACAGGGATGTTTTCGCGTTTCTGGCAATAAAATTCAGAAGCAACCCTTGGTGTATAGTGGATCGGTATACAAGTTAAAATGATCAGTAAGACGACATTGAAAACACATTGAGGTATCATTATTTTCAGCAACAAATGTCTCGGAAAGCCTCAAAGTATGACGAAAGGTACGTTTCTAATGCACTGCATACTATCTCTTCTTTTTTCATTTCGTTCGTGCAGCCACTTTTCATCTTGCTGTTTACAGTGATTCTTCACTTATTTTTGATATTCTTTATTCCAAGCAACGGAGCCGATCCCTACTGGAAATTTCCTATCAGGAATTACATAATATTAAAGAAAAATTCTCTTTTCTCGCATGGTGCGATGGTAACACAAAAGTAAAGAATGGTGCCCAGGGCGCTCTGTTATATTAAGAGTTATAGGAACATGGGCCCTTGTAAGGCATGTCTTTTGCATTGACGAATTATACAGATACCCTAAATGCGCTGATGCGCTGATGCGCTGATGGTCCATGCCAAAGTGACCTTATGCCACTCGCTTTACCTTGGTGAGATTGAGGTTGAGTTCGAGGTCGAGGGTCAGATAAAGAGGAAGACCGATGAGGTTGAGCTTGCGCTCTGATGAGCTTTGATCGTAAGCGTAGGAAAGCGTATGGGAAGTTTCGAGGGAGGAAAATGTCGCTGGAGTGGGAGAAGCAGAAGACCCGGGCAGTGCAAGCCGGGCACCCTGCCCGACACAACGGCCACTCTCGTGCCTCGCTCACCCTCGCGAATGCGAGCTACCCTCCCAAGCGGACAGAACCCCAGAGTCTTCCTCAACGAGTAACAACAGGTTGGTCATCCACATCGCTCATCCTTCTCTTTCTTTCTTATTTTTTTTCTGGTCGCCTCCTGCTCCGACCTCAGGCCTCCGACTGGCTCTTTCTTCTTATTAATAAAACGATGTCTCTTTCGACATCACTTGTCCTCGCTGCCCTGAAGTGTGAGAATAGGGAGCAAAGGAGAGAAGGAGAGAAAGAGAGAGAGAGAGACAGTGAGTGAGTGAGACGGGAGGGGGGGGGGGGAGATAAATTGCGTGTAAATTACAATTTATTACTTTCCCAACAAATAATACGTAACACCTACATATGTAACATTGTTACATTGCAATTACGTATGTAACTGTTAGTTATTGTTTGCCGGGACTGCGCTCAAGGCGTATTCGATTATTCGTATGTTGAAATAATTGTAACAAAGTCCAATTGAACTGTGACAAAATCTAAATTGACAAAAGCTAAAATGCTCACCGAACCTTCTTTTTCGTGACCATTGTCATTGTCACGATCCTCGTGTATGCGACTAGTCATGAAGCGATACACTCAAAATATCCAGTGCATAAATGATTTGGCAACGGGAGCTTTAGGGGGTGTGCAAGTGACAGTGCAAGTGATAATATGATAGTTATTCCTTGTATAAGGAAAAAACATTGTGATAGCATACGGAAGATTATAAACGCGCGTTAACGTTTTTTATACACAAGCATCATTCGCATAAAAAAACAGAGATGATGGCGGTGACGCTGAAGGAAGCTGATATTCCAGGGCGACCCATTAACCCAGTTTTGAATATGGAACGAAATGCAGTTCGTGTGTGTCCGGCACACTTGCCGGATAAATAAAGATGTGTGGCCATCGTTGCAGGGCAGCTTTACAATTTTATTCGTAACTCGTTAATTTTATTGAAAAAATCCAATAATCACTTTCTGATATGAGTTTACAAATAAAATGTCAGAAATTAAAGCTTGATGATCGATAATCAGAAGTTATCAGATTGACTAATTTAAATTACATCGGAAACCTTAGGATACATGCAGAATCCACGTACCCATTGCTAACAGTAGTCTGAGACACCTGTAGCTATATTGATCGGTAGGCAGGCAGGCTGGCAGGCTGGCTGGCTGGCTGGCTGGCTGGCTGGCTGGCTGGCTGGCTGGCTGGCTGGCTGGCTGGCTGGCTGGCTGGCTG
>JASANN010000266.1:4263101-4283998 GCA_031762395.1 Calameuta pygmaea | reverse complement strand
GCTGGCTGGCTGGCTGGCTGGCTGGCTGGCTGGCTGGCTGGCTGGCTGGCTGGCTGGCTGGCTGGCTGGCTGGCTGGTTGATTAGTTTGTTGGTTTGTTGGTTGGTTGGTTGGCGGACTGGCTGACTGACCTAAACATTGGTCATCGCGCCTTCGAAGCAACCTTCTCTCGACATTGTGCTCCTTTTACCCAGTCTTTCATCCAACCTAAGCAGCCCTAAGATATCCCAGAAACATCTTTCCGCCAATTCCTTTGATGGAGACTCTTTTAATCCATAGCCACTTCCGCCGCATTATCAAAAAGTCTATCCTCTACTTCCGTTATTCTTGACCATACTCCATCGGCTAGAATTATGAAATTATTAATAATGAATCCTGTTATTCGTTGAAGGAATTAACGAATGCCTGATTTCAGACACCCGAATCATCCTTGAGCGATTTTGGTGTCTGATTTACTGAGACTCGATGGAAGTCAAGAAGATTATTATCGAGATGATATCATGATCGTTGCCGGCCTACCCCTGTTACTGGCAAGGGCGGCAAGGCCCTGTTTCCGAAATTCGTTGTTACAAGTGAGGACCTTTTTGTGTGTTATTATGGGATAAAACGTAAGCGGAATAAGGACGATAGTCTGTTGTACCTCTGTGAAAGTGGTGGTCAGTGATAAATGCCGATGGGAATATTACAGTAGGAACGTCGTTTCACTGAGAAAGAAGAAATGTCCGAGTGATGCCAATATCAGTCGAAGGAATCGATCGAACAGGTCCAAGTTTGTACAGGTCGTGTAGTAACCGGAGTGACGGCGGAAAGTACACTCGGCGTCGCCCTCCGGATCAATAGCTACAGGTGGCAGCCATTTCCTAACCCGCCTTCCGCTCCGCCACTCCTCCATCTACCCGTCCTCCCTCTGCCTAACCTAACCCCTAACCCCTAACCCCTAACCTAACAAACCTTCTTGCCATTCCTCGCTCTCCTTTGCCCACATATCTATCTCGTTCCGTTTCTTCTCAGCCTTTCCTCTCCTCCCCTCTCTCTCTTTCTCTCTGTTCTTCCAATTCTTCCTATCCGGAAACGCATCAAATGCAAAGACCCATAACGTGAAATGAAGAAGTAGCCGAGACATCGGACATCAGCCTGGCGTCGATCCCGAGAATGGAGACGAAGGAATGTCCAAATAAAATTTTACCATAATATAAGCGCCATCCCGATTTTACGGTTTCGAAGATAAGACAAGAATCGAAAAAGCTACGAGTGCCGGAGAATTGCGCGAAATCCTTCTTCCCAAAGACTCTAAGAATCGCTTCTTGTTCGGGAAGATACGAGTATCTCGAGTACCTCGTAATATTTCAACTATCGGCTCTTCGTTGCCGTGTAGGGATTAAAATGAGAATTAGGAGGATGGTGGGAGGAGAGCGTGAGGGACAGAGAAGACCAAAAGTTCACTATTCGAGTTCAATGTATTTTGTGTCGCGAGCTCTGCACGATATCATAAAGACGATTTTTGTATAATTAAATTGCAGGCGCCTTCGAGAAAGGGTGCTTCAATGAGAGGCAGAGCGATGCAAGAGTGGCAGGCGAGTCAGCGGCGCAGCGCGATTCCGTAATCTCCGATCTCTGGCTATTTTGACAATCTGTCGATAGGCACACGCTGTGAAAAGGAAAAAAAAGAAAAAAGAAAAAAATTAATACTGGACTGACAAGTGCGAGCGCTTAAGATTGCAAAGATGCTGCCCACTAACGTCATGTCTTTCATGAAGAAGGTAAGAGTCAATTGGTAAAATGCCCAAGCAAGTATCTCGCAAGTAATGCGACCAGTACTCGAGACAGTTTAATGAACACATAATCGTCTTGACCGGAAGATGGTGACAGCGCACCCGGATCCCGGAAGTGTCGGAGGAACCTCTGGTGGATCCGTAACGCCTGAAGAAACGGCTACGACATTCAGCAAACTTCGTCAACTGGGGAGCGGACTGATGACAGCCACGGGAAACGGTCAGTGAGAATTCAATTTCAATGCACGCCTGTCATTCAATCCTGTCTTTGTCTTACGCTGACATCCTTAGGGACTAGTTAGTCCTTTCGTCAGTGGGATCCTCTTTCCTTGCTCGTTCCTAAAAACGTCAGATGCCGCGGCCATTTTTCGATCGCTAAACTAACTAACATATTCCTTATAATCTATCGCACTTTGCCCTAAGGTTAATATATCGTTTTCCATCTCTAACCTTACAAATCATAATTATCACGAAAAATTCGGTGCTCAATTTCATTACCATGTTAACGTAGAATGGTAAGAAAATGTTAATTCATGGTATGGTGCACGGGTGCATGTGCATACGTTGCTCGAATCTGATGCATCTTCAAAAGAGGTTTATCCTTGGATTTTGAAATAGACTAGAGGACAGTGGTAAGAAGTAAAGACGAGAGAATCCAGTGAAGAATAGAAGTAGAGAGAGCAGAAGAGCAGAATACGGGAATCCGGGAGCTTCGACGCTCTGAACAGATATAGCAACGACCAACCGAACCCCGACTCGCATCCCTACTTCAGTGCCGACGGTGCCGACGATGCCGACGGTACCGACGGTACCGACGGTGCAGACGGTGCAGACGGTGCAGACGGTGCAAACCCACTCGTTGCCTCGCTTACACATACTCGAATTCAAATTCAGCCCGAAACCTCGATCGATCCTTAGGAACTTTATTTGAATAGGAGGACGTCTCTTTGCACGAGCGCTCTCTCCGCCTCCCCCTCCCCACCCCACCCACCCCCCCTCCCCTCCCCGGAGGTTCCCCTGAAAATCTCTCGCAAGCGCAATTTCATCAATCGACTATCACGGCAACTACACTTATTGCTCAGAACAATCGCGCACTCTCCATTCATGCAGTCTGTCGCCGAAATGCCCAGATGCATTCTACCTGATAGCTCACGAATCCTCTACTCCGGTTCTCGACTGACGCACAAGCGTCAGGTGTGCCTGCTGATTTATGCGAATTTTTGTTATTTGCACGAACATGGTACGTGTCGTTCTTAATCGCGAAGAACGCAGAATTAAGAGAGGCCGACGAACGGGCACATTGAAATACGTCCATCCGAGGATATCCGTTAAGCACATAATATAGTTACTACAAATACATATAGGTATAGGCTGTTCATATTTTGATGACCCTATGTCGTGTGAACACGTTGCCGCATGACTTGCTCTAATGTCTCCTGCTTCTTTTTTAGTGACGAAACTCAGTCCGGCAAAGGTGACGCCGCCCGCCGATGAGAACCAAACGGGTCAAGGCGGCTCCGTAACGCCGTCCTCGACCACGTCCTCGCATCCCTCGGATCCTGCAAAACCGTAAGTCTCTCCCAATAGACCACTTATCCGTACTTGTGCGATATTACGCCTCGTGTGCATAGAGGAGTTATTTCGTATCTACTATTATCAGAAGCAGCAAACGGTCCCGAAAATTCAATTTCTCCAATTTCTATGTATAATACATTGCGATATTATATTATCTGTGCACATGTTACATTTGGATACAGCATAATGCACCGGAGCGCACTCGCGCGTGACTGACACATCAGTCCAGACGGGCCAGACAGTTCTCTCTGTATAGTGTAATCTTCTACTGGCTACTTCGGTGGTCGATGAGCCGCATTGTGCACATGAATTCGATAGAGTCCCGAAAAAATGAATTAATGATGCTTTAAACTAGTCTTAGAGGGTAAATCGGCCTTTAGGAAAGCTGAACCGGGCAGACCAGCCAGCAGGGCAGGTGCCTGTAGAGTCTGCCTCAAATCGTTCAAACCAACGGACTTTTCGAGAACCTGTTACGAGTGCCAACATAAAGTATGCGAAGACTGTGCTTCCTACTCCACGAGCACCGACACCGAAGATTCGGTAGGGATTTTTCACAGAATCCTTTTTTCTCTTCGAAACTTTCTCTTAGATCTGAAAAAAAAAATGAGAGGCAAATCAGAATGGAGCTTACTGCATGCAAAGCCATTACGGGAACGAGAGTGACGAGAACTCGTGAGGCATAAGACTTCTAGATTTTGCTAAATCTGCACGTCATCGATTATTCTAATTACGACCTGTACAGTCCACCTGGAGATGCAGCGTGTGTCGCCGAAAAATGGCCTCGAGGGGACAACCAATGGTCACTCAAGAGTCGACGGATTCCTTGTTGGAGGTTCCTGTCTTGGAGGCTTTGCAGAGACGACACAGTGACGCTCGACTGGGCTGCCAAAGTGGAAATCAAACGAGCAGCCAGGGAAGTGGACTCGCGCCACCCAGGAGTCCCGAACTCAGACGCCATTCGGACGTGTCGCCAGCCAGCCTGAAGGAACTCGAAAAGGTCCGCCTCCTCCTATATAATTCTGGTGCTCGCCTTTTAGTTCCCCGCTTTGCTGCCTGAATGTTCTTACACTATTGCCCTCGTTATCGAGCTCGTTGATCGCCTTGACAACCTTAAAAAATCTCTCCGAATAATCGACATAACTTATCCAACCGCTACCGGTATTTGACAGGCATGCTGCCGACTCTCTTCGTCCTGAAAATACCAGGACCTGCGGAAGACTGCAACCGTGCAGCAGCAGCCTCCCTTTTACGTGTTGTGTCTGCTTTCCGTGTCTCCCGTGTGTCTCTACGAAGCTCCAGCCGTCTCTCTGATCGATAGACACACGACTTACGATAACCTTGCACCCTACATGTGCTGGTGTCCCAAGCATTGTTTTCTAATCGGGATCGTAATGTTGTAGTTTCGAAAGGTTGCAGGAGAGCGTCGGGAGGAGCTCAGGTGGGAACGAGAATTGGAATGGAGGAGCAAATCGAGAGGCGGATCGCCAGATCGGCATCAGTCGGCGGACAGAGGTCGCTCCAGCAGTCCCCAAAGAGGTACAGTTTCGAGCCAAGCTGGCGCTGCTGTCCTCGCGAACAGCCCCACTTGCACCGTCACCAGCCCCAGCGTCAACATCGTCACAGGAACAACCACGGTGTCTTCCGGCCTCACGTCGAATACCGGTAAGACCACACTCGTTTCGTCCTCCCATATCCATAGACTCATTTAACGAATCGCCAATTCCTCCGATTGAACGCTATACGTAGGTTGCATATGGATTGGATATTACAGAAGCCGAGGCAGCAGTTGAATCGATTAGTACTGGGGACGAAGAAGAGGAACGCTGGCGTCGTTCTCGTCGCGGCGGCGGTACTGTGCGCCGAAAGTCGAGAGTAACGCGACAACGTTCCTACGACGACGAAATAAAACCAACGAGTGCAGTGATGCCTGGAATACTTGGCGGCGGAGGCGGAGGCGGAGGCGGAACTGTTTCCGGCGGCAGTGCTCATCCGGAATCAGGACTTCCACTGCCTGTCCAATTGTCAAGAAGAGCATCGGCATACGATGTCTGCACCACGTCCGGCTCCGTGACAGCCTTTAACAACATGGCGATTGTCGCGGCTCAACAAAGAGGCTCAATTTCCGCCCAAGGTAACGAGCGAAGCTTGCGAAAAGCCACATTCGTTGCACAAACCGCCAACTCCAAGATCTATGACCTGCCTAACAACCCATGATACGCGGAATCGTGCTGCTTGCCGTACTGGCCAACCGTCGCTCCAACGTAAATTCTCCATCTTAGAATTAGAATGATGGGATCGTCGAGGGCAGTATGGCCTCGACGTACAATATTTCACGCTTCTTCTTAGGATCGGGGTCTTTAAAGAAATCTCAAGTAACAGGGAATGCCTTGTGCTAAAGTGCTTATACATATAAGAAATTATAAATTTAACAAGATTAATCGTTTAGGCTCGCGAGAACCAGAAGAACGACTGATGTCGAGAAGACCATCTTTCCGAGCCACCAAGCCATCGGCGATGCCCTATGAAATCGATCCCGAGGAGGAAAAGATCGTCAAGCTGGATGCTGCTCCAAGCGATATGTCATCCAGCGCTTTGGCTCTCGGTGTAAATGCAACGACGAGCACCTCGACCTTTTCTCAGCACTCTCAACAGGCGGCACTGGGTCCCGACGAAGACAGACGTAACAGACGAAGAGGCTCCCAACTGTAAGTTCTCTCAGCGATTGCCCAATATTTTTTAACGATCAAACTTAAAAAGCCTAGGCAACTTCAAGAGATTGGGGAAACTTGCTGAAGGACGACCGGCAGAGAGTCGATACTGTCAACTGATTTTTTTCAAGTTGTACGGTTGACTTATTCAAGATTTCCTCTAGCTAACTCAAGTATCACAATGCTCAAGCTTGGATCTGCCGACGTTTTTATATCCTCGAACGATAAACCAAGTGACACTAAGGCTTGTAAAATAGTTTGTCGTCGCGTTCTCTGCGCATTCTTATAATACCTATACATATGTATGTAGGTATATACTTGTGCTAACGAACATCTTCCTAAAATTAATTTTCTGCTGATAGCCAGTCAAACCGACAGAGTCTATTTCGTGATCGTACTCGTGAACTTTCCAGGCCTGATATCAACGCGATAAGAGCCCTACCGAATGTTCTCGGAAGTGCATCCGGCAGCGCAAAGGTCTCCGGAGGTTCGATGGCCTCGGTTCTTGGAAGGGTGTCAGCTGCGGATGAGCGCGAGTTGCCTCGCCAGGGAAGTCTTGCTGATGGAGAAGGTATCAAGATTGTTATTCACGACGTCGACAGCGACCTCGGTAAGTCCTCTTCGAGGCACAGGACAATTGTAAATTGTCCTTTACACTTATCTTTCCCATTGGCTGAAACGCTCTCCGAGTAATTGAGCGATTTCAAGCGGTGCACGAGGTGCACGTTCTCATTTCGAAAAACGTACCTACTTAATATGGACAATAAGCATTGAAAGAGAGAGAGAAAAAGAGAGAGAGAGAGAGAGAGAGAGAGAGAGAGAGAGAGAGAGCCATTACGGAAGGTGTTACGGTACGTACTCAGTTCAATTATTGCAGTTGTTAAGTACGATCGTAATGCTTTTTTTTGGGGGGAGTTTTTTCCGTCTCTATTATTCGTAGTTACCGATTGAAGCTACTGTTTGGTTATTTCTATGTGTGCGCACATAAACGAGGTAATAAGGATGGAAGCGAAGAAACCTTTATAGCCATTAATTTCCTTCGTTTCATATTAAATCGTAAAACTATTCATTTATAGAAGAATCTCTCTTATATGAGAATTAGGTTGTGTGACCTTGATTAAAAATTCGTAACGCAAGAATTTTCCCATTTCAGTAGGACGAGTGAATGCCAAGAGGAGAGTGGTACTTCGTCGAGATCCTCTAATGGACAAAGGACATAGAGGTAACCCCAGGTTTAAATTTCTTATTGCGACAAAGAATCTCTTGAAAGTATTGTCCATTCAGTCTACAGTATTGCCAAATTTCATGAAACCTCAATGACCGATGCACCAAATCATTGCGCGCTAAAACTGGCTTGCATCCCTTGAAAGCGTAACTTGCGTTTAGACGCAGCAGCGTAAATGCTACCAGACCAATTAGAAACTAGTTTCATGTATTATCGATCTTAGGAAGCATAATTATCTTGAATTAAATGGACTTTTCGATGAGCCTAAATAAATCCTTCGAAAGTTTCCTTCGAATGCCTTGGGCGTTCGAATGGTAATGATGGAAGAATTAACAAAATTATAAATCCGAAACGCACTTAAGTGGCTCACCTAACGTAAGAATCCCATAATCGCCTTTCAGCTCGAGGCTTCGGAATGAGAGTTGTGGGAGGAAAAACTGGCTCGGATGGTCGTATGTTCGCCTACATCGTGTGGACCGTCCCGGGAGGACCGGCCGAGAAAGCGGGACTGCAGCAGGGTGACAAGGTGCGTATCGAGAGAATTTCGAATTTATTGTCAACGATATTGGGGAGCTTTGTCTACGCGCTCAAACTTCTTCAAGGAAATATGTATGTAGGAGCTCCATGATAATTCTGTTAATGATTACACGTAATTTCTAATGAAACGAGTGAAATATCACTTATATCATTTCGGGACTTTAAATCCTGTAAAGTTGCCCTAAGGATTGTTGCAAATCTATGAACAAGTGGACCAGTCGCGTCCCCTATTGCAATTGCAACGATAGGCTGTCTACCGTCGCGTATTAAAAAAAAAAAAATAAATAAATAAATTCTGTTGTACCCTTAGCATCAAGCTGGCGATGGGAGGCTTATCAGAATTTCCGTAAATCCTGAAATTTTATTGTAATCAGTTTAAAAGCCGGAACGTTACTGATTATTCAGGTGCTGGAATGGGCCGGAGTCTCCTTGATCGATCGCAGCTTCGAGGAGGTGGCGCAGATAATGGAGCGGACTGGCGACATTGCCGAGCTCGTCGTCGAGCATGCGACCGACATGTAAGCTTCTTCGATATCGCATCTAATGTGCCTCTATGATCTTTCAAAGAAAATTTGGCTAAGCAACTAATAGATACATATTGTATTAATTAACATCAATCGACGGATTCTTTTACTTGCATAACGTAGAATTGGAGATTTGCTCGATGAGCCGGGAGTTGTGGGGGTTGGCGGGAAGGCACCGACCAGCCTTGGATTGCAACTTGGTAAGTTGCATTTCAGTCTGTTGACCAATTTTACTTATAATTTCGTCGATATCATTGGATGACCAATTTTCTCAATTTCTCAATGTATTCTCGTTGAAACATTATTAAATTTTTGTTTTTACTTCAACGAAAGTATCATCGAAAATTGCTGCTTCATTAGAATTTTTCTGAAAGTATGCCTTTATAAAATATAATACTTGTATGTATAAATGCGGCGAAAGTCGCCGTGTTTCTTGACGGAGGAGAATGGAGATCTAGCCTATAGCAATGACATTTATTTTTATGGTTCTCAATGAAGCGTCATTATTTTCAGAAACCGAAACGGACAAAACGCCCTCGTCGCCGAATCGCAGAAAACTACCAAAAACACCGGTATAACAAGTTCAGTTATAAATTTATTTAACGCACTTCCTGCTCCCAATCGCTTCTCCTGTCTCCTTCTCTTGTTCTTCGCCATCCGTACGTACGTAATAATCAATCAGCTGCACCCACCCATACTGGCTATCCGTGACTCTCCTCTCTCTCTCTCTCTCTCTCTCTCTCTCTCTCTCTCTCTCTCTCTGCCTCTCTTTGCCTCTCCCTTATCTCTGTCCATGTAATCCGTTAGATTCAATTGAGTTGCAATTAAATTAAGGTCTACGGAGCATAAGTAAGATAGAACTCTAGACAATAAAAAGTCTCGGAGAAGGATTTTGCCAGTTTGCAAAATCTCTAGAGTATGATTTACACTTAGCGATAAGAGAGGACGATGCTGGACAGCGGAGACTTTTAACGGATGTACAAGTGGCTGAGTAAATATGGTAATAAGATTAAGCGTGTCAATGGGACATTTGAAATTCATATGACCAGACGAGAACGGGCTACCATGTGTATATAAATGCATAAATGGATGAATGTTTAAACGGATAAACGGATAAAGGGATAAAGAATAGCGAGTAAAGAAATAGAAAATCTGGCTCGATGCAGCCATCAGACAATCGATAATGCGTATTAAAAAATTAGTCTAGCTAGAAATAGGCAGTAGACACTAGCGAATGCGATGACAAAACAGAAGGGTTGGAAGGACGGCGGGGAGCGAGCAAGAGCAGTAAACTGAGCGACCTAAATAATCTCAATAGTCTTCGTTGGTTCGAAGGTTAGAAAGAACAAATTTCAAAGAGTTTCTCGCACTTCTCACTCGCAGTCGATCCTTGCGCACAGCGCCGCGTGTCAATGCCAAATGGGCAAGAAACACTAAAAGCGATCTGCAATCACGCTTCAGTCTCGATTATCAGTAAGTTTCACCACAATTCCTGATAATTTACCATTAATATCCGAGTCGCGACAAGAGTGTTTCTCTTTCGCAAGTCTATGATTGATTTTGAGATAAATATTCGAGTCTACCTCTGAATTGTAAGTGGAATTGATATCGCGCCGTTTATGTGAGACCTTCGATATCCATAGTTGGAATTAGTTCCTCTCACTGCAGAACTTTTCTTCGTACGTTTACTCTTGGTCTCTCGTAAAAGCCCTTTTGCCACTTTCTAGCCATTCTACAGCTACCATATGATGTATCTATTAAATCTAATTGTTGTACATACATATATTGTAGACGAATAACGTTACTCATATTGCTTATCAAGTTATCAATAGAAATATAGTTGGGATAGAATTGTGCGTGAGAGCGAGTGTTCTATAGGTATGCTCGATAACAATTTATAATACTGATTGGGATGCGATATCGGAAAATAGATTGCGTTAACGGAGCGGGTAGGGAGACGATGCCAGAGACAACGAGCCTAGTCAAATTTCCTAGTTCTCAATGTGCCGCCGAGAATCCGCACCTTACAATTAGCTCTCGTCCTTCCTCTTCCCTTCTTCCTATTGCTCTATAATTTGCGCTATGCCTAGCGGGTTACACTTCAATGCTATAACATAATAATACATGCGTATACTAAAAAGGATCTGTGACTAAAAACTTGACCGACTGCCTAGAAATACTTTTACACTTGAAGTACTTGTTGACATCTTCCAGTGTCCCGCAGAATCACTTCCTCCGCCTCGAGTTCGTTTGAGTCTCATTGGCGATTCGCGCTCCCATAAACTCAGCAGGTGAGGCTAGGTTAGATAACGCACCCACACACATGCCTCATTAGCCAACTAAAGTCTTGTTCAGAGAAGAAACCCTGGAAAATTGAGGAAAGACGCAATCGATAATTCGACCGCCGAAACCCAAGGATAACCCGTTGCGCGTTGCCACATTATTTCCATATCGTCTGTCGTTCGATCTTCTTCCTTTCTTGATCTCTGCTTGTCAAGCTTGCAAACTCTGAAGCTTCTAACGACTTCCGTACAATAATCTGTACTTGCCAATAACAGTGGACACGCCTACTTTGTTTCATATTCTTCTGACCAAAAATCCGTCAAGTGCTACTTACCATACATCTATAGCAACTCGGAATGTTTACTGTTTCTTAAAAAGTCTATGACACTTTCGAAGAACGGAAAGAAGAAATGCGCAAGAGAGAGAGAGAGAGAAATTGCTTTCCTTCGGATAATTCTCGATCCTTTGAACTAGGCTATTCGTGAAGGAAGCTGATGAGTGTTAACGATAACGGAGCTTATAAGTTTCGGTTGGTCAGTCTGCAATTCTATTGTTCGCCGAATCACATCGCGTTCCGTCGTTATTATTCTCCAAGTTTGGAATATTGCAAACATATCTCGTGTGTCAGATCAATTGAGAAAGAGACTCGAGTAGAAAGGGAGGCAGTGTAAATTCAAAGTGAAATCGTCGAGAGCGATTCGATAATTCGTATCGAGCGAAGATCAATAAAGCAAAAGGGGTTTCAATGGCAACAATGACTAATCACTAATCAGTAATGAAGGTAATGACGGGAATGACGGGAATGACGGGAATGACGGGAATGACGGGAATGACGGGAATGACTAATAAGCAAATACTAATATACTCTTGAAGGAAGAACGCTTCGACAGACTGGCTGGTCATTCCCTCCTGCCCTGCCGAGTCCCTTCCTTTCCGTAAAGTAAATCCTCCGAACCCTTTCCGGTTAAATCTAATAGCGAGCTGATATCTCGTGACCTGGCCGGAAAGGGTGTCTTCCTCCATATCTTCCAGACACCCTTAGAAATAGTCCATAATCAACGAGTTGCTGGAATTTTAGATCTAATATTAAATGAATAAAGAAAGCCTCAAGTGTATTTCTGGATGTAACTTGGGAATAAATATACACACACAAGAATGTAATATACGTAATTTCTTGATAACGGGATTTTCTGGTTAAAACGACTAAACGATCAATCTTTATGTAAATTCCCAGGAAGACTGGCCGTTTCGATAGACTTTTTCCCCCCGCAGATTGCATGCAGCACGTGCGATGCAGCATCTCTCAAGATCCACAGCCTTTTAACACGAGATACGTCTCCGAGCTCTTTCCCATCTGTCCGCCCCTTTATATTCTGTTTATCCGGCCAGCAGATCCAAGCAAGTTTAGCTTTGCCATCGAGTGAAACCGCGCGCGAGTCGTCCGCGACCGTCTCGTGCTTTTGCGCTCGTGGATCGAACTACGTGCGCTTAAAGAAAGGGGAAAGCAGCCGAAAGTCTCGGCCGATTCTCGAAAGTGAAAGACATTTTGTTGCAAGCTGTTGCACCGCACAATACCAATATGGACATTACTATTATTTTCGCTATTTTCGCTATTTTTGCTTTTCGTTTAACCAATCCTCCATCCTTCATTCTCCTCCTGTGGCATTATGTTTCCTTTTTATCAGTTGTCTCTATTTCCTCCAAGTCTCATTGTCATTGTCATCGTCATCGTCAGAAAGGCCTGGAGTGCCAGTCTGACCAATGGGCGAAGCACGTGCGCCTGCGGAGACTTCCTATTTAAGCGATTTACACAATGAATCTTAAAACTCTGACACGTAGCTTACAATTGGAATTTAACGGCAATAGAACAAATTTAAAGATGAGAACGAGTCTCGCCATTTCCCGACAAGTAAGTAGAACTTTACTAGCTTCTTCCCCTCTTTCCATGTCTGTTACTGCCCGTGTTCTATCCACTGCTGACGCGCACATTCAATAAGAAAGTTAAATTAAGACAAACGCGTCGGGTTCTTCTGGACGCAACCCCCAATGGAAGTTAAAAGGGCAAGCAGCTCAGAGCAGCATCGACTTAGCGAATATGTCCAGACCAGCGCCGTCAGGCGCCTCATCATCAGCCTGGCACCTGCCTGGCTGGCTGGCTGCCTGGCTGGCTGGCTGGCTGGCTGGCTGGCTGGCTGGCTGGCTGGCTGGCTGACTGTTTGCATCGTTCTCGTGATCATCGCAGCGACAACGCCAACGTCGTCGTCGGCTCTCTTTACCCATTATCTTATTTCTTTCCTATCCAGTATGATCATGGCTTTGTGAGATCAATCGTAAAAGGGCATCGCCGAGCGTGAATAGGTTGGCGCGCAAATGAGGATGACGTTAGATCGACCAATTAATAAATATAATTGTAGAACTGTTTAAAGAATTGAAGATTAACGAAAGGTGGGCGATATCTAGGATGGAAGGAAAGAAGAGAGGCCTTAAAGAAAAAGAAAAGAATGAAAGGTATAAAGAGCTTCGCTAGAAGTTGTACGATGGAATTTCAGGAACAAATCGCAAAAGAGAGGCAGGTGTCCGGACGCGTGCAAATTCAAGTCTGGTACGAGGCCGAGCGGAAGGAATTGGTTGTCTCCCTATTGGCGGCGGACGAGCTCTGCCCTCGCGAGGACACCGGATACGGAACTGCCCCGGAAGCGTATGCAAAACTCGTCCTCGTACCACCTTGGTAAGTCAAATGCAAGTCGACTGGAAGTTCAATTATCGAGGAGGAAGCGAACGAGAGAAAGAGAGAAAGAGAGAGTGAGAGAGAGAGAGAGAGAGAGAGAGAGAGAGAGAGAGAGAGAGAGAGAGAGAGAGAGAGAGAGAGAGAGAGAGAGAGAAGGGAAGAGAAGAGAAGGAAAGGAAAAATATTGATTGATTGCAGTGGGGGAGAGCAAAGTTCTTTGAAAACGGACGTGGCTGAGCCAACGCAGAACCCGATATGGAATGCCACATTGAACTTTTGTGGTGTTGCCGGCGACGAGCTGATGGAACGTAGCATCGAGGTCACCCTCTGGGATTACTGTCCCGACCGGGACAGCGTATTCCTAGGAGAGTGCACGGTCGAGCTACAAAAGGCTTTCTTGGACGATCGAGCAGTCTGGCAAGTATACGTTGCTGCGCGATGAGGCGTCATCGTGGTGGGACCAGCCAGGTCGGCGGAACGACGTATCTCGAGAATCTCGACGTGTCTTGCAACCTGTCTAATCTTCCAGGTATCGGCTCGAAGATCCACGAGGTCTGCGATACGGGAAATCGCCACATTGCTCGCCACGCGGTTCACTCTCGACGGAGATAGCGCAGCGCCTCCTCCGGAAAAGCGAATTGCGGGAACGCAGCTTCAGCGACGACACGCAAAGCGACTCGGGAAGTCCCGAGCCGTGTTTCCTCCATCCGGATCATGCTTGGCATGCCGGTTCAAGACGTGGCTCCAGCCAATCGGAGCAGCTCGAAGTCGAGCCTTACGAGCTGAACAAGGACTACAGTCGGTCTCTGCCAGGTAGCCGGCGCAGCAGCTTCCAGAGCCAAACGGGCAACGGGAGTGGAAACGGTGCCGGAACGGATAGCAAACGTAGGTCTTGAGCCGTTCGGCTCGGTGTCCTTTCCTCAATCGCGAGTTCGAACAAGAAAGCCAGGGTGTACTTGCTTCTAAGTAAAAGGCCTGTGCGCACTCTAATTGGTTATTACAGGCGGCAGTATAGGAGGTGAGGCCGATGTGCCCGTCGTCCACTACAATCGGGAGCGACGACGAAGCTCTTGCGCTCGAGGATTACGGGACCCGGACGAAATATTGCGTTCCTTGAAGGCGGTCAAAGGCGAACTCGGCAGAACCATGAGCTTCTCTTCCTCGTCCTCGGAGAAACGACGCGGCAGTCGTAAGTGTCTTCTCGCTTCCGTCCTTCCTCATTTCTCCATTTGCTCACTTGCGCGCTCACCAGCCATCGCTCTAACGCATCTCCTCTTCTGCACACACGAACACGGAAAAACACGGAAAAACACGGGAAAACACGCAACCGCCATGCATCTGTATTGTCTCAGTGTTTATCTATATATTTATCTCATTATCCATAAATTTATTCTGACACACACTCTCAAAATACTTTTCTACTTTTATATCTCATTGTCGTATACATGTATATTAATACATACCTACATCCCTATCAATTAGCTCGGTTATCTCCTCCTATTATCTTTTACATGATTTTCTTAACTTCTCTTGCGTTATCCTTCTTCCATCCCTCCCTTCTGTCCGTTGCTCCTCTTTATTCACCTATTCTCGCAATCCTACCCGCTTAACATGCTTTGACCGAGCGAAATATTATAATTCCTTTGGTTACCGTGATGCGACGCGTTTCACGACGACTCTGTTTCGGGAATCGCAGCGCTCTTCGACGAACAATGACTTTTCTACTTCCTGCCTGTTCGATGAGCGTCTTGGCTCTTGCGAATACGTTTTGCAAATGCGCTGCGCTCTGACGAAATTCAATTTCAAAGAAACCGGACAGACAGGAAAACAAGAGAGAGATGGATAGGCAACCACCAGGTGCTTGCTCGGCTGACCAGATAAATCTAAAATTATATAACTTTGTCCCATCTAACGTCCTTTGATGGCTTCCACGCGTTCAACCAGCACCAGACCTTCTTACGTGTATCTAACATCCGAAGCTTTACTTCTACTTGAAATTAAACGTAAACGCAGCGAAATACCGATCTTTGTCCTTGGTTTCTTTTATCGATTCAAAACCCGAATATATCATGAGATCTCTGCGTTCGCTCGGTCGAATTCTAAACTGCCATCACACTTTCATTACCTAATCATGGCACTCCCATCACCACCACCACCACCACCACCACCACCACCACCACCATCATCAACGTGACTAGCAATTGTCAATACGCGGAGAATGCTGATTCGCTGGTGCGATCAACAGAATGCATAGTCCCAACAGTAACCGTCTGGCAGTGCGAACCTGCAGTGCATCCGAGGGGCGCTAATGCAACAACCTCCTTCCCACTACCGCACCACTCCACACCATCGTCCCAATAAATCGCGCAACTCTTCACTCTTCAGAGCCGATAGGCATCTCTTCTTCTCCGGTAAGATCACTTTCTCTTCTTCTCTATTTCCCACCTCCCATCATCTTCGCCTACTCCCCCACCCCTACCCCCCCCCCCCTCTCTCTCTCTCTCTCTCTCTCTCTCGCTCGTTCTCTTCCAACCAAGAGCAGTACGCTAACCAGCCAGCACTTATTGTCGCATATAGATAACAACCGCTTGTCTTGTGAAATCCTTAATTCCTAGTGCTGGATCAATCGCTATGATGATAATAACTGCTTTCATAATTTTGGCTATGATCTACTAAGAATCTGCTAACAATCTGCTAACTTGGCTAGATTTCGAGGTACTGCGTCCACTTGCAATACGAGGGATGAAGCGAGACAGTATCACGCATCAAATGGACGCAGTCCCACACACCGATTTATTCTTCCTGAACAAGAAACAATTCAAGGATATCATAGAAACATCAGATATATCTTTAGTGCCTATCAGCTTCAGAAATTAATAATTAACTTTGCATGGAAAATGAACAATATCTATGTGCTAATCCACCACCCTATCCCACTGCATTTAATAATGTTTACAACAGTTTATACAGCAACTCTGAAATATCCTTTACGACAATCAGCCGAAAAATCTAAAAAGACGTATAATTTTGAAGAAACTTCATTTGGAGAACTGCTCGATTCGTATACTTCCTAATATATGCATGTACATACAACCTATCAGCCTGGGATTAATAGCAACGAAACGATACCTTTGCGATATAGTAGAACCTTTGCCGTTGCATTTAGTTGGGGCCAAAAGGGGCTGAGTTTTACGGGCAGCGAAAGAGCTACCGTAGATCCGAGCGTGAACTCGTGACTCATGACTCATGACTCATGACTCGTCGTGACGCGATTCCAACCGGTCGCCGTTCTTGCACTCTAATATGGACCCTCGAAGCAGTTACGCAGTATTGTAAAGAGAACCGATCTGCTGGACCTTCGTCTCTGACGACTGATGACTCATTACCTGCGGGTTTATCGCTAGTTGGGTAAAGCATAATAATTGCACTGCGCAACGTCGAGCGTCAAGAGAACCAACTTCCCTTTCGGTAGCTCGTCTCTCATCTTATTCATATATCGACCAAAATCCTAAAACTCAGCTCTCTTGGCTCTCATTAATTATAGAAACAGAGAGATCTCGCACTGTGAACCCGTGAACCCAATGCACGAGTCAACGATCATTTCTTCCTTTTCCACATTCTACTTAGAATTAGACCAAACAAGAAGTATGAAAATTGAGGAATTAAAGTTACTTTCTTCAAAATTAAACTTTTAATTTTTATGCTAGAATTCCCGATGAATTTAACGATAAAGCGAAAGTGTCCGCACCCCCCTACGACGTATCTCCTTCTAAGCAGCATTGAGTTCGCTGTTGCTCGGCATTGCCTGTATTAGCGATTTAAAAGACGATCGAGGCAGAGACGATTAGCGGGAGAGAGCGACGAGCAAGAAGTTACTGTGTGTGCCGCTGACAATTAGACTGATCGAGATGTTTCTTTTGAATGATTCGTAGGGCGGGGTGAGCGCAAGGACAGTGTTATGGAGATACCAGAGAAGTTGCCAGAGCGAAATAGCGAGTCCGTGATCGAAGAAAAGTGGAGGTAAGTCAAGAAGATTAAGAATTGTCAAATCGTGAAAGCTCCATGGTGAGAATAAACAAGAAATAATGCGTCTGATATCGATATGGGCAGTCAGTGGACGAAGGGAGAGGAAGCGATGGACACGAAGCTCGGACCAGGTCAAGTCGCACCAAAAGGACTGAAGCCGATAAGCGGTAATGCTAACACGGCAAGAGAATTCGTTGATCGCGGAGCGTAAAATCTCCCGATCCCTCGACACAGGCGCCTCCGCGTCGCGACCCGCCTCACCCTTTAAAGTGCCTTTCGTTGTCCCTTTTTACAGGAGTGCACAATGGGCAGGTCAAGCTAGGTCTCTTTCTCAGCAAGGGGACTCTCGAGGTAGAAGTGATCTCGGCGCGCGGGATATGTCCGCGGGAACGAGTGGAGCCAGGTAAGATGATCGATGGTGGATCGGGGGCAATCGGGGGCAATCGGGGGGGGGGGGGGGGGGGCTTGGGTATCACTGAAGATTGCACCATACGTTACGATAATATTGATAGCGAGGAAGGATAGGAAGATTGTCAATTTGACTTTTTCGATGCAGATACTTACGTAAAGACGTATCTGCGCGACGGTGAACGTTGGCTGCAAAAGAGAAAGACGCGCGTGGTGCGTCACTCCCGAGAGCCTCAATATCGGCAGACCCTCAAGTATGGAAGCTGCGATGCCCTCGGACGAAATCTTCTGGTAATGCTCTGGGAACGAAACATTGGATTTGGAAGCAATCAGGGTCTTGGCGGGGCCGAAGTGAACCTCGACCTGCTTCCTTTAACGCGCCTGACCGTCGGCTGGTATCCTCTCTTTCCTATCCACACCCTCGGCGCCCAGAGCTCAGCCGATTCCCCCTGATGGTTGCGAGAAAAATGGGCCCTCGAAGCTGGAGAGCTCGACCTTCGCTTGAGTCTTCTTCTCAGAGACGAGGGAGAGTCCGTCGTAAAGATTATTTCCTGATAGGAAGGAAACTCCTCCTATTCCTTGCTCCTTTTCCTTGCCTTATATGGTTCATGGCCGAACAGGAAATGAGACGCCCATCGATGCAATTTGAGTGACAATTCGACGCAGTGACAATCACACATGGGGAAGGCAAGTCCTGTACTGACTGCCTTACAAAATATCGTCCTAAGTATTATGGAGAAATGCAAATATGAAAAATTGACAATCAGACGGGGAAGGATGCTGACTGTTGGTCCTGTCGGTCCTGTCGGTCCTGTGGGTAAACGCTGCTTCGTCAACCGCCAAAAGTCTCCTCGGGTGAGGGTGGGGGTGGGGGTGGGGGGGGGGGGGGATTGGAGGCTGACAATTGCTACTCGCGGCGCATTCCCTTCTCTCGACCATTACCGACTATATCGAACCTTAGCCTATTGTTGGTTCGAATCTCCGAGTCCGAGGCTCTATCATTAATGAGAGTGGATATTTAAAATCGAGAGGTAGAAGCCAATTTTAACATAAGGCAATATAAAGGAACTTACTGAACCGCGTGACTCTGAGCTAAAGTAGTTCATTTCAAGCAATACAAAATGAGACCGAGCATCACAATAGATACGTGTAAAACTACGTTAGCAATAATGCCGTACCTGCGCGTTATTTTGTATTTGACGTCTAAAGAGAAACGTTGGCACGTAGCTCGTCATCTCCCATCGAAATTATGCCGAGGGTCCATTTTTCTTATCGTGAAGCGTCACTCCTCGCTCTGACTCTTCGTCTCCCGTGCACCCTCAATGCCCAATAATCCTCGGATCAATGAAGAACAATAGGCGAACCGACTATTGACCATTAGAATTACTTCACTTGATGCAAAGTAATAAAGAATTGAATACTTTTTGGTATCGAGAGGTCAATAGTTAGAAGGACAAAATGCTGATGGGAAATTGGATGAGCAGTGATTTACTGGTCGCCTGATCTCGCTGGTCGAGACGAGAATGTAGCCCAACGCATCACGAAGAGCTAAGATGACCGCGACGGTATCCAATTGCGATGTTTATAGCTATCACGAGAAACAAAAGAAATATTATTAAGATCGATCATCCTTGAGAAGATTGGAATAGAATATAATAGGTTAAGTTATGTTAGGTTAGGTTAGGTTAGGCTAGGCTAAGCTAGATTATACCCAAAGCCCTAGAGACTCACTTGCAGTAAAGAAGAATGTAAATTAGTTATCCGAGTTTGAAAAAATGAAGTAGATAATGATCGATGTATCCACGCTCATCATTATCCGACGAAATGTCTAATTACTAATTACCAAATGAATTGGTGCTTCTTGTGTCAGTGGCAGCCCGTCACTTGAGCTGTTTCAAGGATGGCCTATTTAGAATTTCAATTCTACGAAGCAAGTCAATTTGTCCAATTTCCCAGCAGGCCAACCCATTTCAGCCGAGAATAACTGAACTTGCGCTTACTCAAAACACACAGGCCCGATATATTTATCAGTATCATTGATTTACCTTTGTCTGGTATTTCTCGCAATGAATGTCCGTTCTGGCAACTGGACATTGAATGCTCCTCGTCGTGTGCAGAAAATTCTGCTAGTCTTATGGGTTGTAACTGTTATAGAATTTTGGTAATGGAAACTGCGGGGAAGTGGCATCAGTTAAAAATCAAATGCGTCCCCAAAAGACTCAAACGGAGGCCTAATTTAATATTAAATCCCATTAATCCTTGAAATCTCGTATCTCGAAGGCGAGAAACAGTAGCTAATTATTGCTAACTATTGTCGCTGCTTTGTTCATACACCTTATAGGGATATACATATATTTTCTACGAAAAAGTTTCCTGAGCTACTTTTCATCTCGAGGCTCTGGCCTCTCAATTATTCTGTGACTACTAAGTATATCCACTCTGACAATCGATCTACTAGAGACATCTTTTACTATTTACCAGCTAGCCATAGTAATATGTATACACGAATCTAGCGTAAGAAATTCTATCGTTTAAGGATTTGTATAAATACATCGGTATGTAAAGGCGTGCAGGAGTGGAGGACGGATTCCAGGGAGGGGGGAAGATCAGACCAAAGACACGTCAGTTGTGGATCTTAATCGATTAATCGACGCGTCTTACTTATTAGCTGGAGTCAAAAGAGATTCATTAAGAGAAAAACATTGGATTACAAAAGTAAATAATCCTTAGGAGAGGCCGCACCCTCCTCCCCCCCGCCTTGGCCCGAACACTGACCTTTCTTCGGACCGACTGGGACACTCCTGTACACAATTACACGCTATACGATCAATTTACGTAAGTCTCACAATCAGCCCCTTTATTGCTAATACAATAATGGTCTGTTCGTGAGATCCAAGCAACAGCCTCTTCCCTACATATCTCTGTGTTGTGTATAAGCATTCTAAGTGTTTGACAATCGGCAGATATCTCGAATGGTCGCGCGGCTGTAAGAGAGCGCTGCGCAGGAGCTTTTTTTCTCTGTACTTTCTTGGCTCTACTAATTCGGAAAGCCAAGTCGACTCTGCTCGACTCCGCTCAACTGGCACAGCGACGTATTCGCGGGGGGGGGGGG
>JASANN010000266.1:4032292-4254710 GCA_031762395.1 Calameuta pygmaea | reverse complement strand
AGAAGTTCTATAGTTCCCGGTCTCGTTCTAAGGGTTGCTTTGGGAACCAGCGGTGAGTAGCGGAGAACCTCTGTCCGGCAAGCTACACGTTGGTGTTCACGTTTGGCTTGGCTACGACAGAATACGCGTTATCGACGGAGGCGATGATCACAAAATCGTACTTCCAAACTCGCCGCCACGTTTTTGCGCCATGATTTTGGTAACGCCTAAAACCACCGTAGCTTTGTGCATCTCCCTACTCGTCTCTGCATAGTCATAGGCAATCTCCCCAACTCATGTATTCCGTAAGTACTGTCGATATTGTCTGATACTGCCATAACAATCGACCACTGGTGGTGTGGCAGTGGCAGCATGAGCGCCGTAATTATCTTGCAACGTAACCTTAATGATAGAAACTGTAAAAGATTTTAATTCCGATATATTATCCGTAACGATCGAAAAAATAAATAAAATAAATAAGATACCTCCACGTAGTGTTCACTTTTTGTATTAAAAATTTTGAGAAAAGGTCGTCACGCTTGACAAGATGTCTGCGAGAAATCGCAAGAGTAATTTTCGAAGCAACTGAAAGGAAAGAAATATTTTACAACGTGCACGCTGTTCTTTGGAAGAGACGGGACATTCATAGATGAAGATAGAACAAAAGAAGCAACTCGGCAGCTTCTATTTGCGTATGAAAAATCTTTTATTGAAAAATGTTCTTCCACATTACAACGTCAGTGTATCTCCGTCTATTTAAATTTGTAACAGTACAAAAATTGCATTTTTACAAGTTGTCCAGCTTACATGACTAAATATCCCAGGCTAGCAATCTCGTTGCAACAAGCACTTATTTCGTTGGCGATGGTCGAAATGGAAGAGAACGACTTCTTGAGAAGGACCAAAAGAGTTCTCCATATTTTATCGGTTCCAGTTGCGCGCCGCAGAGTCGTTTCATAAGACAACAGAGACTATCGATAGAAAGGTCTTAGAATTAGCCTCGGAAGAGGAACCATAAGTAACGCGCGCGCATCGAGAGTTTGCTATACCTGGGTCGCGAAGGAGGACGTGCGGCACGCGTGCACTGTTTGGCCGTACATTCGAGAATTTCAGTGCTACTGGCTACTGACCCAATTTAATAAAATTTTCAAGAAGGCGAGAAGGCGGCAAGAAAATGAGGAGGAGGCCCAAGTGGGAGGGAGTCCCGCTCGAGTGTATGACCAACCAACTCTTTTTTTTCCCCTAAAATATTTTTCGCACCGTGTCACATTGTACCTTCGCTTAATATTATAACAGCCGCTGCCCAAGTTAATTTTAAAAGCAACGCAGGTACAACAGAGTCTTTGTTCTCATTGGTTCGTAATTACGCCTCGATTTTAAAGAGACCTTCACCGCTCGATTGCGACTCTAAGAATGAGCTATGATCGTGAACGACCGGACCACCGAAGTGACTGTCCAATAAGTACACAGAGTATAGTACAATATGATAAAACGTGTGTGTGGGGATGGTGGAGGGTGTTAAGGAGGGAGTCTCGCACAAAAGATTTTCCTAAGCATAATGAAAGGTGGAAACCAATTAGGATCAACGTACGCCCATAACTGCGTAAAATAACATGGGCGCATGTGATAATTGGACTAAACCTTAAATAAACCTATGGTTAATGAAATTTCGTGTGCTCCTGTGCAACCACCACCCCCTTCTTCCTATTCTTGAGTCGCATTCGAAAATGAGATTAGCGAGCGATAGAAATATTAAATGAAATCTCAAGGTTGCTGTGAGGCAGCTGATCGCGAGACACGAGCCCTGAAGTACGCAACTTGCACTCGGAATATTAAATGGATTTTACAATAAACAAAAGGAGGGCCAACCAAGATGTCGTTAGTGTCCATACGATGATAATAGAGATAATAATAGCAATGAATAAATGGTCATTTAGCAGTAAAGTTATCGCAATAATAATAGTAGTAGTAGAAGACAAAAGGCGGTAACCGAACCCTCAGCCCCTCACATCTCACATACACACCAAAGTATAACTATCGTGTAATCATTTTTCTGCTTTCTCTATCTTTCACTACCTTTCACTATCCTTCATTGATCCTTCATTGATCCTTCATTGATCCTTTATCGCGTTTCCCATTTTAGTCTTCTATCCGCCTTTCTCTCTTTACAAATAAAGTAAATCTTGCATTCTTTGTTAGGTAGGTCCTGCCTTTATAGATTAAATTAGATACTGTGCTTCCAATAGATTATTACACTCAACGAAAATCCTGCAATTACATGGGAGCAGTCTTTTTAAATTTTTTTTTGTTTTTTGTTTTTTGCTTTTTTTCACGTGTTAAACGTGATTCGCATTATTCGCATTATTCGCATTATTCGCCGAGTGTCGTGTGGATGTGTAGATCGGTTGTGTTGTATGGTGCAACATGTGCACCATGTGAATCGCATGATGCATATGCATATGTATAATCTTATGTAATGTGCAATATAGCCTACAATTAAATATGTTAATAACTGATAGAAATTAGAAACGTATCGTCTGACTAGCTTTTGATGATCTTGCTTAGAATTCACAAGGGTTATACAATATACTCGTATGTTTCTGTTACGCATTGCTTGCCGTGAAATCAATTATAAAATTATAAAATTGGCTTGTGAGATGAAACGCCACCCCCTTCCTCTCCCGTTCGCTCTGTTCGATCGCCTCGGCCATCTATTTAGCTCAAAATGTATTTTGGATACGTCAATAATTGCTTGGCACAGCTCCTGCACCCTTCTACATTATTTTTACGACACCTCTCGTGCACCCCTCTCCCTCCCCCTCCCCCCTTAAGCCCACTTTTTTCCCCCGCCACTTTCTTCAACACAGATTCACCTGGAGCCGTTTACGGGGATTTTTCCCTAAAATTGGGCAATCACCACATCTGCACTAGCTTACATCGTTCGTCATATATAATATGTATGCTTATAGACAATTAATCTAAACATTAATAGTACTTCCTTTACGCGCGATACCTTTTCCTAATTCTTATTATTTCGACAGGTTTTTTTCCCTTCCACAGTCTTCCAATTGTTTAATTCACGCGCACGTAGGACTTCGAAGTAAAAGTGCCGTTTCGAATATAACTAGAACTCAATTATCTTTCGTTTAACCATCGAAACGCGTGAAAAAGTCAGTCTCATTGTTTTCCATTTAGTTATTTAGTTCATTAATAATATTACTCGGTAGATTTGTTGCACGAAAAATATTACTAAGTATAGCAAAGCTATCTAAAGTGCTAATGTATAATAATACAATGTATGCTTATAATTTAAAGCCACAGATTTCGATGTTAGAAGCTTTCACGCGATTGCGCCCGTTTTCTTAATTTCCCCCCCCCCCCTCCCTGCCCCTTTAACCTTTAGCTTTTCACGTCGCAACTCTCTCAACCCTTTTTCCCTCGCACAAAAAACTCTGCACACACTTCTTACGTAAACGTGCTTATGTCCGTCCATGCATCAGTATCTTTGACAGAAGCAAATCACTTCTCTGGGCACCTATAATGTATTTTTGCTTAAGGCCCTTTAAATTCCATTATTGTTTGTCTATATAGTCTAATTATAATCGTCTTCGATGTTGAAATAATACAAAAAAAAAAAAAAGAAATAACAATTAATGCCCACCTCGAACATTTCAATAAAATTGATGATTCGTTCGGGCAAAATAAAACTTGTGAAATCTGTGCATGAACTACGAAGCATACACACTATATACAAGATTAAGTATGTAGTTCCGACAGACTCGACTGAAAAATGCACAACACTACAGCTTATATCCTAGACCATAAACTGCTCCTCGCTAATCGAGAGTGCAGGTCTGCTTTTATTCTTAAGTATGCATGTCTAGCGATAGAGAATAATAATAAAAAGTAAAATCAGTCCGTTCATTAAAATGAATTACATTATATTAGCATAATGTGTCTCAGCGTTTAAAATCAGAAGAATTCCATTTCCCGAAATGGATAACACAAAAACAATATTGCATATATCTCGCATAGCTATTTCTTTTATGCGTTTTCCTGTTTCTTTTTCTCTTTTTCATCTTATGTATTGTATACGATTTCTTCTTTCTTCTTTACCTCAGTCTCCCGTCATTCATCATTTTGTTCTTTAATTCGATCATAATATATATATATTGCGTATGTTTGTTTGGGCGCCTGCGTGTGTGTTTTTTTTGTTCGTTTGTGTGTATGTGTGTGTGTGTGTGTGTGTGTGTGTGTGTGTGTGTGCGCGTGTGCGTGTGCGTGTGTGTGTGTGTGCGTGCGTGCGTGCGCGCGTGCGTGCGCGCGTGCGTGCGTGCGTGCGCGAGCGCGCGTATAGTATATATATTTATATAGACGCATTATGTAAATAGTAAAGGAAAGAATCTATCTTTCTAGTAGCATTTGGCTTGCCAAATTCTGTCAATTCATATAAATAGTACAATTGCAATGAATGTAATAAAATACGATTTACAAATTGCGGATAGACATTCACTGTTTAGAGGGGAGAATCTTTGCCTCTTTCTATAATGTCGCAGGTTACAGAAAGACGATCCATTTGGTTGGGCTGTTACTAATAATTGCGCAGTGTGGTCGCACAATGTAGTCGCACTCTGCGTATTCTTCCCCTTATATCTTTCAACGAAATTACGACCTCACCTGTCTTTAAATTTCTACTGACAATCATGACTCACCTTTTCCCAGATATACCAATATACTGGGCTGCCAGTAACGCGCAGCCGTTCACCATTTTTTCATGCAATTCAGCGCGTTAAGCCTCGCCGAAACCGCCGATAGCCTGCTCCGTCATGCGCAGGCAAAGAGATTCTAGTCGAGAGTTGATTTCTGGTTCCGTCGTTTCCGGGGTGTTACTACTAGATTGGCCCAGGAAATGATCTCTCGGCGCACTGTAAGTGCGCTGTAAAGTTCTTTGCAGCTGCTACAACGAAAATGAAAGGAGCGAAAAGTCTTTGAAGGATTATCGCAGCGACATTCACGGGATTCGCTACTGACACGTCAAGCCAATAGATTACCTCTAAACTGGTCTCTTGTAAGCTGGGTCGCTTTTCGGTGGTATGAAGAGGACGCAAGTTGTTTTGATTCACATTTGGGCTTTGGTTGTTCTGCAAGTACGGAGTTGATATACTATTCCTGTGTGGACTCACCATAAACGATGCATGTGCATGGCTGCTGTGAACGTGACCCAAGTTCAAACTTGGTTTTCTGTTGTGCAAATTGTGCTGCTGTGGATTGCAGTACTTCCTGCTGTTGTAGCCATAGTTGTGTTGCCACCTGAGATTAAATCAACATTTACAATCAGACCAGTATCACGGTGTGTTCGACATATTACACAATCGTGTTTTTCTACTCACTTGGGAGTGGTTCTTGGATTGCCTAGCCTGCTACGCCACTGCTGAACTTTTTCCTTCTGATTTGGAGTGAAGCAATCGTGCTGCAACACCTTCTCCAAGATATTGATGCAGGCACAAAGAACACCATCATCGACATTGTCCAATGCCAGTCTACTGCATACTATATGTAATCGAAACTCATACTTGTCAATTATGTTAATTTTATGAATTTTATGAATTTTGTGGATTTTGTGGATTGCGAATTAAAAAATGACTTGATGGAACGAAAATACATACATTTGCCGAGCACTTTGGTGAACTGAGCAGGAATGTCTTGAGGATCATTCTCTTGGCTCGGTTTCAGCGGAGTCGCTAAAATTGTCTTGAGCTCATCTAACGTGTTAACCAAGAGCACTGGCCCTTGACTAAAGGACGCTTGCTGACTCCCATCGCGAGTTGGTTGTAGCAAGTCCTTTTCCAAATTCAATAATGTGGAATAGCGTTGATGCAGCTTCGTGATGGAAATGGCCAGCTTGTGTCTTGCGCCCTTCGTTACTCCCTGCTCGGCCAGCTGTTCTTCCGTCAGCTCCAGCATCTCCTCGTAACTTAACGTAGCGAATAAGTAACTGTACTTGTGAAGGCGCAGAGTCTTCAACCAGGAAGCTACGTCTATACAAAAGGAACGTATCTATTTAAGTCGACGTCAGCTTCTATGGAAGGAACACGCGAGGCAATAACTGAGAAAATTCTCCGAAAAGAGCACACATTGGATACTATATTGAAAATTGATTAATTATGGACAATCCTCTACCGCACCTCTCATTCCACTGGCCAAAGTTCGAACCGATGCCTCGTCCAGTCTGCCTTCGCTACCACTACTCGCGCAGGAACTTTGTGGACTGAGAGGACCCAACCCGATGAGACTGCCTGTAATATGAATAAAGTATTTTAATAAATGGGAAAATTCAAAAACTAAAACAGCAGCTACTTGTGTCATGAAAATCTTCGTGTTTCGACGCACTCGTATGATCGCCGGAAACGCTGAAACTACGTGGCTTAAGCCTGATTACGCTGTTGGTGTTGTTGCTACGCTCGGCCACTTCCAAATGATGCGAAGGAGCCACGGGTGGTGTCAAGCTATTCGAACGACGTTGACGCGCAACAGGCGGCGGAAACTGAAGGTTGAACGTTGCACCAGACTGTACGCTGTACAAATTTGTTTGCTCGCTGTGTTGCTGCTGCTGTTGTTGTTGTTGTTGTTGTTGTTGTTGTTGTTGTTGTTGCTGCTGCTGCTGCTGCTGCTGCTGCTGCTGCTGTTGCTGTTGCTGTTGATGATGATGATGATGATGATGTTGATGCTGTTTATTCCTCTGCCATGCATTTTCCCATCTTATAAAAAATGGAGGTTAAGGTACTCAATGTGGAAAAATAATTATCCCAAGGTTAAAAAATTATTTTCCCTTTCTCACCTAGTTGGAGTATTCGCGTACTCCTCTAGACTATGAATAGGGGGTGTACCAGTAATTCGTTCTTCGAGATGCCGAAGCCACTGGGTTAATGACCTCCTATCCTGACTAGTTATTGCCGGATGAATTAAAGTGTAGCTCAATAATTGTTGAGTTTGTTCCGTGTACTGTCCAGTGGAAACACAATGACTGACAAGCTCCGGTATGGCGACTAAGTAACACTGCTTGCACTCGACGTTTCCAGGTCTGAGTAAGGGAAGGTGTGTCAGCAACTGGTTAATAGCTATCTCCGTTGATTCCGAGAGTAATGAGTTGATGAAAACTAAAATATGGAAGAACATGTGTTACTTGGAGTAAACTGAAAAAACTCGAATATAAATAACCTTCGAATAAATATATTACCAGGATTATTGGCATTTAATTCCTGAGTGTCCAGCTCGGACACCGAGTGCAATGAATGCTGCACTGCCTGTGCAAGAAACCTGGCTTGAACAGCAGGAATACGGCGCAGCAGAGCATAGAGAACGACAGTCTGTTCGCATTCGTTCCACTGGGAGAAGACTCGTGTCAGCTCACCAACTTGTTCACAGAAGAGAGCACCCGGCGACCACTTCATTGCAAATCACGCAACCACGCGAACTGCACGGTTCGATCGGATCAAACGTTGCTCTATCTCCTTATTGAAAAAATGCTTTTTGCGAAAGGCGAGAGCGCAGTGGTGACTTTCGCTTCTCGATAGGTACGCTCAGCAGATTTCTAAAATAAAAAAAAAACAACATTCAAATTTAAATGCGCGAAGAACAGACTCGCGATTTATACTTTTTAACTAGATCATTTATGACCTTCATCTTATTCCCCTTAAAGATTTTCAATTCCTGATGAAAAACGTTTATTTTGAAAAGTTCAAGGGAATAAAAAAGTTTTCTCTTTGAAATCGTTTATATCCGCTAATGAACTCCTAGTAAAACCTCGAAAGATCAAATAAATGAAAACTATAAATGTATTAATAATGCAGCCGCACTTAAATTGTCCAATACCCTGAATCATATTTAAATATCAATTAATCAACAAGTTCAATCCAACGGAATGCTGAGCTGATATATTTTTCACATATCGTGAAAATGAAGAAAAAATTGAAAGGCGAAATGATCCAACTTTCTCCAACTTTTTTTAATGTTATGATTACTATAACGATAAATAAGGGTTACACGTGTATTGCAAACTTATGAAATCACGAATGTTCGTTGGAAACAAAATGTAATCAACTTAACCCTAACCTCAAAACGACCCAGGTACAGATAAGAATTTTCTGAGGTCAAGTTTGTTTACCCCACACTATATGTATTTATAGCCTTCCTGCCATAAACCACTCTAGCAGCAGTGCAATGGCATCGGACCTTCTTACGCGCTTGGTCAACTCGATAAACAAGTTCCGCGGTAGTAGTTGGTACATGCTCCAAGTTGGAGGCGACAATCGAGGTTACTCCACTATCAAGATAACCATTCTAATCTTCGGAGAAAACGGCCGGCACACCAAATTACCAGATATTCTAAAAGTTATCGCGTTTCTCTAAAAACTTAAAGATTTAGTTTAGACAAAGTAGCGTATATCTCCAAGAAGCAAGAGGGACACAAAAGGTGGAAGGTAAATGTGAGATTAGAGAAACACGGTGAGGGGTTGGAAGGGAGGCAAAGGACGCACTGGCATTTCTCTTGTCACTTGTGGGCAAAATCACATTTTGTAGAAAATAAATGGAAGCAAAAGTTTGACCTTGAAGCGAAAAAAGGAATTCTCGCAGAATCGAAAAAGGCGAGGCCACCATTAGGAAAGAGGTAGCCGGCTGGCCGAGTAGCCGATATCACAACCGCACGCCACTCTACTACTCGGCCATTAATCGAGCACAAACATTTCTCTAGTTTCTTTCAAGCGAAATATCTCCGGCTTGCCTTCAGGAAAATAGGAAACAACCTTACCGTGTCGGATGCCACTGTTGGCTGGCTCTCAAACCACAGACTTTTCGCACAAACAAATTTAGCGTTACAGCATCTTAATCGTCGTTTATCGGACATGGAACATCCACCACGCGGTATGGTGGGCCTACGTGACCACACTGTTCGCTACTCAGTTCGCTGCAGCCATAACATTGGGTGGTAGACTCCGCTGAGCCGGGCATTCTCCAACCAATCGCCTGGGAGTAACATCTCTCTCTAGTATTTGCGCAGGTACCGACGAGTGCCGACCATCGCCGACCATCGCCGACCATCGCCGACCACTGCCGATGCTTTTTTAGCTGTTTGTGACCGATTTTAGCTTACGATTAGTTAATTATTCTCACATTTTATGACAAGATTTTAGCATATTAGTTTTGCCTTTCCAGATTCTCTTTCCAAGAAGCAGCAATCTATCTCTCCTAAGGGGAGATTTATAGATCTTAGATTCAGCATAATCTAAATACAAAAACTTTACAGTAATCAATTGACTTGGAATTCATTATTTTAATCTTATTGTCAAATTAATTGAAACTTATTTAGATATCTACTTTACGTAAAAACTTAATCTCCAACTACCCTATTTCTTCTTTGACAATTATTTAAGTGCTATGGCAAAATCTTGAAACTTCCCAACAAACGCAATACATACGTACTTTGCATAAGTTTTTCTAACATTAATATCTTGATAGTTGGTTTAGTTTGAAATGATAAATTTTATTTAAGCTTCATAAACATTTATTCCTTTCAAACTAAGTGGAAATTTCTAAACAAGTAATGTATATAAATTTCATAGCGTAAGCAGACTCTAGCACCCTTTAACAGAGCTGCTAATGTTTCTATTACTATCTTTAAATGTAAGCAATTAAATTGCTCTGAATCTCTTTCTATCCTTGTTATATTCAAAATAGCTTACGGAAACTAATTTAGCATAATTTATTATAATATCAGTAATAAAAAAATCAATATCTATTACAATTTATCATGAATATACTGCATATTGAAAGGTAGGAGCATTGAAATATAAAGGTCGACAAAACGAATTTCAACATAACATATGAAAGGAAATTATAAATAATTATATTAGAAAAATGACACATAATAACACAAGAAATCATTCAAATTATACAATCACCAGAAACCATGATTGTCTGGTAGAATATTACAAGAAAAAGATTTTAAGAAATTCAGCTTTCCCTGCTATTTGTGGCACCAAATTTTAAATATTTTCTCCCATGCCATCACTTTCGGTGACAAGAGCTCTTTCCAAAATCACTCTTCCCTCCTTGTATCTCTGGTTGTCATCTGTAGCAAATTCATAAACCCATCCAAGTTTGGCATCACAGTTTTTACAGCTGACATCCCGCACCATATGACGTCCTGTTAGCATCACCCTATCCTGTACTTCGCTGTACATACAATTCAAACCATTAATCTCAATAATATCTTAGTCAAAATGCGTATTTCTCGTTGCTTACAGATCCCTTGCAACAGTCAGACACTGATGAGTGCAAATAAATGTTATGGTGTAAGAAAAACGTAAAAATTTGACGTCGATAGACTCTTAACGAAAGATGCATTCACGTGGGTCGGACAATTGCATAATCTAATAATGAAAATCATACCATTTACCTATAATTGAGGTTGACGACTTTGTTAAAGAGAAAAGCCCGACCAGTTGCTCCCGTAAATCGCGTGCTGATCAGCTGTCCACGATTAGTGAGGTTAGTGTCGCAGGATGCGCAGGAAAATAGGCGGGTGCCGCCAATGTGCTCTAAAAATATCACTCCCATTGCGAAAGGCAGGATAACCGCTTAGTTTTGTAGTGTCAATGACTTTTGATTTAGTAAATTTAATATCTCGACAGTTAATTCATTGGTTATTGGAATTGCTTAAGTCGATTAACTTCGTGCACTTGTCAATGTTTTGCAATCACTTGTCAGTCGGCCACCCCTGCTCTTACTTCGTTACGCCCATAATACAAATAGACGAGGTATAGTCACTAGTGATCGTATTTTGGTCAAAATTGCTTAGGACCAATGACGTCACATTTAAAGCGACGTCAGTTTTTCTTTGAGGGGACTCATTTAAGTTTCGGTTCGTAAAAATGTGGCCCCTCAAAACGGAACTGATGTTGTGGCGTGACGACACACACACAACAGACGTAAAGTCAGCCAATCAGAGTAGAGAGGGCCCGGTGACGTCACTCTCCACGTGCGCAGACCTGCTAGTGGCTATACCTCGTCCAGTTCTATCATGGTTACGCCTGCACTGACTCTGACTAGCCTACACCTTGTCAGCGCGTTTCTATCACAACCACTATCAACCACTATCAACCACGGTCTTATATATGTATGCCTATCAACTGTCATTCTGTGCATCGAGACAAAATTTCTAGCTAAATAAACTGGATCCAACGGGCAACAACACATATCTATTGCCCGTTCCTACCGGCATTGACCGGAATGTATTAAAAAAAATACTACTATCAAACATTTTGATTAGCACATTTGCAACCGTCAAAAACAAATCCCCATCGATTGAGCATCCTTTAGACCCTAAACAATATAAAAATAAAAAATTTCCGGCTAACTTTAGACTCAAATTTAAAATTGATTTTTTAAAATAATTATCGAGTATCAAACATTTTAATTAGAGTATCAATCATCGACAAACGACCATCAAACGATTAATGAAAGTTTTAAACTCGTCGTGAATAAGTATCTGGGTAACTTGACAAAAGTATGATGTCTACTGATATCATATATGATACAAACAATAGAAACTGACAGCCGTAGTCGCGACTGTTCACATAAATATTGCTACTTGCTAGTCGATCCGCAGCAATCCGCAGTGGGCATTGGTGGGCACTGGTGGGCACTGGTGGGCACTGGTGGGCACCGGTGGGCACCGGTGGGCACTAGTGGGCACACCAAGCACCCCAATGGGCAATGTTACGCGTTCAAACACACATAACGTATGTATACTCATAGTTCACTAATATACATATGTATGCAGATATGACTGATAGTTGTTCCTACTAAGGAACCAAAGCCGAGTAAGTAACCGGAAGAGAGCGAGCGAGAGAGAGAGAGAGAGAGATGTATATAAACATGCAAAAGACATATTTCATCTGTCAACTTGACTTCAGTGGAAACATAGCCAGTGTCATCAGGGAGTAAAACTATTTGTTTTGCCAAACGGTTCGAGTGGAGGGATTATTGGAGGGACAGTTTGCAGTAAGGCGTGACCATGGGCGTTCTCTGTCTGGATTTCCAGATGCAGTAGCCGATACGATTTAAGGAGACCTTGCGGAGTTATTAATTCGTCGACAGCTTCTTCGAAATATGCGTGTTTGTTCCATCTCATAAAGACGGGGCAGAGCTCTGAGCTACATCAAAATATTATATCTTTATTACTCATATAAACAGTATACAATATGTTACAAGTATGTGTATGTGTATATATATAATATATATACGTAAATGACATATTTTAAAATTTAAAGCTAGTTACACATATTTTGTGCAATAAAATTCGAAATTTCTTGTTTTAAAATATCTAGATTTCAGCTCTTGGTCGGCCGAGCCATCAAAAATTCAGTTACCTCTCCCAATATCTCGAAACGCGGCACGTATTAATTATAAGATCCATTCGAAGTAAAGCGATCAATAAATGAAAACTGGATCAAAACTGTAGTTGGTCATCATTTAATTGCTATGTATATCTTTGATCAAGGCACGTTTGAAATATAATTATACATATGTATTCGCCCCACAAAGTGTCAACGAAAGTCTATCGACATTACTTGCTCTTAATGCTTTAACCGGCTCTCAGGATTGACTTCTTTGTTTCGTTTTCAACAAAATTAACGTGATAATCAAATAGAAAAATAGAAAAGATTAAAAATTCTTTTAGCCAAAATCACAGACAATTCTCTTACTTTCTCCAACAGCCCCAACACAACTTGCATCCTCGTAGTCTTCTCGCCTTAGATACATTACTCGATATAAATATTATAAATATACATTGAAATATATTAGTAGTCTTATCGTTACACATAATTACATACATACACATCCGTGCGGATCTGCTGAATGTCGTAAAAGAAAAAGTGAGGCCCATTCCAGCCATTCCGTCGCTTTTTTACCTAGCTAGTACCTTTAATAGCCTTTCTGTATGAAAGGTAAAGAGTCCGTGTGAGTCTCCACAGTTATGGTCAAAAAGACGAACGAACACTGCGATCTCACCACGCATGCATGCGTATGTATGCCTATGTAGGCGTAAGCATCTGCACACACGTGCAACACCGCTCGTTTATACATTTTGATTATATATCGATCATGCCGAGTTAGAATTGCACACGGCTCGTAATACTGCGCCTAGCCCTATGTACACCAAACGTTTATTATAGTATAATAAATTCTGGATATACCCCTTCCCTTTCACTCCGTCAAATAATAGTGCAATTGAAAAGAAGACAATTGACAAAAATACAAGAAATAAGGTTGTCTTAACGAAATATTCGTCCTGTGTCCCATTTCATATACATAATGTCGGATGCAAAAAAAAAACTGAATGACCAGTAATTTAATAAATATCCCATGCCGGCGAACCACTAGAATTTCGATTCACTTGGATTTATATTATAGATTTTATAATTTTTTCAATTTCACTTACTTATTTCCTTTAATTCGATTTCATCAGGATTTCATTGCGAGATAACAGTTTGGAATGCAGATCGAAACATCATAGCAGCATTCCTTCGGATAATCCGCTCTAGAATCATCGGATCGAAATCCCATTGTTCAAAGTACAAGCTATGCTATGCTTTAGATAAACTGACCTAACGAGAACCAAAGAAAATAGGCAAACATTACGGAATACGATTAGATGACATATGATGATCGACACCAGTAGCAGTAACAACCTGACTAATAATTATTGATTGAGATAACCTTACAATTAACGCTAATTAGATAATAATCGTAGGAATATCCTAATAATAGTAACTGTAATAATAACTGTAACTGCAACAACAACAACAACAACAACAATAATAGTAATAATAATAATAATAATGATGATGATAATTAATCGTAACACGTGTCCGAAAATTAACATTACATTGGGAGTGCGGAGTGAGAGGTTAGTATAAAACTTTCTCGTAAAGGATAACGAAGTGATTGCGTAACGTGAAGGTATCTCAGGAAAGAATCGTTTACGCATTATTTGGTGAGTTTCGTTCGGTTGGCGGCGACCGCTGCGAGGCAAGCCAATGCTTCGAGGCCCGGCGATGCGCACCAGTCTACCAATCGTAGATAAATATTTCATTCAATTTTTTCGCTGAATTAAACGTACGTAACAATCAGCTATTTATCTTTCTTTTAGCATTTCTTTCTTCTATATAATTTTATCCATAATCAATTATTAATGTTATTACCATTATCGACGTAAAGAGTTTAGAAATTCTTGCTTTCTTACCTTTATTTGGTTCTTCATCATCTTGCCGTTTGACAATGACACTAGTCGCAGCTGCATTTCGCGTTATACTTTGCTTTCGTGCTTTTCTCTTCTGACTTCCGACCAGCAACGCTCTTTCGGCTTCCTCTTGACTCTCGCTGACACTTTGGAAGGAGGATTTTGATTGGGAACTAGATGAGGAGTCGCTGTGATGTCTCCTGCTTACGCCAATTCCTGAACTCATACCATTCGAGTTACTCTTCTGGACAATTTTCTTTTTCTTCGTACGTTGCTGCTTTTTCTTCTCTTGGAACTCCTCGAGACTCAGAGATGGCAGAGCCTGAATCTTTTTGTCCAGATTGAAGTCCCTGAGAGAATTAAACTTCTTGAGTAAACGACTAGGATAGCTTTACTATTTATAGATGGAGAAATCATAGAACACTGATTATACGTTTTTCGGCCTTCGTCAATGCAACGCCCGAGACATATAAATCAAAGATACTCTCACGGAATGGCAATGAAAATGAGACTGGGATTAGGAATAAAAATGAAGACAAGAACTGACTCAGCCTTGAATCTCTTGCGTGCTGTCCACGGTCCGTAATCTGGTTGGGTTTCGGTACCTGCGGTTTCTGTTTCCTCGGGTTTCGAAGCTTCCACCTTTCCTTCGGCACTTAACACAGAGACAAGGAGACAATCTTTAGGAGGTCCTATGAGTATCCTACACACACACACACACACACGCACACACGCACACACAGATTTAGTTAAGAAATCTCGTATATTACGAATTTACCTTTCAACAAGGTGCTCCAGATCACCCCGAGAACTATTGCCACCCTCGCTGCTTACAGAGTCAGTTTTTTCACTGACATTCGATGATATCGAATTTCTCCTTTCATTCGAGCATTCCTCTGGGCTATAGACAGAGACAATTATTACATAGATTCCCAAGCACTGATAGTACACAGGCTTTAACGCGTATAACCAATATAAACTATTGCGCATTTAAGAATTTAATAGTTCTTTACTCAAGATGTATGTTTACCTCTGTAGACCTAGGCCGCGCTTCCTTTTTGTTTGATGGCCGATCGGAGCAATGCTTTTCAGCTGTTCCGCCAAAAACTTCTGGTACCGAAGTCCTTTACAAGTTCTCTCACCGCGAAGATTACTTTCTTCAAAAGAAGCACTGTTACCCTCGAAGTAATTACCGTTTCCATCATCCACGGTACTCTACAGAGACATAAACTCGACACCTCACCGAAATTTTTATTTGACATTCTATATTGTATTACTTGAAAACTAGTAAACTCAGACTCTAAAGATGCTTACCAAGTGATCTTGAAGATTGTTATTGGATTCGGATCTTTTCTTTTTGTTGTCGCCAAACAAATCAATCTTACATTCTCTCTTCTGATCGAAATCTAGAGGCAGTTCGATGTATCTCTTCTTAGGAGGTTTCGGGACACTGTCACTGTTGTTCTCACTATTGGTGATATCATTGCTGGTTGTCAGCAAATCGTTCTGCGACTGTGTCTTTTGTGGAGTGAACAGAGAGCTGAGACCACCGATTTGTGACTCATCGGCTAATTTTCCTGGTTGTATGGCTTGACCATCTTTCTTCTCTGAGGATGTTCTTTCGGAAGATTCAAATTCAAACTTTAAATCCTCCTGTTGACCACCAGGTTCGCTAGCTCCCAGCTCTGACTTTTTATTTGTCGGCCTTGTGGTTAAAGTTCGAAGAGGTGGTGCCGGCAACTTGTACCACTTGAAGTCTGGATTTGCATTCAAGAAGGCATCTTTATACTACAAAAAATATTACTATTTCATTGCCCAAGCTACGATGTTTGACAGCTGAGGAAAGTCGATTTTTTAATCCTTTTTATTATCACACAGGAACTTTTCTTTTTCTTTTCATACTTACCTCCTGAGCAAGATTGGTATATGAACGTTTCTGGTCAGGATGAAGTGTCGCCCACCATTCCCCAAGGACACGTGTCACTGCTCGATTCTCCAAGTGAGGGAAACCAGAACGTACTGAGCCCCGGTGTCGTTTGCAAAAGATCAGGAATGCATTCATTGGTCTTCTAGCATGATGGGCTGGCTCTCGTAAATCCTGCTGCTCCTGCATAACATGATTTGCATATTTGAAGAATGTACAAGAATACAGGGATCTCATAGTAAAAGCTGATGCCCTCGTAACATATCTGAGGCTAAAAAAGAATGCTAACATTTTGCAACAAATTTAGACCAAACAAACGCATATACATGAGCCATAAAATATTACATAAAGATACATAAAAAAACCCTTTTAGTATATATACTTTGCATGGAAGACTATGAATTTGAAAGATAAAAAATTCTTGTGTACAATAGAAGAAAATAGACACATTATTATTATCACAGTTCAATGTATACCTATAAGTAATTATAATGTCATGTAAGATATTTCATGATTTGATTTTCAGAGCTTCAACACTGATTAATTCTCAAGCGAAGAAGCTTAAAGTAAGAGATTAATATACACTGATCACATTAATATTCCTTCAAAGAACTATTAATATCTTCAACAACACTTTATCTATATTTGATAAAAAAAAATTTGCATGCACTGCACGATAGAAATTGCACACGTCTCACAGGGAATTTACACGATGGATCAATGGCCACTTTTACGACGATAATAAAGCAACGAGACAAAACGAGATTTTTCAAGAATCCAGTCTTACAATAAAATATGAAAATGGAATGTGACTAAAAAGAAGAATATCGATGTAACTAGTATGACTAAGGGTAATCGACAGATAGAGCAACAAACTGACAGCTGCTAGCCCTGATGTAAATATTGTCAGACTGGCGAAGAAGGACCGTTTTCTTGTGACATGAAATTTTGTCCAAGTATCGACGGAAAAAGATCATGACAATGAAGTGTGCCAGTCGAAAACTCGCCTGCGTAAATCGAAGTATAATTTGCAATAAAACAAGCTTTGCCTACTGTCAAATATCGTGACTCTTTAGCTCAAGGCTGAGGAACGAGCGTACGATTTATCAACGTCAGACAGACGGATCCAAATTCCGTCTTGATTCTCACACAAAACAAATATCATGAGATGGCTCATTCGCGGTAATCGAAATGGAATTCATTATTTGCTATACTGGCAAATTTTAAACAGATTTCCCTGATACGAAATATCAATGTTATCGCTAGCAAGACATTCAGCACTTGGCAATACTCACCTTCTGCTGTTGCTCGTTGGCAGCCATTTCTGATTTCGCTTGACAATTCACTCAGCGGCGCATAATAAAGATAAAGCTTTAGCGCTGCCGTTCACTCTCTCATTGCCTCTCTCTTTCTCTCTCGTGCACGCACATGCACCCTCGCGACCCGTCGTAATTACTCCTACTTCGTCAACCAATCCTCCTCTCCTTCTTTTTATTCTTACTCTGGTTTTCGGGTTTTAGCTTCGACGGCTACTGACACCAACATATCTCTGTGTGACACTTGATTGTTCGGTTCAGTTAGGTTTGATCCGAGCATGAGAGACAGAATATTCTTTGGAATCTTCCATCTTTCAAAGAGATTCAGCTGGACTGACTGTGGATTCAGCAAAGAAACATCAGGCTCTGTCGTATTACATATATTTATTGACAGCTTCGTCCATCCCTGTGAAAATTTTCAGTCAGCGTTCACTAGTTCACTGTCGTTTCATGAAACTTGACTTTACGTACGTCTACGTCAGTATGATAATCAGTGAAGAACTCAGCCACAAAGCGAGGATCTCGATGGATTAAGATCGCAAAAACCTTATTAAATGATAATTTCTTGCGGTTCGCAAAAATTGGATCATGCAAACATTTCTTCCACAACTATATCCCTGGTTAGAAATTTTCGTTGCCAGGCGGAAGAAAAGTGATTAACCTGTGTAGGATACGTTACTTGCTGTTCTCTCCTTATATATATGTCCATTTTTTTATTTGCTTTTGCAATGCTGTGCTACGTTATATTCAGTGCTTGGTGTTCGATCATCATCATCGGTCATATGGGACACTGCAATTATCGCGAAGCTAAAAAAAATGGAGGAGCTGACCGAAGCTGGCAGTTACCTTCACTCTTACCACTCTTACCAACGATTCTTTGAAATCCTTCTACGCCACTATCAGCCTCTATGTAGTTTCAATGGTTGCAAATTGTTTGACGGGGACGTCTGATATACGCGTAATAAATGTGTTGATTTCGAGAGACCAACCGTAACATCTTTTATAATATTTAATGGCAGCTAATGATAGCTGCCGAGCAGACGAACATTTTGGAGATTGTGTGCATGTATATTTCTCTCATCGAGTAGATCAGATGAGACTCGACGAAACCATTGGTATTCCTGATTTTTCCATTATAAGTATATAGATAGACGGCATACGTTGCACTCTCCAGAGTTTCGGAGTTCAAAAATGAGTTTCCTGTATAAGTTAGCAACGGGTAACGACTTTTTACGAAAATCCAGACAACTAGCAACTCAACTGCCGCACAGATGCAACTTTCATGGATGTTTCTTTCCAACCGGAATTTTTACAAGACGGAAGTACTGTGTTACAATACTAAGGTACGGGACGACTAATGCTCCAAAGAGAAATTTTACGAAGACATCAATAAGTAACACCTCTAAGCAACGCTCGAAAAAGTCAGAATTCAAAAGACTCATGCTACTGGCAGCCCCTGAAAAATGGAGACTTTCTGGAGCTATAGCTTTCCTAGCTGTATCCTCTGTCGTGACTATGGCAGTTCCATTCTGTCTGGGAAGAATCATTGATGTTATATATACGTTGGACAAGGAACAAATGCGAAAAAACTTGAATAAGTTATGCATTGTTTTTATTGCTATATTCCTCCTTGGGGGAATATGCAACTTTGGTCGTGTTTACTTCATGTCCACATCGGCATACAGGATTACACAGTCGTTGAGAAGGGAAGTATATGCTGCAATACTAAGTCAAGAAACAGCAATGTTTGATAAGAAAAGTACAGGAGAGCTTGTGGGAAGACTAACTGGTAAATGATATAACATATATTATCTTATATACTATTAGCCTGTATACACTTTTTTTTTTTACAAATTCACTTATAGTTAATAACAGATAGAATGCACCGTCAAAAAATATTGGTTACATCTGGTTGTAGTTATGAGTTGTCAATGTCCGGTCTTGTAGGCTAATGTATATTGATAAAATTAACATCACTTTCAGGAGATGCTCAGCTTGTAAGTTCAGCTGTCACAAGTAATATATCCGATGGATTGCGTTCTGCGATCATGACAGGAGCTGGGATTTTCATGATGTTTTATGTATCACCACAATTGGCATTAGTAGGTCTATCAATAGTACCACCAGTTGCTGGAATAGCTATTCTTTATGGTCGTCTTGTAAAAAAGATATCAAAGAATGTTCAGGACAGTCAAGCAGAGCTAAACGCCATTGCTGAAGAGAGAATCAGTAATATACGAACTGTGAAAGCCTTTGGACAGGAAGAAAGAGAAGTCAAAGTATATAGCAAAAAATTGGAAGGATTATTAGCAGTATGCTATAAAGAAAGTTTATATCGAGCTCTCTTTTTTGGATTTACTGGCCTTTCCGGAAATGTCATTATACTCTCAGTTCTATACTATGGTGGTGTGATGGTTTCAGATGCTGCCTTAAGTGTCGGTAACCTCAGTTCATTTTTACTTTATGCTGCTTACGTGGGTATATCATTAAATGGTTTATCAAGTTTCTATTCAGAATTCAACAAAGCTCTTGGTGCGAGTACAAGACTATTTGAGCTAATAGATCGTCACCCGAAAATTTCCATAAAGGGTGGACAAATACTCCAAAGAGAGCTTACCGGGGAAATTATCTTTCGGAACGTTGGCTTCTCGTATCCAACGAGGGAAGAGACATGGGTTCTGAAAAACTTTAATTTACATATTCCAAAATGTTCGAGTACTGCTGTTGTGGGACCATCAGGATCTGGCAAGTCGACGATCGCCCATTTACTCCTAAGGCTCTACGATCCGAACGAAGGATCAATTTTATTGGATGATCACGATTTAAGAACACTTGATCCCGCATGGGTCAAATTACAAATAGGCATTGTCTCGCAGGAACCCACATTATTCTCTGGTTCGATACGAGAAAATATATGTTATGGGACAGAAAACGTTACGGAAACAGAGTTGGAGTGTGCCGCAAAGGAAGCAAATGTTTTGAAATTTACAGAACACATGACAGCCGGCCTTGATACAATTGTAGGTGAACGAGGAATAACGTTGAGCGGTGGTCAAAGGCAGAGGGTAGCGATTGCACGAGCACTGATCAAAGTAAAGTAGTTTTCTCTAATGTTAATTATGAAATATGAGATATCCGTTGCACATATAAAATATAAGAGAATTAATAACGGACGTGAGAGAGAGAGAGAGAATTAAAGAGAGTGAACTTGCTGTTACTTTCACAGAAGCCGAAAATCCTGATATTGGACGAAGCAACGAGTGCTCTGGACGCCGAGAATGAGAGTCTCGTACAGGAAGCTTTAGAGAGAGCCACCCACGGTAAGACCGTATTGACTATTGCTCATAGACTGAGCACCATAAGGACCGCAGATAAAATAGCTGTACTGGAGTGCGGTCGAATTGTTGAAACGGGAACGTACAGCGAGCTTATGGGACGGGAGGATGGTGTTTTTCGAAAATTAGTCAAGCACCAAACGTTCGGTTAAATACAGTGCACATTAATCACAGAGATAATTGTAAGTCACTAATTAAAGATTTGCTGCAGGCCAAGCAGATGATGTGTTACGCTAAAATAAATATTTATAGTGATAGATCATATACGTAGGATGCTTTCGACCGATACCTTCCGTAACCATCATTGCGCTAATCTGTTGATAAGCGTGTGCACACTGTCACTGAACTTTAGACTTTCACCATAAATATAAAAACTCCGAAGAGCTCACACTGGCATATCAAAGTGTACATTTTAAAAAGTTTATACGTATCGCGATAGTCCCTACGTATGTCATATTCCGATTATGTCTGTGTGTGTGTGTGTGTGTATATATATATATATATATATTGTTCCTCATGAAAATTGTTATAACACATCCAATGTAGAATCAGTCAGCTCGAACTCGTCACAAAGCGAAGCTTTTTGTAGATAAACTCAAGAAAAAAGTAAACCCGTCAGTCGTCAATCATTAGTTCATTCTCTTGCGAGTACCAGGAGGAGAAGCTAACTCCAAGTTGCCGGCCGGCTGGCTTCCTTCGACTTAAGAGAACTTTGACAAAATTAGCAAACATCTGGAGGTTTCTCCAGAGTCTGAACAGTCAGCTTTCCGTGTGTTATCGTGAATTTTGCACAATTGGTGTTTGCGACAATGACGTTACTGTACACGATATTCGCGCGAAACCTAAGAACGTCTGTAAAGCACCTTGCCCACAGCAATGTCAGAAGCTGTTCCACGACAGTACACAGAAGTCCTTATCCCGATATTGAAATTCCCAATCAGACTACAACGCAGTTTATTTGGTCTCAATCGGCAAAGTGGGACGATCTCCCGGCTGTGGTAAGCTATTTCTGCAGTATCTTTTAACTTTCCATTGTCATTTGTAATGCGATATTATGCACTTTTTTTTGGCGGCGTACTTACATACATTGTCACACTCGGTTTTGTCGTTAATGCCTGAAACAAAAGTACTTTCTATCCCTCGCGATACTTAATCGAATTTCCTGCTACTTTACTAAGAGCGGTTGCAATTTGATATTGTTCGAAACGTATTTTTATTCTATGACTTATAGTAGAATGGTTTTCTAAAATATCTTGCAAAAAATTACCATTTGTCTACCCAGGTTATCAGACTTCCGAAGCGATTGAGAGATAACGTATTTGTTTGTATTCCATTTAATATTTTTAGCTTGTCCATTTAATGTTATTATCCCTTAACTGCTGTAACTATAGTTTCTGAAAGAGTTAGCAGCCAGCCAGAGCGCATGTCAGTTGTTAAATTATCAGAATATCGAATATTATGCACATCCGGAAAGCTAAGCGAAAGAAACGTGGGATCAGATTCGAAAGCAACCGATAGAGACACTTGGCTGAACTTGATAACTCACTGTCTGTAAGCTGCCTTCGCGTAGATACGATTAATTAAGTGACAAAGTCCAAAGTATCCGAGAATACAAAGTTACTACATGATATATCGGGATGGCTGTGCAATATGTCGCCGGATGTAGCTTCGAGAAGAAGCCAGTTGAAATGGTAATTTGGAATTTGCACGCAGACCTGTGGTGTTTCTGGAAGATCGTACACGTACGGCGTGACCAAGATGCTCTCCTCTCGCGGTGCAAAAGCCCTTTTGGAGAAAATCAAGTTGAAACCGGGAAATAGAGTGGGACTTATCCTGCCAAACCTCCCGGAATATCCGGTTGTCGTTTATGCTGCGATGAAAGCTGGACTCGTTGTAACTTTTGCTAATCCCCTATCGACAACTGAGGAGGTAGCGAGACAGTTTGGTAGCGCTGAGGTTCGATGTATCGTTACGATACCGACGCTGCTGGAAGCTGCGTTAACGGTCGCGAAGTCACTCCCGAATTACGTGGCAACTATCAATGTCGGAGGAGAAACAGTTGCCGAGAAAAAGTAAGATGCTTCGGAAGAGATGAATCGGTTAACAATGAGCTCCGCATGGGTCCGCATTCTGACGACAGTCGTTCTGCTAGTGTTTTAGGTATGCAAACAATCTTGAGCGAAGAGTTTCAGATTGAGTTGCCAGATGTCAAGAATACCGATATTGCGATCCTGCCGTACAGCTCTGGCACGACAGGTTTACCCAAGGGCGTCATGTTGTCCCATCGCAATCTTGTGGCAAATTTGATTCAATGCTCTTATCCAGCTCTCACCAACGTCAAGCATCCTACTGCGTCCTTTCAGGAAACTGTTCTCTCTGTATTGCCATTCTTTCACATATATGGCTTCAATGGGATCCTCAACTTCCTAATGTGTCACGGAGTGCACATTGTGACAATACCACGGTTTACGCCAGAAGATTACTTGCGCTGTCTAGTAGAGTACAAGCCGACCACGATATTTTTGGTACCGTCTCTGCTGCTCTTTTTAGCAACGCACGCAGAAGTTACTGCCAAAGATTTGTCCAGCATAAGGAGGGTAGTTTGCGGTGCTGCGCCAGCTACTAAGAATCTCATTGACAAGTTTAAACAGAAATTGAATCGCGATGACTGCACGGTCGAGCAAGGTATCTCTGCTGACACTAGTCAGATATTGACAAAATATTTAGTAGCCCTCGGCCGTCACAGCTCACACTCTTCGAACCTTGATGAATGATTTATTCTAGGATACGGAATGACCGAAACAAGCCCTGTCGTCCTGTACACCTCACAAGAAACTCCAGTATCCAAGATGGGAACGTGCGGAAAACTCCTGCCCTCGACAGAGGCACGTTTAATAAGTTTGCTTGATGGCACCGATATCACTCGACCGCATAAACCCGGGGAGCTTTTAATCAGAGGACCTCAATTAATGCAAGGTTACTTAAACGACAGAACATCGACTGAGAATTCTATTGACGCTCACGGATGGCTTCATACGGGTGATGTAACCTACTATGACGAGGACGGTTATTTCTTTATTGTAGATAGGACGAAGGAGCTCATCAAAGTTAAGGGCAATCAGGTAAGAGATTCAACCAAGTCAAAAGAATCCAACTCTCTGAGATTCTCTTTGCATTGCCAAAATTAGTTAGTCAACCTGGTGCGTTTCTTCCCCGTTAATTAAGTGGTAATCAGTGCCAATGAAAAATCCGACTCACCGTTCTTGGGGGCGAGTCGTTCGAATCCTTTTATCGTACAGTATTTTAGATCAATTAACGCGTTGGCTGAATGTTATATAGTTACTAAATGAGGACACGTGCAACGTTCAAACCATTCGATGGGTTCTGGTAGCTCAAAAATATGTAGTAAATGGATACGGCTTTAACCTCGAATGAAAAATGCTCTTTGAGTATTCTCTATTTAAAAAATAGTATTACCATTGGCAAAAGTCTTTTTACGAGGAATCATCACTTTGACATATACGATTGCGACGCAACCAGAATATTTGTCAGCTCTTGTAAATATACGATTGGACACTCCCGTGCCTCCCGTGCCTCCCGTGCACGACGTTCCATTGGGAATGCGCTTCTAGAGAGAGTCAACCTCCTAGAAAAATGCAACTGCGTGCTGCATGGTGAGCATCAATAAGCATAGAAACAATCGTTCTTTATCTGGTCGATATCGATCAGGTTTCATTAGCTAAAAATAAATAACTAGACATTCTCGTACGATCTTTTTCACGCTATTCTGATACAAAAATCGGTAAAGCCGATCCGTAGGCGTGCAAAAGTTTCCGACAATCAGCCAGACGTATCGCCATATCTCATGAGATGTCCCGTATATATATGTGTATATATATATATATATATTTACCTCTTTAGTCAAAGGTGCTACGCGCTGCTGTAAGTTCATTCGAGCGAATCGCCGAGACTCTTTATGCGAATGAGGCAAACGCTTCAAGTTGTATTTTTCGGTCTCCCTTGCACTAGCTGCATTATTAGTGTAGAATTTCATTTGACCTACTTTATTGCCCAACGATGAGAATCTACACTTCCTACATTGTCAACAACGTATTGACAAACAACTGAACTAATTCAAAATCTCTTGTTCAGGACTTTTTCAAAAGGTACACAATGACAGTAGATTATGAGAATCAAGACATGCGATTGGAACTTTGGTGGTAATCATCATGTATTTTCCTATAAAATAATATACAGGGCTGTCTTAAAGTATTCATATTTTCATAGCTATCAATTTACGTCTTCTTTAAATTAACGTACTACCTGAGGACTAACTGGATATCTTGTCGTGCTGGTAGTCTCGTGTCTACAATTAAAAATGTTCACTTTGCATATATACTAACTTATTAGGTAAGCTTAAGTGGTTGATCTTAACGCACGTACATTGAACTTACTTTCGCGTATCAGGTATTTATCGAAAAAGTTGTGCACAATCCTTTTCTATGTATTTGAGATGCTACGTTTTGTTAATGAGGAAAAGCAGTTCTTTTGTTCGCAATCGGGTCTTCCGATAGTTCGCCCTGCTCTGCTTCCCAGTAAACTCACATACGACTCTCGTAAAAGGACACTTACCCGGATAACATTGTTGAACAAATATCATTGCGATCGAAACGAAATCGAAAGTGAAAGTGAAAGCGAAATCGAAATCCAAATAGAAAATCTGGTATTAATTCAAAATACAGGATTGAACGACTTTGGCCCTAAAAAATGACTTTTAACAGTTGGGTATGTATTATCGTGGGCAACGTTTTGTTTTGATAATGTTTCGCTCTCCGCCAGATCTATATACGAGTTACATTGCGTTCAAAATAATTACTGAGAATCCTGATACGTGTAGCGAGAAGAAAAATTCAAAGATGATTCCGATAGATCGATCGAAAAATTTCATTGTACCATGTCAAACTTGATTCAGGTGATCATAGTTATATTTTATCCATGCGACAAGTTACATGTGGATACCGTTCATTTTTCATTAACGATTGAACTTCGTCTCGTTTCTAAACGAATTTTCAATTTCTTAATGTTTTGCGTTATAAAAGTCTCGGGTTTTCAAATCAAATTATCATGGTCAAAAACGTAGCGAAGGATCTAAAGATAAGGGTATTGTACTTCATGACATCTGATGACGGCTCATCGCAAAGAAGTAATGATGCGCTCCTTCACATTAGCTCTTAAACGAGTCGGTAGTCTCTTGTTCCATTGGTTCATCCTGGCGAAATGTTAATACCGATTCCTCGTTGTCCACTTCCATTGACTCTACTTGTCCAGTTCCTTCAACGGATGCACTACCATTGCTTTCGATAGCTTCATCATTTTTTGTCAGACAACCAGTTGTTTTGTTCCCGCTGTTATGCTCAAACGCTTGAGACTGCCCAACGATTCCAATATTCTCCACATCCTCGATGTTCTGCTTCGCATCTTTCGTATTCTCTACGCTCTCCGCACTTTCGACGATCATCGATTTCGTTTCCTCTGCTGCTGGCTGGTCCTTTACGATTACCGTCTCTTCTTTGAAATCCTCACTGACCTCCACAATCAGCTCCGTGCCTCCAGTCTTCTTGTTGTCTTGTTCTGCCTCCTTGGGCTCCTCAATAATCGGAATAGGATCAGGAACGATAGATTTAGTCACTCTTAAATTATCTGCAATGGTTTCTTCTATCGTCACGGTGTCTTCCTCGTTTTTCTTTCGATGCTGATTCATAACTTGTCCGAATTCAGATCCTGGTTCTTCCACTACTGGTTTTGAATTTTCTGTAACAACGTCCAAATTTTCCTTTGGATCTCTTGGTTGCTCTTTCATCAAATTGTGCTCTTCCAAATCCAGTTTTACAGTCTTTGCAGATGCAAGAATGTTTTCATCAACATCTATCTTTGACTCCATTTTGTTCTCCTGGCTAATTGCAGCAATTGCTGATGTTCTTGATTCTTCATTAATTTCTCTGCCTTCCAGGTTCGATGGTTCAATTAATGTCACTTTTGTGTCACTAGTCTTATTCGTTAACAATGAATTTTCTATACTTGGAGCAGCTTCCAATACAAGCACAAGACTATTTTGCCCTAATGAAGACTCTCCAGAATTACTATCGGACACCCCAGAATGTTCAGTTGACTCTTGGACAACTTCTTTATTTTCCAAAGTTTTATCTACTTCGGGTAGATTTTCTGCCATGGGACATATCGATCCTCCATTGCCGATGGACATTTTATTTTGTATAGACAGATGACTCAGATCTTTGCGATTTTCAGTTAGAGATGTCAATTGTCCTACATTGCTATCTGTGACATCATCTGTATTACCACTCCGAGTAGATTTGGTATCCTGCGAACAAAGCTTACTAGTTTCTGCATCGGTTGAAATAAAATCTCTTGCTTGGAAGGTTGTCTGCAGTTTCTTTGAGGAATCATTGGATTCGCCTTCATCTTTTTCTAAATCCAGGCTTGGTTGTGAACTCGTATCCTCATTCATAATAGCTTCAGGAACATCCCCAACAATGCCTGGAGTGTCATGGGTCATCGTAGATAAATTTTGCACTCCATTAGAAGTGCTTGAATCTTCAGATGTAATTTGGGATGTTAAGTTTGTTGCAACTGACAATTCGGATGTCGATGGAATGAAATTGGATGATGCTGCATCTGGTCTCAACGAGGTCTCTTCAGACTTGCTGACAGAGCCAGATAAATTTGTAACATTTACTGGAAGATTTTTAATTATTGTCGCAGCTGGCATAACTGTGTCCAATAGCGGTGATTCGCTTTCTGCTGCATCTACAGCAATAGTAGTTGCAGGTGCGCACTCCTTGACCCATGATTCCATCTCGACCTCATGAGAGTGTTGGGTCGAAGGAGTATCCTCTTCAACAGAGCCATTGACCATTCCATCTCCATTCTCACTTCTTCTAGCTGCAGGACCAGGCTCTCGCGTCGATACAACCAGAATATTCTTTTCAATGGCGCGCATAAATTTATCCACGCGATTATATTCTTTCCTTGGAGCAGTAAGAAGCTCACAGATGCGTTGAACAGTGAAAGGTGCATTAGCAAAAGATTCAAGCCGCTCGAGGAGATTACTCTTCATCGTGTCGTAGTTGAAGTGTTCAACATTAGGACAGGGAGCAAGCTCAAGACTCGGACAACTTTCGTAGAAGTCTGTCATTACTCGTGAGAGTTTTTCTCTGAATAAAGCTTTTATGAGAGCCCACTGATAAACAGGGTCGCCCGTTTTGGCCACCCAGCATAAGTATTCCTCTAGCTCCCGCGGAATCTCGGTTGGACGCAGCTTCTGAAATTCGTCGAGAGCTTGTAGTACCTCTTCAGGATTCTCCATTTTTTGGACAGTCGAGCTCCGACTCTTCCTAAAGCCCTGCCGCCACTCCAGGAATGGCCACGCGGGCAGAGTGAAAAATGACGTCTAATCTCGAGTAAAAAAGTCGAAGGAAGATTGAGAATAAATTAGTGAAAAAGTCGAAAAACACGCACCGGGCACCAAACTGCCCTCACAGCCAACAGCAGCCAACACTGAGTACGGATGACCTCGGTGGGGGTAAACTACAAGCAAACCAGCAGAGCTGCCAACCTATCTTTCCTTCGACATTTCAATCAGTTCCGATCGCTTAGCGGCTCTTGTTTTTATCGGTTTTCACTAGTCACTGCCCAGTCACGTGCTCTGTTCGCGAACACTCGGAGATGCTCGGGACTTATCGGGAGTCTCCGGTAAAGGAATTATAGTAACGATGCAAGATCTTGCGACATCTTTCGAGATATTTTTGGAGTATTTCGAATCTTCGTGTTGGCTATCTTGGGTGGAATTAGATGCGAAATATATCACACCTCGTTTTTAAATAAATACTTTCTCCGTGTATCTTTCGATTTTTAACCATATATCGCATAAAATGTTCCTATCGAAGGTATCGCCCACGGAATTGGAAGGAATCATCTTGGAAGTAACGGGGGTGGCCGATGTGGCCGTGATCGGTGTACCCGACACAATGGCTGGAGAACTACCGAAAGCATTTGTTGTTAAACATCCCGGTGCAATCGTGACACCGGAAATTATAAATGATTACGTTACACCTAAGGTAGAGGATCTATCTTCATTTTTCTCTATAATGACTTCTCGCATTTGATACTTATACATATTGTCTATTAATATCGTATATCTTAGGTTGCACCATACAAAAAACTCGCTGGAGGAATAACATTCATTGAAGCAATTCCCAGAAATCCCTCCGGGAAGGTGATGAGGAACCAACTAAAAGTTTTCGGAAAGTAAATTATGCAATTTGTTTAAAGTACTGTTGCGCTACCCAATGGACGACTGACACGATTCTTTTCGTATAACTTTAATTAAAAAGGAAATCGAAGAAGTTTCGGAGAAAGGAAGGGAGGAGGAAACCAACGATTCGATGGTTCAGTGGATCTTGAACAAACCTACAGAGTGAATTTGAATAAACAGACGCAACAATACATAACATAAAATATGAGGGAAGCTTCAAGGGATCATCCACTGAGATTCGTTTCGATATATATTTCATGGCTTTCAACTTTGATTAGACCATTCGATCAAATTACGTGATTCATACATATAGAAACAATTACAATAGTAGATTTATTTAATATTAATATATTTAATAGTATGTTGTAATAATAATAATAATTTAGGTAATTATGTTATTAACGAAATAGCACACGTGAAGAATTCGATCGGCATTAATCGTATACCCGGAAGTCGTAAAGGAGTCCTCCAGTCCTCCCTCCATCGAATAATATTTTCTCAGTCTTTTGTGCACTAAACGACAGAATGAACTTCGACCTCTGTTTCATAGGCACCACGATTCCAACGATCATTAAAAATTTCTTCTTTCTCTTTCTTTTTATACGCTTGCTGATTTATTTAAACTTTCAAGATAATTTAGTTGAAATCTGACTATTCTTATTCATCGCAAGCGCGATAAACGGCTGGCAGCAACGTGTTATTGTAATTTCATTAATTTTTTCAAAACTCATGCGAAACCAGATGTTGACGCTGTTTGCTGAGAGTTTTGTCAGCCTTCAATGCAAATGAAATATTCCCAATGATAAAATCGAAGGACCGCGAAGGGACAACGGGACAACAGACCCGCCACACCGCAATCCTAATACAGTTGGACGACGAACTGCTGACGGCTGGGGCTCTTATGCCGAGTTGGGGACAATGTTGATAGACGACTGGATACTTGGAAAAGTAAAATGACGAGAGAAAAGGGAAAAGGGAGACGGGACGATTAACACGACTAGCTAAGATACGTTCCTCTTCTCGTTAAATCCTGGTAGTTTTTTAAATCCCGTTTTCTACTCTCCATAGGATCAACGGTTCACAGATTTAGCTTCTTCCGCTTTAACTCGTGATATTTAATCAAAATCATACTATAAGGGAAGCTCGACAAACCACGTTCAATAATTCTCTGCATCGTGCCGCAAGTGCCTGGGTGAATTCGCTTCGAATACAACAAGATGGGCGTACAGAAACGTGGATCTCAAAAGAAAGCAGAAGAAAGCAATAACGCGGCCCACTAACACTTCATTCCCGTAAAGTCGATTCAAAACAAAAAAAAGAGATAAGGAAGAAGAGGTGCAAGCCCTATAGGAAATTTACCCAGGCACCTCGTGAACCTGTATCAATATATGCTAATTAAAGTCCTTATACACTTTTAATTCATTCTATATTTGTATAAATCACAATAAAGTAAATAATGAATTTGTAGGGAAAATTTTGTTTCGCATATACGTCTTCACGACATCATTATTAATCTTAATGCACGAGGTTACAAACTACTATGGGTTATTCTCGTGTTTTAACTCATGACAAAAGTGCCTAAATTTGATAATATAAAGAACTTTAAGGTAATTTTGGGTCATCGATAGAAGTTTTAACAAGAATAAACATCGAGAGTAAGAAATTTTAAAGGGGAAATTGCGATTTTCGCACATACGTTCTATTTCACAACTCCTACGATTATGCGATAAATCTGTCATTAATAATGAAGTTATCAAGAGAAAATTATTTTACCATTTAGCTTCCTTTAAAGTTTTTACATACATGTTCATACTTTTTTTGATCGATTAGACATCAACAACCATCTTCTTATGTATGTCTGTATTGCCAACCACCTGTAAAATCAACAAACGAGAAAATTCAGTTTTGTTACCAATTTTTGTATTACATTAAGCTCTATTGCATAAATTCTCTGTTTACCGAGCAAAATTCTTCAAAGCTAATCTTGCCATCCTCATCTTTATCAGCAAAGAGGATCGTCTTATCAACTATTTGTTGTAACTGCGTATCTTTTAGGTTATTCCCAACCATCATTTTAAGTACTTGAAAGAGCTCTCCATTACTTATAAACCCATCATTGTCCATATCATAAATTCTGAAGGCAAATCGCAATTTACTTTCCTTATCGCCCTGTAAGAATAAAGAAAATGCAAGGAACCTTTAAGGCAATCGATCCAAGAACAATAAAATAGTACAATGCTGACTGTGTGTTTGTTCACCTTTACACTAAATTGTGAAACTCCCTGAATGAATTCCTTAAAATCCACTTCACCATTTCCATCTGCATCAAAAATGTCAATCACACGCTGAACCAAAGGATTCTGTTGAAGTTCGGGCAGGGACATAAATTCATCAATACTGAGGGCTCCACTATTATCCAGATCTAGTTTGCGAAAGCGTTTGCCAAGTCTCCTGATTTCATCGGCATCGACTACAATTGTTACAAATACATTAGTTATGTATACGAAATACGAAAAACCATTAATAACAGAGCGAAGTAAACAGAAGAAAAAAAGCAAATAATGAAAATCAGGCGATCTACTTACAATTGGAGCACAGCTCCATTGGCAGTGAACTCTCATTTCCCTGAAAATAAAAGATAGGTATTTTTTTATTGCAAGGATACGCATCAGACGTGATCAATTTGTAGGTACTCCTTCGAATAAAATAGGGCTCGGATATTTCGATTTAGCTTGGGGTATGGAGGTAAGATAGATTTTTCGCTTCTAAAGTTGCCAGAATTCTGAGAGATTAAGATGGTTAAAGATAAAGGAATACTGAATTACCATAGTGCGTTAGGTATTATTAATCTTTTCAATAAAATTCGTTGAAAACGTCAAAATTGATCTGCAACTTTTTTGCTCGCGTGCACTCGCGTGCCAGAACGTCTGCGCCAGTCTGCGCTGCCATAAATGGTTAACCTCGCTCACAATTGGTCCGAAGTAGTCGAGCTGTTGGACAAAACTATGGATTGAGTCGTGTCCATTATTATTATTATTATTATTATTATTATTATTATTATTATTATTATTATTATTATTATTATTATTATTATTATTATTAGGAAAAGATAATATTTCAACACACGAAAGTTCAAACTTTGGATTGGCAGTTTTCTTTGAAATACATAAATGACACGAGTTACGTTACAGAATAAAATGTCGGTATTAGGAGATAATTCGGTTTCTCGCAGATGCGTAAGTACGGATCACTGATATACAAGGGTTATTCAGTAGAAAGGCACAATCTGAAGTAGCGCGCCCATTGGAGTCCTATGGTAAAACCATTATGCATATTCAGGTGGTGCGTTGGGTTGAATAGCCTGGTCTGTGTGTGTGTATATAGATATATAGATATATATAGCAGTGGTGTAGATAAAGAAGATCACGACGTTGCCCACAACTTTCTTATGGTACATCTGCGATAGATTTTAGAACGCAGCCCTGGACGGATTTCAAGAATAGGATCGCTGTGGCTCTCGGGTTCTCGCTCGCTCGAACTTTGAACTGGCATCGGCTCTATCGTTGTTCATCGGTTATTGGTCGTTTGGCTATTGTTTTTTTTTCAGCGACATTTCGATAACGCGGAGTAACAGTGAAATGGCGAAAAAAACCTACGATCTTTTATTTAAGTTTTTGCTAATCGGTGATTCTGGCGTCGGTAAAACTTGTATATTATTCAGATTTTCAGACCACGCCTTTTCAACTTCGTTTATTTCTACGATAGGTGAGAAACAAAGACAACAGTCTAAGGAAAGGAGTAAGGTTGCCAGTGAGAAAAATTTAGAAAAGTTTTAAGATTTCGAAAAATTTGGTGAAAGATGGATTTTGCGATATCACGAACATCTTAGTTGTATGCCTCCGTATCACTACCCATGGCTCCTTGAAAGGAGCCACCACCTCCCGTATTTAGAGTGTCGCTATTGGTTTTTTAAATTTTCCTTGAATTTGAATTTATTTCATTAATATATATAAGTAAAATCATCTTATTAGAAAAACATCAGTTTCTTTATTTTTTCCTTTAACGTTCTACCTGCTCTCTTTCTATGTAGGTATTGACTTCAAAATCAAGACTGTTGAATTGAGAGGAAAAAAAATCAAACTACAGATATGGTAAGGTTCCATTGTTTTTGTAATGCCTCTGCTGATATATAGCATCCCTCCTTTAATAATTCAATCGTAGGGATACAGCTGGTCAAGAAAGATTCCATACCATAACTACGTCGTATTACAGAGGGGCTATGGGAATCATGCTGGTTTATGACATCACCAATGAAAAGACCTTTGAAAATATTGCAAAGTGGTTAAGAAATATCGATGAAGTGAGTATATGACGATGGCAGGTTTATGCTTGGTGCGACTGTTATAAGCATTTACATACATATATTATGACACCGTTATGTGCTTTTGATCATCAGCATGCCAATGAAGATGTGGAGAAGATGATTTTAGGAAATAAGTGTGATATGGAAGAGAATCGTGTTGTCAGCACTGAGAGAGGGGAATCAGTATGTGAATATGATTCGTATATTATTTCTCAAAATTCCTAACATGCATTAAAGCGTAATGTCACCTTTCAGATAGCACGAGAACATGGTATTAGGTTTATGGAAACATCAGCAAAAGCTAACGTCAATATTGACCGAGCATTTGGTGAACTAGCAGAAGCAATTTTGGAAAAGACTCACGGAAAGGAACTTCACGATGCCCCCGATCGTGTCACAGTCGATCGAAGAGTGGAAAGAAGTTCCACCCGATGGTGCTAACTTAATACTATTTATTGTAATAACAACGCATAATAATCATATATCGACTCGTCAGTTTTAATAGATTCGTGGATAGTGCTAGTGCATACTCGGTATCACCTTTCATTGCTATTTTTACGTCAACTTAATTCGAGTCTGTTATCAAGATGTTGCTAAGAATTCACGTAATAAAGTCAATCTCTGTTTCTGAAACTCTTGACGCGCATATGACAGATTTTCGTGGAACCTGATTTAAATGTATTCACACGTACCTTGCATCTTCATTTTGATCCAATCTCGTTACTCCTCCTCCTCCTCCTTCCAAATATTATGAGATAACAATACACACATCTCTAGTACTGTCCCCTGGCGAGTGTAGGGGTCTTTGCAGGAATTTAATGGGCGGAGTATTTTAACTGAAAATATTTGTCGTCTATAAATCCGAATTTAAGCTAATTAAACGTTGCGAGCAATGCTCGCAAAGAAGAAATTTTTGCACACTCAAAGGTTTAGCATTAATATAGTATTACTTGTATGAATGATTTAACGTCAGGCTACTCAATTGCGCGAACATCGAAACTTTCTTTTGGGATTTAACGAAGAGTTTAAACGTTTTAAGGGAGATGAGAAAGAGCCTCTCTAGTCCTTGTGAAGTTTCTCGAGATATTTCCGCTGTAAGAATCGTATATATAAATATAAGTGTACACGACTTTATTTGGTAAATTCACTTTCCACAATGCGATCCAGAATTCCTCTTCTATGTATTACGCAATCGCAAGCAGTTATAACAATCATTATCGCAATCTGACATCATTATATATTTATTATTTACCATTAATTAAAGGTGACTTAAGCCTAGTTATTAATTACAAGGTAAGGCATATATAATCGAGGAGAAACATACAAGCCGTGATATTGCCATTTACTATATTACGAGCTATATGGTGGTTTCAGTGGCATTGAGATGCTATATCAATACCAAGTCTAATGATAGCTATTAACGTAGCAATATAAAGTTCATATCTCTGTTATTTTCTCGGTAAAGATATACAACAACACGGTAACAGATTTTTGTCTTTGAAAAATCATCCACCTAAACTATTACGCTGATCGAAATATTAATAGTGAAAATCAACGGTTATAATACCGACATCTAAGACATGCCTAGCAGACCCTAGCAGACTGCAGCAGACTGCAGCAGACTGCAGCAGACTGCAGCAGACCCTACCACCGACCGAAAGACCTTCGAAACCACTACGGTGGTTTTGTACAAGAAGTGTACCAACCATTTTATCCGAGCCACTGCACAAACTACCGGTTCCCTCTCTATCCCAAAATGGTTTCGATGGTGGCCAACGACTGAACAACGGTGGTTCGCGTAGTGGTTCGTAAGAAATGTTTGGTATACTTTTTGCATGAAACCACCGTGAAGAGACGATGAATTTCGCAGTCGCCGGGTATGCTAGAAATATTTTGTACACACATGCGTAGATATATGTATAAAGTAGATACATAGGAGTTCAAGAGTGGGATCCTTCAATCAATAATTTAGTTGGCTCGATTCTTCAATCTATTAGTACATCTGAAGGAAATGTCTCATAGTGACAGCCAGAGGAGCGAAAGGAAATGCGTTTCCTGTTTCACATCTTCATCGCCTAGATGAAACAGAATGACCGTCAGCAGCCGCTAATGGTCGTAGGCTTGACGTCGATAAAAAAAAATTTAGTCGCGTACAACGCCGATGATGGTCAAAATATAAAGGAAAATGTTAACGATGTCCAAGTAGAGGTTAAGCGCAGCAAAGATGTACTCCTCGGGGGAGATTGAATACTTGTGCTTTCCACCCATCATCAATTGGGTGTCATAGACTAGATAAACCGAGAAAATCAAAGCACCCAGGGAGGCGTAAACCAGGGTCATGATTTCTCCGCGAATAAATATCGCCAAAATACCGAACATCATTAGAATGATAACAGCAACGAATAACGCTCCATGCAAAACAGTGAAGTCCCATTTTGTCTGAAAAGCGAAGATCGTCAGGCCCAAGCATACAGCCGCTGTGATTCCTACCGCCAACAGCACCTGCGGGTCAAACGACAGAATTAAACCTGAATCTAAATCTTCGTTTATCTCTATAGCGTTTTCTTCATAACATCAATCTCACCCCCTCAGATTTGTGCATTGACGCTGCTGTCGCTAAGACGATGCCTTCTGCCAGGGTGAAGAGGAACAAGAAAATGAAGTTCATCGGTGGCTTGCGCCTGACGTTCGTGCAGCAGGCCATGCAAATCAGCAGGACTATCGTCATGACCAATGATATCCAAAACACTTCCTGATGATTGTGAACCCAATTTTGTGTTGGCTGGTGATACACAAAGGCTGCGATTAAGGAGACTGTGATCAAGAGCTGGCACATAAGTATCGTGTACACCTTCCTAAAAATGAAAAGTCGTGTTAGGGTGCTGCAATCCGTACACAATATCACCATGAATTTTACGATTCAATCATTTTACCTGATAAAACCATTGCGTATGGTTTTGTCGCTGAATTCAAAACCCTTGACTTCACCCTCCAGAGGGTCTTCTCCATAGTTAGACCCGTACATCCCTGGTTGTTGCGCTGCCCCACTAGGAGCACCAGCCATCGGCGGTACTTGACCGTAAGGTGGGACACCAGGTGGTATAAAACCAAGTCCTACAACCAGCGGACAATTAAGATTCCCCTACGTCGTCTTTAATTGAACAACAAATCGTACCTGGCGGATTTCCACCGGAGTAAGGTGGAGGATATCCCGGATTAAATCCCTCTTGTGGCGGTGGCGGTGGATAACCCTGATTTGGTGGGTAACCCTGATTTGGAGGGTAACCAGGATTTTGCTGATTTGAATTTGGATATGGATAACCTGGACCTGAAATGATAATACGTCAACCTGCAAGCCCACGAGTAGGAAAAACATATGCCGTAGACGTTGTCATGGCACAATATTAATGATATCAGCATATTTTTTTCTGCCATTGACATCCATGGCTGCAGGTGTCTTTCCACTTCACACGACGCCATTATTATGTTGACATATTATCACTGAAGATGAATGAAGCATAACAATTTGGCAGAACATTTAGCATGGACTTTTTACAAGATTTTCTTATTGCAGGTCTTTGGAAAATGCAATTAAATAACATACATTGCTTAGTGTTTATTAGATGATTATATGTAGTTGGTGTTTTTCTTGACACTGTAAAGAACAATTAGTCAATGCAATGATGATGCCAAATAAAAATATATATTGCAAAAGGCATGGTCTGACTGTACTGCTGTTAGTGTGTGGTGGTGTCCAACTGGCATTGTAGAGACTGATGATTTTTGTTCAAATTGCAGTAATTATAACTTATGTGAAGTGTGAATAACAATTAAGACCTTGTTGCTGTGGATAGTATCCAGAACCAGGAGTATTCTGCCATGTTGTCATCTTTTGGATTGCTTTAACTGAAAAAGAATCTAAAGTTACCACACTTTGTTGATTATAACAGTGTTGGAACTGATAATAAAAGAAAAATGTACTATTTTTCAAATGGTCATACATAATTTGCCAATGTGACAAGTAAACATTATATCAGGTGCCATTAAGTAATATTCATACATAGAGTAATATTGATCTACATTAATTAAATTAAAAAATTATTAGATATAGATTAAAATAAAACTAGTTCTGTGAGGAATCTGTTACGCAATTGATATAATTGGAAATGATTGTGACAGAATATATGTTTCAGATATAAGCTCAAAGCTGCTGTTCCAGCTATCCTATGTATGCACATGACAACAGATTGGTGATGTCAAAAGTGAGAATACATATTTTCCATTTTTCTCCCAAGTTTTCCATTAACTCGTCTAATTATTGGTTCAGCTGCCTTACCTATGTCACACGGAATACTATCTTCTGACTTTAAGAAAACTATTCTAATTTAACAAAATATGTGCAAAAATGAGGCAGTAGTAGTAGCAGCACCCATAATGTTTTAACAGGTCAAGAGGAATGCATCATTTCCTTATGTATAATTTTGACGAAATAAAAATATTTTTAGTACTTAAATTGAGAAAACCCGACTCAGCCATGTCTTATAAAAAAATTGACTCATCAAAGATTTTGATAAATCATTTAGAAATGACCAAGAAAAATTGAAAATACGTTTCTTCGCTCTTGACATCACCCCGCTAGGTGTTTGTACATACATAGGATAAGCTACCAGCAGCCTCAATTATTGATAACGGATTTCAGACCTTCAAGTATTACACTCATAGAAATGTAGAATAAGTTTTTTAAAATGATTTAACCTTTTTCCAACCAGCCTCTCTGTTACTGATGTAAACTACCAGGATGTGACTTTAGTATTTTAAATGATAAAAATTAAAGCTATAGTATGAAAACTTGAAAATATTATTTCATGTAATTACTAACAAGAAATAAATAGTATTACAAAAATTAAAGTTACTTGAATGTCAAATGTGATTGAAATTCACACAATAGGTGGAATAAAATTAACTCAGACAAGAGGATGTACAGAATCATAAATTTCGTAAACGGCCGATACTGATTATAGAACTAGATTAGACAACTGATCATTAAACCACGTAACTAAACGTCGCTGCTTAACAAGCAATGATACCAAGAAAAATGTGTGTTAAGATAAGATACAACGAGTAATCGTTCGATGCAAACGATATCTATTAGAAAATAGAAGTTGCGGACGCATTATTATGTATCGAAAGAATGAAACTAATAGAATATTAGAAGTAATAATTAGAAACGTAACGCAAACGATTTGCGTTTGCAAACACTTACGTATATATGCAGGTAGGTGATCGTGTCTGATGCGTCACTCGCACTTTCTGGAAATAGGTGAAATCGATAAAGATGTGCGTCGAACAGTACACCTATCTACAATTACCTCTTCAGCCTAATATGGCGTAATAAGTTGAAAACAGTTGAAAAGGATCCCGTGTATTCCTTCAGACTACGTTGACACAGAGATCTTTCCTTTCTATATGGCTGAACGTTCACACAGATTAATCCACCGCAAATAGACCAGAAACCAAAGTAAACAGATATTGAGATGCGGATTCTGCAGTCAGTCCGACTATTTGACCACTTGGGCAGTTGTCAGCGGTTGTCACACCGGTCGTCGTGTCGTCGTGTCGTCGTGTCGTCACTACGCTGCACTACACACATATAACAGAGTCAGTCGGTGATTGCCAGACCAGAGATGAGTAGGGAGATCGCCAATGGGCCTGTTTTTCGTGGCCTCACTTTTATTCTGGCTTCGGCGCGCCACCTTAGCGGAGGATTCTCGAAGCAGTTGTTCGACGTTTTTCATTGGTCGAGTATGTATAGCGTAATACTGCACCTCAGAATCTCGAGTCCATGTTTTGGCGCATCGACGCGCCACCTGAACGAGAATCTTGAACTAGTTCCACGTGTTTGATTGGTCGAATGGCCTTACGTGTTCCTCGAGATCCATCATTTTAAACCGGGCGAACACTTGAATACGAAGAATTGTATCCACCTTTTTTTATTGCATATTACATAAAACGTAGTAATGAGCTAGTCAATTGTGCCGATGTTAATATCGTTAATATCCATACGAAGCTTTGGAAATAATAGAGTAAGCAAGTAAAACTTTAAGCAAACCTCGAACGTGGGTTACTACAGAAATATAAGTTTCTCAATTAAACTCAAGTAATGACTCGGTGGCACAACGTGTCAAAACACGGACTCTAGATTCTCACGCGTAGTATTACTATATATATATTCGAACAATCAAAAAAGTGGAACGGCTTCGAGAGCCGTCCGCTAAAGTGACGCCCCGAAGCCAGAATAAAAGTGAGGCCACGAAAAACGGGCCCATTGGCAACCTCCCTATTCATCTCTGGATCGAACTCCGAACTACTGGCACGTGTCCCCCTTTAGGAATACAGCCATAAGGAAAGGAAGGAAGGAACTCCACTCTCTTTTCTCTAACTCTCCTTCACAAGACTGTCCTTAAGATGTGTTAAAACTGTGCGACGCCATCCGGTACTCGCTGTCGCATCCAATTAATTTAATTGCACCCGATCAAAATGATTTGGGTTGGTGTGCCCCACGTGTAACGTTCTACTTACGCAGTTACACCATTAATTCCACTGTGGAATATGTCTTATTATTCCGGTGCTACTCATCGTCGCGCGTTATTCGAGATCTCGTCGTTGAGTTTGATTGCGTAACCTTTTCTGGTCTAAAGACAGATGGCGCGACTTGTTGGATAATTTGCCGGCAATAGCACTGACATTGAGTGCATGCATATCGTGTCGCCATTGGCGCTGCTCTCGACGCATGCAAATAAAGAGGGGCACAGCCAGACTCCATAAGCAGCATTGAAAGAGAATTTCCTAACGTAACATAGAAAGACAAACACAAATATTATGAAAAATATTATATCTAGATAATTACGACACTTTTCGCTCTTTTACATTTCATCAAATGTGTTTAACATGAAGGCAGTCATAGTTCGTATAAGGCGCGTAGAGGAAGGAACTTCTACTATCTTGCTGTAGGCACGACGTGACCAAAATTTTGTCCACACAAGAAACATGAAGATTAATTCTTAATCGTTGAAGAGATTTGAAATTAATAAAAATTGTTTGATAATTTTTACTTAATTAGTTTGAATGCTCAAGCAGCGCGATTGCGCTTCTTCGATATCTCGAAAATGCTGTACATATGTATATATACAGGGCTATTCAGGAGAAACGCACCACCTGAAGTTAGCCCGTCCATTTGATTTCTATGGTAGAACTATATTCAGGTGGTGCGTTTCTGCTGAATAACCCTGTATATATAGATATGTTAGATTAGGACTTTACTTGGACGAGGAAATAAGTGTATTTGTTTTATTATCGTCTCTACATTCAAGTAAATCAGATCTTTTATAGTATTTTTTTGTCTTCTCCGTTGCTTTAATCCGGCGTCGGTACGGTTGGTTCTTAGACACTCAGCTCATTGTCAGACACTTTTAATATTAATTACAAAGATATTAATAAAACTAAGTATTTACATTACATTTGTCTATTTTAAGGTTCCATAGAAATCTAGGAACCCTTATGGTTTCGGTCAGTCCGTCCCCGCCTGTCGGTTTATCCGTTTGTCTGTATGTCACAGGCCACCCATCCTCTCATTTATGGACTGATTAAGATAAAACTTGGCACACAGACGTAGATCGATGACCCAAAAAGAGAAATAATAACATTAAACAAACATTTTGTTAATCCCCTCCCGCAGACTAAAAAGTGAACTCGACATTTTTTGCTCACCCCATCGAGTGAGGTGCCTTTTAAAAGGTCTCCTCAAATGCAGTTTAAAAGGTTCTTAGATATTGTGGTTCTTGATATTTTAATTGTTTCCCTCTATTTGTACTAGGGGCACCATCAGACCAACAGGCTTCATCGTAAAACTTGATATCTAATTTTTATAAGTCAAGTCTAAACGAAAAATCATGCATTTGTATGTTCACGAGATTTCGAGTTTCGGCGTCTGAAGCACAAGGTTTTCAAAAAAATTTCGATTATATAGGCATCATTAGCGAAATTCACTGATTACTTGTATCAACGAAGCTCATTATATATATATATATATATATATAAAATATCAGCAATAATCAGCCTTAATTGAATGCAATGGGAGTATTAATCATTTGGTCGCCTTATTATTTACGTGAACTTTGGAGACATCAACGCGGAGAGGTCAGAGTGCAATTGAAGGTAGCGGGGATCTTTAACCTTTAAATAACGGGCGGACTGATATTTTAACGACTTGTCCAGTTATTCGCAGGGAATTTGAATATATCGTACATACATGTATGCTAAAGTGTTGCTGCAGGAGAAATGTGAGACCGACGTAAAGACATAATATTGGCTTCCCGCCTTCTAGAGGGTAAAACACTGATCTATAGAATGACAGTAAGTATAGTTGGGTCCAGTTGACGTAGGCGCATATGGAAACATCGAAGGCGCGATAATCCACAAGAGGTCGCCGATAAGATAGAACCCCAGTGGATCCAATTACGCCGGAGGGGGCCACGATATGTTTCACAATACGTTCATCCTCGCTGTGTTTTACGCAAGAAGAAAGAATAAAGAAAATAAGCAAACGAGGCTGCCGATCAACATCGCGGCCACTGATGTCTCTTAATGTCTCGATAATTATAGATTTCTGAGCGCTCGAGCGAATGGCCGGCCGATTCTGCTAAGACTCCTGCTAATTTCCAAGCCTGCCTCGAAAGCAGAAGCCACGTGGTTCTAGGCCGCTCGCAGGAGGCCGCAGAACAAAAGTCTGATCGATCGAAGGGAAGGAACGAAGCGTCTCCTCTCGCCTAGGTCGTTTCGCGGTATAAAATCTGTGCGTTCGGTTAGTGTCGAGTTGCTGAGCGTTTCGGCGTCTCGTAAATGCCCGATTAGGATTGCCGCGTAGCGCATAAGGACGATCGTCCTTAGAGAACCATCGAAGGGCTTCTTCACTCTCTACGGGCCGAGTCAGCGCAAAAAGGTAGCCAGGGCTGAACCATGTGGTTCAATCAGTTCAAGGCTCCGTTTGGCACGTGAGATCCGATCAGCAGGCACAGCCAAGATCTGGACGGCTGCCTCCGCGATTATGGCCTCCGCTGAAGCTAGTTTTCGTTCAGCAGGATCTTCGTATTATTGCGTCGACTTAGCGCCGATAACCTTCGATCGGTTCGACTTCTCCATAATAATGCGAAGGCCAGTATCGGCTCGGAGAGAAGCAAGAGCGCGACTCTTGACTCTCGACACTCGGGTTCTCTTTTTTACTTATAAAGATTAAGTCGATAAACTTTTGAAAGCTGCGCTCTCTCTCTCTCTCTCTCTCTCTCTCTCTCTCTTTCTCGGCCAGGCGCTCGATCATTCATCGTCGCATTTAGGAAAAATTACGGGACGTCTCGATCGAACGACTGAGAAGTCACAGGACGACGAGCCCATCGGCCGAAGCTTCGGTGCTTCCAGGAGTCTAACTAGATGCACGTATAATAGGCTTGTCCAGCTGAAATACCTCGGTCGGATTCGATGGTTGTGACGAGTCTGACACCTTCCACGCCTGGGCATTTTACAAGATTGCAAATTGGTTAAAAGTCAAGAGCCAATTCTAATTCTAAGTGACGAAAATGCGAAATAGAGCTAGGATGAAATGTCTCAATGATTTTCGGGAACTCTAAATGCATAAGGGAAAGAGACGAGAAAGCGATAGGCGTTCGGTGCTTTGCTGTCCACATTTGTCAAACGTGACAGACATGTTTAAGCCGAATAGCTCTGTAGACACGGAGGGTGAATGGAGAGGTCGGGGGATATTCGATGTCGCTGTTGCGCCGTCATCACGTGCCGAAAACTTTGGGCCTAAACAGGCCCAGTTAGAATCTTAGCAGGAAGTCGATTTTGAAAAATAAAATGTCTAGCATCGAGGACGCTGCACATCGAGCAAATTGCCTTTGGAGTTTGTTGATGCGTTGGCGCGGTGCAAGTTTTCTCAATGGCGATCGAACTTTCGAAACTTGTGTATTCTGAGATGCGGTATTTTCCACTTTTGAGTGACTAACAAAGGATCATCCGAATTGCGAGACAATCCGTGTATGTTGTTTGGTTAGGGAACGGATAACGCGAAATAGCGGTTGAGCTTCTGGACTCGGAGTCGCGAGCCCCGAGTTCCGATCGACCGTAGGCGTGAGGAGGGTCGGGAGGGTCGGGACGGTCAGAAGGGACTCGGTTAATAGACATGGATAATGGGGAATGGAAATACGAATAGAGGCCGAAATGGAAAATTCGTACCCGATAATGGTCTACAGTCTATACTTAGGAGTAATCTACTGTCTAGGGTCTATGGGGCAAAAGGCAACAAACAGGCAACAGGCGTATTGCCATACGCATGTGTGTACAGGAGTGCAGACGGTACTGGTGGAGATCGAACGTGTCGCAGTCACGCTCGAAACGTTATCCTCGTTGCACGTTTATTACATCTGACAGAGTCTCCACGAAAAAGAGCACCGAGTCTTTCCACGCGAAATACACTCCTCGGTATTTTAATATGGAAAATTCAAAAGCTGATTACATAAACTCCCGGGCACTCGTGCCCTCGCTAAAGCACGCTCGTAGAAGGAGCATTTTTGAAAATTTTACTGAAAATCTCGACTTTATCGAAATTAACTGCCAGGAAATTCGAACCAACACCCATAAGGATAGGAATATTACTCGTGCGCATCGTTCGAGAGTTGGGTGAGTTGAAATTATTTTAAAAGAAGATTCGATTGCACTTTTGCAAGCGACGTCTTTGAAAAGTGGAACGTTTCACGTGTTACGTTGCGAGAGAGACACGGACTCTACGATCAAAGACATTTGAAGATGAGAAGACACCGAATGGCGATCCCAGCGCGATAGAGCACGCGCTACGTCACGATCGGTTCTCTTTCTGGACTCTAAAGGTATACTGTAGGGGGCGCGCACACACACACGCACACACACGCGCACACACGCGCACACGCGCACACACACATACACACAGCCGCAGAGAAAGAGCGAGAGAGAGACAGAGAGTTTATTACAGACCAACAGAGCGAGGGAGACGGACGAATCCCTCGGCTGACTGTTTCACGCTATAGCTTTTGCCAGTGCAGGTAGGATTTGATGCGACGGAGATAATGACTGCAGCTGTTGGAGGGAGTAAGGTCGGGATTATTTGACCATGACGCCATTTGCCAAATTTGCCATTAGTACTGGCTGTGCTGCCATCTTGGAATGACTTTAATCGCTACGATATACTTTGTACAGCCTTGATGACATCGTGCATTTTCGCTGAATGGAGTTGCGTCGTTACTCACTGCTACCGAATGTGACCTTGTGGAAACGTGTCAGAACATGTCGTGCGCTCGGAAAATAGTTTGTGAATCCTGCCTATGCAAAGGATGCTTGGAGAAGTAAGTTTTCTCTCTCTGTCTCTCTCAAATGATGATACAGACTGTTAGGTAGTACATTGAGAGCACACCTTATGTATAGACACATCTCTGGGCAGATCTCTTACGACACACACAAACTGCCGCCTTCGTGGAGCCCGGTACTCTGGAAGAGCACAATAATAATCTCTCCGTTTCTCATTGAAGCTCTGACATATCGCTTGGCTCTTCTTCATTAGAGTCCTGCCATTTTCTTCGAGAAACACATATTTAGGATACTCCTGCTTATGGGTAGTAAGAGAAGCGGCACGAACCAGCTCAGGAAAAATCTTCTAATCCTTTCGCGTTACTCGATGCGACGCTTCGAGTTCGAATCTTTCTGATCCCGGGACTTGGCGACCCTTCCTGATTCGGCTTTCGTCGATCAATTTTAAGCGTAAAAGAGTCCGCGTCGTAACGGAATCCATTGGAATATCGAGGGGAAACACGCAACTCGCAAGGTTTCCTGTGTTGCGTAAAGTCAAATGTAAACCAATTGGGGAAGAGACTGCGTCTCGGAACGGGCGACGTCTTTAACGTGACGCAATTCTTTGCGTAACATTCTGGATTTTTGTATCGAAGCTCTCTCTCTCTCTCTCTCTCTCTCTCTCTCTTCCTCTCGCGGCGCCTGTCATCGTCGTTGCAAAATAATGGGCATTCGCGAGGGCAGGTTGTGCCAGTGGAAGTAGCATCCGTCAATAGTCAGTCAATAGGACTGAGGTGGCGGCAGGACCGAGGGGAAAAGTGAAAAACGAGATGAAAAAAATGGCTCTTGGAAAAGTAAAACAAATATTGCCGGAATGCTTGTATTTCTCACGGCATCGTGTATGTCAGTAGCGACCTCGTCAGAGTCTGGATAAGTATAACCAAAGGCAGGGAGAACTCGTGTGGCAATTGGATCACTTATTCGTAATGGGTTATCGTTACGTGCCCTCTGGAAGTTTCTCGCGTTTAATCTGAACGATGATTGGTTGGCTCTCTCGTAAACCGTCCTGAACATTGGTCGCTGGTGGAACTCTTTTTTTGTTTTCCCTCTACCAGCTCGAGTTATAAAGCAGCTCGCAGCGAAAACCGATCGACAATCCGCGTGTATTTCGAGCGAAACGCAACAACCCTTGAAGCGTCGGTACAACCGAATAAGAAGAAAGAAAAGGGAGAATTAAAAAGACGGAGAAAATAAAAAGTGGGCAGGGAAGAATAACTGAAAATTAGCTGTTTACTTGCTCCTTCTCTTGGGCTCCCTCCTGGCTCTTTATTGTCTTTTCGGGAAAGTTATTTGGTCAAGGTGTTCGTGGTCTTCGAGGTACTTCGAGGTGATCGGATCAGAATGCCCTTCCATAACGGAGTCAACGGCCACGATAATAACGTGCAGCTCAAACGACCGAGTGAAAACGAGTTTCTGCAGACGGCTGTGGAGCATGCGAGTTACACCACGTAAGTTCTTCGAGCAAAGTGTTACTCGCGCAAAAGTCCAGTAAACGTAGTCGGAACTCAAATTCCTGCTACGGATAAGCCAGATAGACGAACTCATTTCGGCTGGACGTAATCATTTTAAAATGTCTCCCCTCGCTGACAGTTAGGAACAGGTAATCGCGTAGGGCTGTTTTGCCGGAGTTTTCGTATCCTCGAAACTGAAGAAAATGAAGTGAACGAAAAGAAGATAAGAGGAAGAGGAGGGAATAATATAGTGAGAAGGGGGAGGAGGATAAGAGTGAAGTCGACAGCATCCATGGGACGGATAACGCCTTGACGTTTATTACGCAAGAACACTAGATTTATCTACCTTGGATTTATCGTGTCGAGAGAAAGGCAAACTCTTGTTGTCCCTTTGGAAGTCGCTCGAGATCTCGACGGATCCGAGTTCTCGTGTCCCGGGCGCCTATTTATCTTTTCCGTCCTTTGCTCAGCAGGCACACAGCTCGAATGCTTCCTGGCAGCGCTTATTCGTTGCCTCGACCTCTTTTTTGACAAGCCCCAGTCCGCTACTTGTCGATAGGAAGTGCTCGGTGCACCAAATATTTGGCCAATTGCCGAATGTCGCTAAGAAGCGAAGGTTCTTAATCGCGACCTCAAGCATTCTGCTTCCGTTCTTCTCGCGCTCGCCGCTCCTCGAGGGCGCAGGGCAATGTCCTTCCGGTGGGGTTTCCCTCTTTCTGTGCTATCCTATAAAAAATCATCTTTTACGGCTTCTTCCTTAACCGAGAGGCACGTAACGATCGCGCGATAGGATCGCTCGATCGGCCGCTGTGCGATTTCCCACTCGTCATGCAATCCGCCGCGAAAAGAGGAGGAGTATTAATGGCCCGTGACGATAAAGAAATTGCTCAACCAGATAATCGCGGCAACGTTACGTCGAGCTGACATTGCGCCGCGGATTGAGACGAAGTAACGTGAGAAAGCGATCGAGGGGATCGAGCGATCGAGCGAGGCTGGCCGGGAGGATGAGGTGCAATGCAAAGTTTGGCTTGCCTCTTGAGGAGCGCCGCTTCGAAGAGGAGGAGGCCAAACCAAGAGCCAAGCTTCGAGGCTTTTGTCTTCGAGGCAGGACAGCCAATTACTCCGTTCCCAGTGAATCCGGACGAAGCGCCGTATTGATGAGAAGCTGCGCTGCTCTGCAGTCCGCCGTCTCGACTTGACTTTGCAAACAATCATTTCGAAGACTTCAAGTTACGATAAACAAGGCCAGTTTTGCATATGAATTTTGTTGCGTGCGCAACTAAAAGGAAACTGCGCGAAATTAAAAGCAGCTCAGCTCTCGCTGTCCCTGAGCCGCCGCGCGCTGCGCCGCGACGAGGGCGGCTGCCTGCTCTCGTTCTCATAGTTCCGACATCAGAGCGAATCTCACGGGCACACGTTATCACTTACCTCTCGGGAAGGAAATTTAGGAAAACTGAGCCACTTTAGCGCAAACGCGCCGGAGGATAAGGCTTTGTCGAGTCTCTAGCTAATTATAGCCACGTTTAATAGTGATAGTTTTATCATGATTTATAGAGGATGACTCCATTGTTTCTCGCGACTGTTTAATCGAAGCGTGATTAGATGATTACGCGTCCCCGGCAGTGCGTCAACTTAATTTGACGAGTAGCGCCCTGTAATTACATCGAGGATGATCGGTCAAATATAAATGCGAAAAAATCATAACGAATTGCAAAGTGATTCGGAGTATAATCAATTAGTAGAATTTCGACGCTCGCAGTCGCTTTTTCCGTCTGGGCCGTTCTTCTACTTTCGGACATTAGTTGGTTCGATAGCGCTATCAAGGAATCGACTCGTATGACCTTTGTCGATCGACGCCCTCCCCCCTTCCCCCTTTCCTCCCCCTGCGCCCTACGCGCTGCGACCTGCGCCCTATTGTCCTGCAACCGATAACAGAATATCTAATTATTACCTGCAGTCTACTCGAAATTCGATATCTAGTCGAATAACACATGTATATTGCAGGAATGCAATCATCGGTCTGCTTAGCGAAATCCCAGACAATAGAAAAGAATTGGCTCGGTCGAATGTGCGCGCGCGCGCGCGCGCACGGGAATGATATCGCCGGCACCTGAGGTTTCGTGAATACGCCCGCTCTAATGACCTTTGGTATACTCGAGCTGATATCAAAGGGGTTCTGGCGCGTTGCCGTTTCCGCTATATTATAAGGCCAATCTCGGACACGGCTCGAGATGTAACCGTCCCGGAATGCACCAGAGCACCCTGAGTTCACATTGAGATGCGTTTACTGATTAATAAGCAGATCTACCATATAAATGATTGGGGGGGGGGGGGGGGAACACATGGAACTCCCACCTCTCGGGTACACATTTGCTTGTCCTTTGAAAAGCTGCTCTCACTCGAACACTGTTCCAGGTACACCTTCGAGGCGCTCCAAGAGTCAGCCCAGTACTTGCTGGAACGCGTGCCGATAAAACCGAAGATCGGGATCATCTGTGGATCCGGAATGGGTAAGCAGTCCTTATCTCGCGTTCCTCCGCTTCCATCAGACTGAACAGCTGGCTGACCAGTGATCTGTCTCCTCCTTGAATGCGCAGGTAACATCGCCGACTTGGTGACCAATAGGCTGATCTTCCCATACGAGGACGTGCCACATTTCCCGGTCTCGACGGTCCATGGTCACGTCGGGCAACTGGTCTTTGGTTATCTAGAGGGCATCCCGGTGATGTGCATGCAAGGCAGGTTTCACTATTACGAGGGCTATCCTCTCTGGAAGTGCGCGATGCCCGTTAGGGTGATGAAGCTCGTGGGAGTGACGTATCTGATCGCAACGAACGCTGCTGGAGGTCTCAATCCAAAGTTCAAGGTGGGCGACATCATGATGGTGAAGGATCACGTCAATATGATGGGATTCGCAGGAAACAATCCGCTTCAGGGTCCAAACGACGATAGGTAAGGTCACCCGTATAGGTATAGGTGCACCCATCCTACAATGGGGCTCCCTGGGCTCGCTACTAAATTTTAAGAACGCGATGGCTGCTGCAACGGTCACTGCCTTTTAATCAATGGGAAAGCGAAGAAAACACAAGAGGTGATGCGCTGTCCACAAGAAGGTTTCCTTCCGTAAACTTTATCCTATGCATGATCGAATTAATTTATTTCATTGAAATAAGCCCTGAATCGGATTGATGAACTGTTTGCACCGCGATATAAAGAATCTGATTGGCGTCGTATTTACTCAAGAAACTCCGTCCTTCCTGGTCGTCCTCGCCAGAGCCGAGCGACCCTCCTTCGCTTCGTTCGTGGTTCCCCCTGACCTCTGCCCCGTGCCTCCGGCCAACCGACACCTTTCGTTGATGTGGCTCTGCCTTCCGCGGGACTTTTCATGAGCTAACCTCTCGGTCGGTGAGCTTGCAGGTGCTCCCTCTATGTCGCCCTTCCTTTCTCACTCTTTCTGATATTCGAGCTCCGCGGATGCTGGATCGACTGAGCCCCGAGCAGGAGGCTGTTCGCGTCGCGTCCTCTATGGCGAAATTATTTTCACGGCCAATCAGATAGATGTAGTAATTAAGCCGTTGCTTTCTTTAGGTGCGTCAATTCAGTGAACGTGGCGTAACGAAGGAATGCCTTCGCTTATCGTGTACAAGTAAACGAACGCGAACGATCCCATCTCTTTTTTCTTCGATAACTTTCGGCCGAGGTGCGGACTCTACGAGAGATTCGCGCGAGTCTTGAAAAATAAATATTCCCGCCGGGAGAACATAGAATAAACCGAATTGAGGAGAATTCCGCCGAAGTATTAAGCCTCAGTGGATACCCACCTTTCGCCGAAATAAAGGGGATCGCCATCACCATTGCCTAATTAAACTGTCTTTGACGAGGATAGGTTCGGCCCAAGATTCCCACCCATGAGTAAAGCCTACAACACGAAGCTCCTGGACATCGGGGCGAAGGTCGCAGAGGAAATGGGTATTTCCGATATAGTTCATCAGGGAGTCTACACCTGTTTGGGTGGCCCAAATTACGAGACCGTGGCGGAGCTTAGGATGCTGAGGATGGTCGGCGTCGACGCCGTTGGTGAGTAGAGACGCCGCGATGAGCTCGGATCGTTACTAAATCCACTAAATCCCTTAAAAATGAGTGACTCTCGGGTCTCTCGTAGATATTCCTATAATTGTCACCCTTGCATGATGCTGGAGACGTCTGATTATGGAATCTTATAATTTTAATTCTACGATGAAATAGGTATGTCGACGGTGCACGAGGTCATTACGGCGAGGCACTGTGACCTCACTGTCTTCGCGTTCAGCCTCATCACTAACCAGTGCATAGTGGACTACGAAGACCTCGGAGAGGCTAATCATGCGGAGGTCGTAGACGTTGGACTCTCGAAGCAATTTATAATTCAAGAATTCGTCTCGCGCATGGTCCTCCAGATCAAGGAAATCTATAGTGCTGAGAGCAAATGAATACGCAGTCGTCTCCCGAAGAAAAGCATGTCATTAGAAGAAGAAGAAGAAGAAGAAGAAGAAGAAGAGTAAGGAGAAGGACGAGGGAAAGGGAGAAATCTGATAAGCACCTGCCTTGGCTGGCATAGCGATATCGATCAGGTTATCGTGATAACTGTGCCAGCAACAGTAGAAGAAACGCTGCAGAAGAATATCCCGGAGAAGCTGGCGTTTGCGGGTGGCAGAATTCCCGGCACGAGTTCCTATCGCAAATTCCTATCGGAACTGCCGCTTGACTACCTGTCAAACTATAAAAGTCCCAGCCACCCAGTGAGGAGGTGCTGGAGAAATGGGAAGATATGGTCTCAAACTTCTTTTCCGGTTCTCATTGTTCTCCGGTGTTATCGTGATCCCGGGAATCAAGAGGGGAATGGTAGCAAAAGAGAAAAGAGGAAAAAAAGAAGCTTGTGGATCTAGATTATTTTTCGCGTTGCGAATGCTACGAAATCTCGACGTCGTTGTATTTAATTTAACGCACCACTGAATTTCTTGCGCGGATGCAGTCTGCCGCGATAACGCGACTTCTCTTTCATCGTAGCAGAATTTTTCTCCTTTTCTCTCTCTCTCTCTCTCTCTATTTTCTCAAATTATATTTCAATTTGAGAACTGCCCTGTTTTCCAAATGAGAGAGCGGCAATGGCTCCAGTAGATCGGTAACCTGCAAGTCCTTATCTCAATTCAGCTTCATTCACTTCTGATCCCAATTGATTCGTTACACGTCTTAAGGGGGACGCGAAGCTCCGGTGATGGTTAAGGGGATCGAAGGGCCACCTCAGACGCCCTCAACTTCTACTCTACCACCATCTTAGACTCCCCCTTCCCCCCCGCCCCCCTTTCAACCCTCGCTTCGTTACCTTCATCTCGTTTCCGCGCCTTTCCATCGCTAATGCATCGACGTTCGCCTTCGATAAATCTCAAACCCGAAGACCATATGCCTCTCCAGTTCTCACCCCTCGTCCGCCCTCTCTCTCTCTCTCTCTCTCTCTCTCTCTCTGTCTACTACTTATTCTTAGCTTCTTCTCAAGATCTTCTTCCTCGTGCTTCTTCTTTCCCTTTTTCTTTAAATTCTTACTTCTGCTCCGTATTTGGCACTTATCTTCCTTTCATCATTCCGAGACACTAAACTGTAATGAAGGGAAGGTCGACTCCAAATTTAATTTCGCTCATATCACCTCGAACGCTTCCTATTGCAGTTTGGAATCTCTTCAATTATTTTCCAGCCTTTCTCTCTCTCTCTCTCTCTCTCTCTCTCTCTCTTGCATCCCTTCTCTCTGTGCGCTACTTTCCTTTGCTGGTAACACCGATTCCAAGAAACCGTGTGATTTCAAAGCCACTCCGATTCTCTGCGAATTCTCAAAGATGCTTGAGCCGACCGTTCGTGACGATTGACGAGACTGATGACCTGCTGACATGTTAAACTTTCTTAAAGAAAGTGGATAGAAGAATTCTTCACAGTTTGCCTATACCGTTGGTGGGTTAACTCAGAATCAGAATCAGAATCAGAATACTGAATAAAAAGGTAACCAACGATGGTAGTCGTGGTGCCATTGATGCCAGCTTATGCTCCTCATACTTGTCCTATTTCATTTCTCAAAGGCATTTGATATCACGATATCAAGCAACCACGATACCAGGATACCACGATAACACGATTAGACGATGGTTCGTTGATTGAGAAGCTCCATCTTAGAAACTTCTCCCGTCCTAATCCCGGAATGGTTGTGCTCTATCCGAACAGAGGGCCTGGACCGTCTCTGCAGGTTGGTCCCTCGTTAGTTTGGCGGTACCTCAGGGTTCTCTACTTGATCCAGTTCTATTCTCGGTTTATATTCCTGATATTGATTATGTAATGTTAAACAGTGGCTGTGTAAAATATGCGACTGATCTTCGCCCTGAGCTCTGCTCATTTCTCTTGATTAGCACTGAATGAGTGTGTTGGAAAAATTAATTTTTTTGGCAATTTTCATTCGTCCAGCCATCTACAGTGACGTGCCATTCTTTGTATCCAGGGAATCAGCTTCAAAGAACTTGTCAGCTTGCTCATCCGCTGAACTTGGTTGTTTCTCCATGTCGATTGATCCCTATTATTATCAGGAAAAAGAGCATCGCGCGCAACCTTTAAGAGTATAGCTACATGCCTTCCTTCTGTAGTTTTGTCTGCTTATGTTAAATGTAGTCTTTAAGTTATGGTATAAGTTCTCCTGGTTTCTTCTTTTACTCTTAGTTTTATCATTATTGTACATGTATTATTTATATAATGTATTTGATATTATACTGTTAATATTTCTGATTTATACTGAAAGCGCCAGAGCCATGGTATAATAAATACTGTAACTCTCTGTTTCTCTCTTTCTCTCTTTCTCTCTCTCTCTCTTTCCCACCTTCCTGTCTCTGGCTGGACTTTCGAAAGATTCCCTCCCCCGCTATCCCTCCCACCAATATCACTCCTATTATCCTCCAAGATGCAATTATTATTCGAACGTCCAAAAATTCATCTCCTTGAAGCTAGCTTTGCCATAAAAGAAATTTAAAAAAAAAACGTGCATTATAGTTGAGGGCTAATTGTAGGCTAATCTAATGCTCTGTTGTCTAAATAAACTTATGAGGGAACTAGCTAAACCTATGATTGCGATGTAAATCTGCTTTGAATGTTCTTTTGTTTTTTTCGTGTTTGACGAAAGCGAAGAATTGCCGAGCCGATTCCTTTCTGTGCCAGATTTCAGTTTTCTCGTTATAAATTACAGAAATTATTAAGATGCTTTTTTTTTCGAAATTTATGTTGACTTTTGTCGAGATGAAGACAATGAATATAGTATATACCAATTTATTTCCATCAAGTATTCCAATTTCGAAGTTCCGCAATGTACATTCCGTACAGGATGCCTTAATACGCCAAAATCGACGCCGATCAATCGATGCCAGTGTTAGTAAATGGCGAAACGAACTTTGGGCAGCTTCGGCCGTTTCGTCTCTGCAATGATGATGTAAGCGCGAGCCTGATGCCTCTTGTAAATACGATGAAAGCTAGATATTAAATCAAATGGAAATCTCGGTCCTATTTGATCCTATCGATGTTCGAAAGGCGCTCAAATCCAGTCGATCCAATTTTTTCAACTGAAAACACTGCCCACCACTCGGCAATGACTCGGGAATGCTCGTTCGCTCGGAAAATCCCTTTTAATTCGGATTTTATTGTTCATTCGAAATTGAGATATCCCCTTTTGCAATTGCTAATTCCTGAATTGGGTAGGACGTATTTGATAAGCCTGAAGGGGTGCGCGAGGGTGCGCGTGGCCGGGAATAATAGGAATGCAGTATTTAAAGTGCCGATGGACTCCGCGCGTGTTCCTCAAATCCGTATTCACGGAATGGCCAGAAGACGATCATTTTGTTCGCGTGCCGTATTACTTCGACATGCCGAACTTTCTACGGCTCGAATGTACATTGCAAAATGTATAGAGGTGAGTCTCTAGATGAATTGTCCCAGTCGTTTCTCCAATAACGAAAAAGCTCCGGCCGGACTGAGATTATCGTCGGTTCAGGAGTTCGATGTGCGTTTTTGACAGATTGAAAACAGAAAAGTCTCTAGCAAGGCGCACGTGTCACTGCATAAATTCTTTGATAAAAACTTGGCATATGCGGGGTTTCGCATTAAACATATTTTATGTTTTTAGTTTTAGCATATATTTACGTTATTTTATGGAAACCCATGTGTTATTTGCTAAGGGTTGCTTTGGCTGCGATTTTCAAAAAAACACATTGAGCTCGTGGACGGCCTATAGGCACCCACGATAATGGAAGCCTAGCTGAAGGACCCAGAGTGCCGCTAATCGGCACACCCAACTACCAAACTACACACGTGCCAAACTGGTGAATCCCAAGGTTTGGGCATAACAAGTGAGGAAACCTGCAGTCCAATGGTACAATTAAACAGTTAGACATAAACTTCTTTGGTATTATATAAAATAGTTTATCGACCAACTAGGATAATTTTTGAAAAATTAAAATTTTATCCAAATTATAATACATACTTTCGTTAATATACCGCAACATTATGTTTGTAACATTTTGTTTGATATATTTTCAGTTTCATATAAAAATAGTGATTAATTGTTAGTTCCAAGAGAAGTAATGTTCACAAATTAGGCTGCTAGTTTTGTGAGCAGAGTGTGTTCTCTTCCTCTGCTGCCTCCTCCAATGAGAAGATGTGCCAGATGAGTAGAGTGTCACACTGTCCTCGCTTGCACGAGCAAACAATTTAAGATATCGGCACGAGAAGGAGGAAATTGGCAAAGCGAGCACGATATCAGCCGCATCCCCGCAATGTCTCTCACTCAGAATGTTTGGATGATCACGCAAGATTCTCAAGATTAAATTGTATTTCGATGCGTTTTAAGAATTCCTTGTCACAATAGTTTTGTCGCTTAAGAGAGTTGATTAACGTAGTTTTCCGAGGCTTGGCTGCTTCTGTCGTATATTTTTTGGAAGCTAGCTTTGGTCGATAAGGTTGTGAAGAGACAAGAAGTTCTAAACATTGCCGCGAGGAACGCTCGTGTCGCTCGAATACTTGGTCCAGAGTATAGCGGCTACAGTGTGCCGGTTCGGGTCTGTGTGTAGTAGGTGGGTGGTGGTGCGCGCGCGCGCGCGTGCGTGCGGCTTGTCTGTATATATGGGAAGTACGAAGAGGCAGGCAGGCAGGCAGGCAGGCAGGCTTGCTGGATGGCTGGTTGGCTGGCTGGCTGGCTGGCCTGGCAGGGTGGCTGGAAGACTGGCTGGAGGATCGCACGAGTCGAGCGGCTGCCAGTCGGCCCTGTGCCAGTGCGAGTAGTGCGGGGCTCGTGACGCTGTCGCGCTTCCCTAAGGTATTCGCGTCTTCGTTCCTCTCGATTTCCATATTGGAAATGCAGCCGGAAACTTGGGCTGATTCGGACGTCCCGTTACGCGAAGGCGTTGCGTCGTTTCCCAGTGCACGTTGATGCCGTCGTCGCGGCTCGTGTCCATTGCATTTCTCTCCTGTGTGTGCGTGAGAGTGCGTGTGTCTCTTCATCTTACATGTGTCTCTACGTACGTGTGCTCCGTGCGTGTAGTTGTGTATGTGCGCGCGCGTGACAAAACGCTCCTTCAAGGATTGGTAACACGAACTTTGACCTTTCCAGGTTTTACCCGTTCCTCCTTTCTCATCTTCTAATCCTGATGCTAATATTCTACTTCCCTTCCTCTGCTATTCCTTTAATTTCCTACTTGCCGCCTCTCCGTTCGAATCTCCTCTGACTCCTTCTGCTCCTTTTTTTTCATGGCTTTGCCAGTGTAGCAATAAGCAGAAGGTGTGCTCATAAACTCTCGTGCCAATTATTTTATAAGGACTGCCGATAGTTTGCGTTTTTCCTCGAGTTTTCATTAGAATGCTAATGTTTAGATCTCATGTCAGCAGCACCGGTAACGAGAATGTTACACGAGTGACGCGTCGTCGGTAGGTCTAAGCAGCAAGAATAAGAGCGAAAAAGGCTCGAGGAAGGCCGACGCTGTGGAAATGTCGCAGAGCGAAGGACCGATTAGAGAGGCGGTTATATCATAAACTGGAATGACGCTGGAATGCGTTAGCTCGTCGACCTTAATGATGCAAGATATCTGAGACATCGGGAGATAGAGACTGGGGCCGTCGAAGCGTTGGACGAAGGAAAAAGGGAAGAGAGGAAAGGAGGCTGTAGGGCAGCGTCGATCTGCGCCTACCTAGGAATTCATATGCCTATACACGCGCGGAAAACGGTAAATCTCACGCCTGTTTCATAAGTAAAAAAAAGGAGAGAACGGGCACTCGGGGCCTTGTCGTCTGCGTCTCCTTCTGTCCTTCATTTGCCTTCCACCTTCTTCAGTTGTTCCCTTGATCTCCCTTTTTAGTAAGGTATACCGCACGCCATCCCCCCCCCCCCCCCCTCTCTCTCTCTCTCTCTCTCTCTGTCTGCTGCCTGCAGCGTGGCCTTGCGTATCCTATACTTTATGTTCGCCTTCTCACTTGCCCGAACGTCGAGAATTTCATTTGCTGTGAGAGTCAGGAGACAGCCATCGGAAAGTCACGAGAGTCAGTGTCCTCACGTGACGTTTGAACCGCCGGAAACACGGAGGTTATATTTATTTTCTCTTTCTCTCTCTGCGGCACCATCTTGTTAATACTCAACTACAACATTTATTGTCGCGGCTCTCTTTAGTTTCCGTTACTTATATTTCATTGACAGCTGTGGGTTTGCCATTGTACCTACATTCGCCCCGTCTAAGGATATGTCCTTTACAAAATTTCTTTTACTTGCTCATGCATATATCTTATTGCGAGCATGATTAGTAATTATTTATTGTGTTTAGTTTTACTGTTTCACTATACTATTGCCAAACTATTTTCATGCTCATCAATTTTACTCAGGGTTTCACAGTCCTTCCTCGCTTCTTTTATTTGCATTGATCTACATAGTTTGCAGTTGTGTTCCGTTCATTGGTAGTTTTGCAGCTGGAAGAATAAATGAGAGATGCTCGAGGTGCGAGCATTGTCCCTAACCTCTCGCTAGTTCTCGGCTCCCGTGCCAAAGTATTATACATCGGACGCTATCTCGTAAAACGACGTCCCCTAGGGAAACTTGCGCCTCCTGTATCTTAAAACCCAAAGCCCACAGCGATCGACCATCCCAACTTCTTTGGTCAAAGCAAATTTTTCTATCAGGCTAACGTATCTCGCAGAAAGCAGAGTTGCTGCTGCTGCTGCTGCTGCTGCTGCTGCTGCTGCTAAAACATAGAGCAGATAATTTGTAATCGACGCGCTATCGGACGTATCGTTCCAATTCTATCCGTATTCCCCTCTTCAATATCGTTGCTACCGCATTGATAGAATGAGCGATGCTTTTCATCGCTCCTCTATTTTCGCTTTCCTCTCCTCTATCCTCCGTACGATGCCCCTCGCGCGGCCTTTTTCGTTGCTTACATGTGTCTGTTGTCTGGTTGGCCATAAACAAGAGGGAGGAAAGTTCGGCGTTCGCCGAGGTTATTGGTTTTTGGAATGGGAGTACCTAGAGTGGGTAGAGAAGCGCCGGCAATGCAATGCCGCCGGCATCCTGGTATCCCGATGCGCGCCGCACCAATTTCCACAGACAAACACTTCGATCATAAGCGCTCTACTGCTGTTCGGCAACTCTGCTCACGATCGATCGCTTCATTAAGTGCCGAGCATCAATTATTACCGATTCAGTCCACGCTATACTCCCGAATTTTCGCCTTCGCGAGCGATCGCTAATTTTGTCTGGCGTGTCTATTTTACCAAAATACATTCGTCGACGATCTTCCTTGTCGGTGGACGTCGCTGTCGACGCCGCCGTCGCCGAGTCTCTATGGACCGCGCGCGCCCCTCTGTCTCTCTGTTCTGTCTGTTATGTCTCTCCTGCTTCTTTGTCCCAACGCGTCTGGAAATTGCCTCCCTAATTGGCCTCGATTCTTCAAAGGAATTATTAGAACTGCCTGCAACGTCCATAGGTGGGTGCAGTATACGTATGTGTCTACGTTTCCATTGTCCCTCGCCCCGCGGCCGAGCACGTGCGTCAGTAGCCGCGACTCTACGACCTCCAATTTCGCAAACTTCTTTTTCGCACATTCTGTCCTCGTCTTTTGCGTCGCGTCGCGTCGCGTTGCTTTGCGCTCGTCCCTTCCTTACGTAATCGCGGCATCCCTCGTCAATTTTGCTAAACGTGCGAGCGCACGTGATTCAGAGAAGCAGCGCGCTTACCAGTTGCGCAACCAGTAGGTATAGTCGGTCCACAAGCAAAATAGCTTAAAGTCGCAGATGGCAAGACGTGTTTCGTCCTAGGGATTCCCGTAGCGAAACTTCCCAATTCCCAGTGCTCCTTCGCTAGAGGTAATGGATTGAGCGTAGCTCTCATTGTCATTGCCATTATATCGCCGTCGCTATTAGCAGTATCGGTATAAGCAACAGCAACGCCGCAACACCTAGTGCACACCTCTCGTCACTGTGCTGCCTCCGCTTCTACCATTTAACGAACACCCGCATGCATTTTGACATACCTTGCATACATGCATTTTGCAGGAATAGCCTCCCTTTGAATTCCCTGTAGAGCGTCACTCGGTTCGGTTCAATTCGGATGAATTTCGATGAATTTGGATGAATTCGGATCGGTTATCCTAACCAATCGGGCCAATCGGGCCAATCGGGCCGACCTGGCCATTACGCATTTATATGAAATTGGAAATTTACGCGAGTGCGTTGGCCGGCGAAGCGACGGTTTACCTGCATGGCGGCGCATGTCTCTCCTCTTGCGCCCTTCGTCTCTCGAATCATCTTACTATTCTTTCCCGTTCGCTTTAAAACTCCGTTCACCTGCGATTATTCTTGGCAGCTCTTTTTCCAGAGAGCGAGAGAGGAGCTTTCGATATATTCGCGACGCTTCTTTGCTTCCAGCTGCTCCAGCTGCTCCAGCTGCTCCAGCTGCTCCAGCTGCTTCTCTCTCGGTGCAGCTCGAACCTTGCGCCACATTTATATTAGGAGCCTTCTCAATATTCATTTGCATTCTTCCACTCGGTTTCTTGCTATTCTTCACTTTTTTGCCAAAAAAGAATCTCTTGAATTGCCCCCCTCCGGCGCAGGGGGGATTTACCTGCGACTGACTGATGGTACCTTCTGTTACGAGCGGGAGGAACCGTAACCTGAGTAACCTGAGTAACCCGAGTAACCTGAGTAACGATCACTCCTCTCTGCATTCTCTAAATTCTCTAGATTGTCTTTATCTTTATCTTGCTGCACTCGTGCATCGCTAACGTAGAATCAGTCTGGCGAGGTGGGGCTGTCGACGAAGAGAAAGAATTACGAGGAAAGGCGAATTATAGAAATTTCATATATGATGAAGCCTGGCAAAAGAGTGGCAGAGTGCGAGTGAGAGAGCGAGGCATAGAGCAGAGACGTATAGTAGATAGAGAGGCAGAGAGAGAGAGAGAAAAAAGAGTAAATTTTGAAAAATGGCCTGTGATGTGCAGCGTGCAGCCTGCGAAGAAATCGAAATGGTCGAGCTAAGCGGAACCGGAAGCGGTCAGTCAAGTGGTATGGGAGTCCTAGGGATCGGGCCAGGTACGGTATCCGCGGCGACGTCCTCCGCCTCGACGACGAGCACCACTGGCTCGAGTTCAGCGACGGCGCTGGGACGTGCCGGTGTCCTAGAGACCCAAGTGCGCGGCCAGTGGTACCGCGTCTTCGTTTCCCTCGAAGACGACTACCTGAGCATCTCGCTCGACGAGAGCTGCGAGAACGCCGGCGCGCTCAACGGCAACATCAACAACAACAATATCGACAGCCTCAACGATCCGGACGTCCCGGATTCCGTGGCCAATCAGAAGAGGATCGTTCGCGTGGTCAAGAGCGACAATAACGGCCTCGGGATTTCCATAAAGGGCGGCAAGGAGAACAAAATGCCGATTCTGATATCGAAGATCTTCAAGGGGATGGCGGCCGATGCGACGGAGCAGCTTTACGTCGGTGACGCCATCCTGGCCGTTAATGGCGAGGATCTGCGCGAGGCCACTCACGACGAGGCTGTCAAGGCCCTCAAGAGGGCTGGGAAGGTCGTCGAGCTGGAAGGTGAGTCGATTATTATTTTCTTACCTCTTTTACTTTTACTTCTGTCATGTCCCATGTGCGCCCGTCGATGCCTCGATGCGTCGATGCGTCGATGCGTCGATGCGTTCGTCCATTGATCTCCTGCCGTCCTGTGCTGCACGTGTGCTGCTGCTGCTGCTGCTGCTGCTGCTGCTGCTGCTGCTGCGGCTGCGGTAGTCGCGTAAATATTATTGCTGGGACCCGCGCTCGCGAGCGACAATTACCTCAGTAAAGCTGGCTGACCCCTCATTATGCAAATTTTAAAAAAAGTTAGAGTACTGCTTACCACCTGGCTAATTCTCAAAGAGTTCTATCGATAATCATAATGGTAGAAAGCTAGGAAATTAAAATTGAATTGGGAGTTCCGGATAGTTCTCAAAGAGTTCTACAAAAGGAATACCTGAACTTTATTAATTCGTTCAGTAGTTTAGGGGTATCGCAATTTTATACGTAAAATTGATTTTCTGAAATACTTATCTGAAAATGATTTTTTGACGGAATCTGAATATGTGCTGTACCTGAAACCTATAGGAAACTATGGAACTTTGAAAACTTTTAGGAAGACTGAAAAAAATAATTACATTGGAGGCGTCGTGAAGTTGGCCCCTCATTTCTGAATATCGCTATTTTGTGCATTTAATCGACAGAAGTATTGCTTAAAACTATCAGGAACTTTACAAATCTACCGGGGACAAGCAGAACTGAAAACTTTTTTTAAATTTGCATAACGAGGGGCCAAATTCACAGAGGTGCGAGAATTACGTGCGCCTCAGGCTGGACGGTCTTTCAAATATTGAACCGAGGAGGTTTCGTCTTTCGTCATCGTCTTTGGCGACAGAAAAACTTTATCGGCCTTTGATAAACTTTTGTATCTATATATGAATCTTCGTTCAGTCTCGAACGCTTTTTTGCAATCTCTAATTAATCGATGCGAAGGGATGGGCGAGGTTTTAGCAAAAGGCAACGAATCGACACGACTTTTGCACTGGTCCTCGCGAAAAATATGAATTTTGGAGCATCGGCTGCTTTCAAATCGGAAGTGGTTAATATTTAGTGTAATTTGAAGAGAGTATAGCCGTCGACATTGGCCTCGACGTCGGCATCAGTGGGGTGACGTAACACGTGGGACAGTCTCCCCGTTCGCTCTAATATTAAATTCCATATCTTCCGGGCGTTCCGAGGGAATTCCTGCCGGAGCATCGTCCCCGGGGGCTTTTAGCCGGATTAATACAGAGGCTTGACAGTTTCTTTTTAGATGTTCCTTCTATCTTTCATATTTGGCCTTTCGCTTCTCGGCTTCACTCCTTCACGCTTTCACGTGCCCTTTACTTTTCTCTTTTCACCTTTCAACTTTCACTTTTCACCTTTTCTCTCTCTCTACTTCCGAGTATCTTTTTAGTCTCGTCCATCCGGCATCAGCAACGACGACCCAGCACTCCGACTCAGTCGGGAGTCACACGCTGATGTTGCTCGCGCCCGACTGCACTAAAAGGAGCTTCTCGAAAGAGTCTCCTCGTAGACGCCGCGACTCCATGGAATTTCATTCGCGCTTGGGCTGGCAAATGCCGCGTCTCTTTCTTTCCCTTTGTCAACGTTTTCTTCTCGCTTTTTTGTCCTTTTCTACGTCATTATTCCGTATTTCTGTACTTTTCTTTTTTTTTTTTTTTTTTTTTTTTCAAGTGATGCGATCTGAACGCAGTTTTGTCGAAAGACGCTTCCGCTGATCGCGAAGGAAGAAAAGTCTTTCTTTATTCAAGATTTGAGAGTTTGGTCAATGTCGCCCCCCACCCCCCCCCGCTCACCGATCAGCCTGTCCATAAAACGTTTCCTTCTTCCCCATATCAGTACCTGACTTGACTACGTCAGAGTTTTCTTTCCGGATCGTTCGAAAGCGTCGCGCAAGTGAACCGAACGGATTGAATCCCTGTGTCCCACAGGGGGGTGCAGGGGGGTGCAGGGGGGCGCAAGGGGACGCAAGGGGACGCAGGAACGTCCGTAATGCGATACTATGGGTGCATTGTGTGCCCGGCACGTCCTGGAACTGGCAGCCACTGCCTTCGGAGAAGATGCACTGACTCCGCTTCGAGGAATCGGAAGAATCGCTGCGACGCGATGCAACGTACCCTGACGCTATCGAGTCCGGTTGCTGGTTGCTGGTTGCTGGTTTGCCGCTTGCCTGTTTACGTCGCCTCGACGTTTTCCTTCTGTTTTCCTCCATCTTGCAACGCTGGTCTAGGCTGCTCTTTGGAACAATTTAACAAGTCCAGAGGATCCAGTGTGTCCAGTGGTGCTGCTGCGGTTATGGGATCGAATTCGTTTGACTCGAACAGTTCTCTGGGTGAAATGCGTAATAGGCAAGTGGATAGCACCGAATAATGTTGCAGATGCATATATGTATCTACATATAGAGGTAGGCTGCATCGTGCGTGTCATTGGGTCGAGCGGTCCTACTCGGTCCGACCAGTTGACCAGTTGGCCAGTTGATCAGTTGACGCATTACGGCGCCCTCTCATTGAATATCGGCTGGGCTGAGTCCGGGCGAGCTGCGCTTTCGATGGCGCTTTCGATGGCGCTCGTGCGCTCCTGCGCTCATCACACGTGATTCACGTGACGAGGAATGTTCATTAGGAAGCGAAATAATGTCTGCACTGCGGTTTCCGTGCGTCTGACTAATTGGAATGCGTAATTTTAGTGAGGCATTGGCGGATTTGCTGAGGGAGCTTCTCTTCGCGGATGACATTGATCGACGATCGTGCATCCGGAAATTACATCTTAAATCTACAGTAGCACTGGTCGATTTAGGAGGGAGAGAGAGAGAGAGAGAGAGAGAGAGAGAGAGCGAGCGAGAGAGAGTAAAAAGAGTGTTTAGCAGTTTTAGGCTTGGAGAGAGACGCAATGCTCGGTCGAATGTACGTACATACCATATATCGTGCATTCTGCGTCCTGCTGTGGACCACAGAAAATAATAGAGTTAGGATATCTCAATTGCAAATGCAGTTGGGAAGAAGTTGAAATGGCGGCGCTGTAACTTGGAGTTAACTCAGCTGAGTCAGTTCGGGTTTTGCGAGGCTCATTTGTTAGATAAGCGCTGCTCATAAATTGTTCCTGATTTGTAGTAAAAAAGGAAAGAAAGCTGCATCCGATCTTGCGTGTTGATCAACTGGGTTTTATTCACACAATTGTCTTGCTCTCCTGAACGCAGTGAACTAACGAGCGACCGAGAGACTTTGGACTTTGCTCCTTCTCCGGATCTCCTCTTACTTCTCTCTCGACTGACTTACGTCATGCCTTCCCAGGTTCCGCCTAGCAGGTTCCTTCCTGGAAATCCTCCTCGACCCTTTAAGGCGGATCGCGTCCCGTTAATTCGCACGGACCGAGCTCACTGTCAATAACGTTGATTACTCGAGACTCCGTTATTCTCGCCCTGGTGACTTGATCGCTCCGACCGCTCAGACAACTCAGAGCGCTCCTCCGATCGTTATACTTCCTTTAGGTCTGCAGTCCTTGCGACCCAGCGATCCCCTTAGTTTCCTCTAGCTCTGCCATTCGTTCCTCCGTTCGATTCGCGTTAAATAGCTGCTCCTCGTGGCGCAGCTCATCGCCTTTAATCTTGCTTCATCTTTTTCGCGCGGGTACTGATTCTTTGTTCTGAAATCGCAGGTCTCTGCTGGGCTTTCCGGGATTCCCTTTACGATTTAGAATACTTGGGTCGCGGCGTCGAACGTTTCTCGTATTCCAAAAGAATCGTTCGCGAGTCAGGGATTCTGTAGTAAGGTCTGTGACGGCGGTGGGAGGGCGGGGGCGGGGGGGGGGGGGCAGCACCTTCTAATCCATTCGAATTACCATGCAACAGCGCCGAACGCGCTTAGGCGAATGCAGCACACGAAGAGAGTTCACTGAACGTGCTCGAGAAATTAATAAATATTTTAATTGGTTACGTCTACGAGCAAATAGCTGATTGTAAAGATGGTAGGATTCCGGTGGTCGACCGTTCGGACATAAATGTCCCAGGGGTCCACTTCACTGGTTACTCCCTCTGTGTCTTAGGCACTCGTGCCTAATGCCCATTTACATCCCATAGAGCCAATCGCATCCATTGCTCCTCCGTGCCAGCTGAGCGAGAGGAGACTCTGCTGCTCCCAAACTTTATATCAATTCTCACTCCGGCCATCCTCGTTTCCTTCCTCTGTTTGACTTTTATTTTTCCGGTTCACGTATCCCTTAAGAATCCTTATAGGTTGGGCGAGCGTAGCACGTCCTTTCCACGCGAAGCGGGACTTTTGACTTTTAATGAGAAAAAAGAAAATAATTCAGCGAGAGGGGATGTCTCGTAAACTCGCATAATATAGCAATTGGATAGAGCTCGCGATTTTCTTCTTGTCGTTATGAGAACTTTTCCTTTCGATTTCATTAGATGAATAGGTAGCGACAGTCTATTACCATTAGAATTCCTGAGGAATTCCAACAGTGACTTCAGCGGCCTCGGTGAGCTCAGTGACCCCAGTGACCCCAGTGATCCCAGTGATCCCAGTGATCAAAAGGACCCGAGTGACAGGTACTTCAGTGAGGATCGTTTCAAAGTCGACGGATGGTTCCCATAAGCAAGAGTCTCAGTGCGAGTGCCGGTTGAAGTTCAGCAACTCGTGTAGTCTCTGGGGTGTGATGTGTACCTATAGCATATGCAGATGCAGCGTCGGCAATGCTGCGGCGTCCGTGCCGTTTGCGCTTACGTAATTTACGTTTGGCACTAGGCACCCACTCGCCCGGCAGACCGCAGGTCGGCTGCAATTTTTTTTTCTGCTATCCCATAAAGAAACATTTAATGCCACGGGTTTTATTCCCTAGGATATCCCTGGGAGCATTTCTGTTCCCTCAAGCTCCACCGACTCCCCTCACTAATTTCCTCAAGCGGCCAAGGGACATTCTGCTTCTATTCTTATTTTCTCTCTCTCTCTCTCTCTCTCTCTCTCTCTCTCGAGTATTTGATTTTCTTTACTTCGTCTACATGAGATCTCGCACAGGAACGTCTAGTCTTCAATTTATTTATATGGTTCACAGTAGATCACGCCTAAATCTATGAAGGATAACTTCAGGCTACGGAATGGATCCAAAATTGATCTGTGAATGATGATTTGGTAATCTTCTATTTTTTCAATGTACCGAGAAGATCATAGCCAGATCCATTTCGGGTCTATCCCTCAGTCTGAAGTTGTCCTTCCTAATAAAAGTGAAGTTCGGGATAGTCTCGCTAGACCTACCTTTGAGGGATCTGGAGCGCATAAAATGATCAATCAGTAGTCCGTTCAGTAGCTAAAACTTTTAGTTTGGGTCTTCGCAGATTTCCCAAGTGATGACGGGCTGGGGCGCGCGCGATGCCTCTTAGGACAACAGAGGCTGGCTAAGTAGGTCTAAGTAGGTCTAAGTAGGTCTAAGTAGGCCTTGTATGCGGACGAGTGAACACCGCTCGCATGTTTTTCATTTGAGCCTTTACAGTAGCTAGCTGATGATTTACGGTATATCCGGACGGGGAACGGCAGCGTCGCGACGACAGCTCTTTCTTTTTGGTTGGCGTCGTTGACGTCGTCACGGCCGTAATTTTCTCGACGACAGGCCTGTGCCAGTCAGTGGAAGTGCGAGAGAGGCCAAGAGAGATGACTGCCGTATGGGGAAAAGGGCCGCAAGGAATGAATAGAGAGAGCGAGAGAGAGCGAGAGAGACGCCAGCGGGAAAGGTGGTGGGCATCTCCTGCACATTAGGTATTGGGTCAGTGTCCAGATCGGAGCTGCGTTTGAACAAATAAAATTCATCAAAGACATAAAAGCTAGAATTATAAGAGAATATTGTTGAGAGTGAAGGGACTCTTCTCGTTTGTCCTCGTTGCTATTTATTCGTTAGGGGTTTATCGGAGTCCTTTGCACAATTTCTGAGAAAGCTGTCTGATTGTATAGTGTCAGCGAATGAGAAGAAGAGTGGATGGATCAGGCTCTCTCGGGAACGGAGCAAGTTGGCGGTTGGCAGTTGGCAGTTGGCAGTTGGGAGCATGCTGAAAGGTGAAGCAGGATCACGCAGGCTGTAGGGATTTCCTGTTAACGGTCACGATTTGCGATCTACGAGTGAAGATTTCATCTCCTGTTTTAATACACGCAGTAGTTCCTCTTCCACCCTCGCCCCCTCTAGCTCTTCTTCCACGAAAGCCTCACCCCTCCGACCTCGTAAAACTTATGAATTCGAGGATAATTGCGAGCCTGCTAGATATACGGTTACTGCCGGCGCGACCGGATATACCTACCAGCATCGAGACTGGAAACCCCTCAGCTTCCGGTTTTGGAATCGCGTCTCTTCGAGGCTCCCTCGCCCTTCTAGTTATTATCTAATTATCCTGTTCCGGTTAGAGTACAGCCATCGCGGTTATTGCAACATCTCGGCCGAGGGCTGCGACGGCCAGTCGTTCCACCGTTCCACCGTTCCACCGTTCCACCGGTCCACCGTTCCACCCCTCGCGGCTCTTCGGACTGCGTCGCGTGTCGCAACTTTCGGAGGGTTTTTGTAGGAAGCTCGTCCTGGCCAATTAATGCTCGCTGTGTCAATCCGCTTGCGTCGATCCTGCACCGTTCGCATCCTAACGCAAACACACCGCTGCACGGGTTATCGTCCGCTAGAATCGGCAGTCGGCAGTCGGCAGTCGACTCCACATTTTCATCGTTGGAATTGTATAAGATTGAGCGATAGCTCGCACGAGATCCCGCGGTTCTGAAACTGCTGTGGGCGGAGGAGCCATTGGAGAATGGCCAGGCGGGTTGTGGAAGATAACTGAAAGGACTAGAAGGAATAGAAGGAATGGAAGGAATAGGAGGAGTAGGAGGAATGGGAGAGGGTGGATTGCAGAGTTTGCCCTGAATTTCTCGGAGATATTGCACGTTCACTGGAAGCGAGACTCTCGCGCTGCTTTGCCATTGAATCGCGTGCCGCCGTGCCATTCGCTTTTTCCCCACATTTCTTCTGCCTTTCCCACCTTTCCCACCTATTCCCACCTTTTCCCACCTTTTCCTAGTTTTGCCACTTTTTCTACCTTCTCCACGCTCTCTCCACCTTCTCTCCCTGCATCTCCCATCTTTCCCCGTCGTCTCTCGCACCTTTTTCCACCTACACGCTTCCCGCTTATCTGGAAGGATGCTGCGCGTGCTAACCTTCGGAAATCTTATGAGACGATTGGGGGAAGAAAGAGAGGGAACTCGAAGAGGCCGAAGAAAATGGGAAAAAATAGGAAAAGAGGGCAATGAGAAAAAAAGGTCCAATTTATTCGAGCTCTCTCGTGCCAGGACGATATATCATTTTTGGCTGGAGGCAGCGGATGTATTTCCAATATTTTACTCGTAATCCGCGCGCAGCTCTTCCGAGGGCGAAGAAGACGAAGAAGGGCGAAGAAGAAGAAGCGCGAGGGGATTGGCTGCCAAGGGCGAGGGACGGGGGGGGGGGGGGGGGGAAGTAATAAGAATAAAGGGGGCCAACGCGGGACGGGAGCTCTCGAGTACCTACCTTGGGATAGTCATTGTCCTACGTATCGACTCATTACTCATTACGAAGGAGTATAAGTTGGAACTGCCTTTTCCGGACTTTGCTTTGCTTTGTCTTTCGAAGTCAAAGTGAGACCAATGACGTCAGCCGTCGCTGCACTGAATACAAGTATCAATACGCGCGTCCGGTAAACGTTTCCTTTTGCAGGCGGCCATTGGACGCGGAGTCGCTGAGTAGGAGCGAGACGCGCACCAGCCGCATCCCTAATGTCTGCTGAACCAATGGAAATCGATGTAAAACAATGTCAAACAATGGAAGACCGTTAATTACCTTTGGCAAAGGAACATTGGCAATGGAAATTTGCCGATACCAACTCCTAAGGCTCCGGTGTCAAATTTACGTGCCACTTGATGTGCCACATTTGATTTCTTACGAACGCGCGCGGCCTTCCACATTTTGTAGCAGCAGCTCCCACCTTCCTGGCCGTTCGGCCCACTCGTCGTCGTAGTAAGTCGTTTGTCGATATTCCACTTTCAGGAATTTCTTTTCGCCTCTCCTTTACCCTCGAAGAAAAAATGTATTTCCATTCGGCGGCGGTGGCGGCGGTGGCGGCGGTGGCGGCGGTGGCGGCGTCACACCGTAAACAGCCACGAGGGTACTTCGGCAACTCCTTCGGAATTCTCGGCCTGCTCGGCCTATCCTGTTCGCCCGTTTACGGAAATGAATATTGAAGCGAATTCCCACGGCAATGAATATTGATAACAGCGCGAGCTTCGCGCGCATAAATTCGAAAGGTTCTCGCTTCCGGTCGAGTGCTCGGTTCGTTTTACCCTCTTCTAGACCCCCTCCCCTCCCCCCCCCCAGCCGTCGAGTCTATATACTATTTACTCCTATATGTATGTATATCTGTTCGAACGCTGTTGTTTCTACATATACATACATATACATATTGTATAAAAGAGCTGTTTTCCCGAGAACACGCGCTTCTCGCTCTTCTTCCGAAGGCGCCGAACTGAGCGAGACTCGTGGGAGCCGCCTAGCGTCTTGAAGGCTCGGCTGCCGACGGCGCGCTGGACGCTGGACACTTCCTGTTTCACCTGATTGGCATCGCAGATATATTCGCCGATAAACTTTCGAACGATGGACTGCAATACCTGCTGCGGGGAGGCTCGATCCTCAAGTAAGTTTCCGCCATCCAGGTTACCCGAAATCCGCACTCATCGAAATAATTGAGCTCGTGGAGCCGCCGTACTTAATCCCACCTGCCCTCCTATTATCCTCCTCTGCAGATCTATGGCCGTTCATCGGCAAAGTCCGATCCGAATCGACCAAAAAGTTAAAGCTCTTTCAGGAGGCCAGTTAAGCCGTGCAAAGGTGAGTGGGAGGCTGGTGCCGACCTCGTTGCGGAGCTGATGGTGCATAGTGCAGGGTGCAGGGTGCAGGGTGCAGGGTGCACGGTGCATGGCCGCGCGGCGGCCCCGTCCCAGTCCTCAGACAAACCGAAATTCCGAAACCGAGTGCAGATTATTATTCTTGGCGCGATTGCAGCTACACTCTCCCTTTCTCCAGCCTCCTCCTCGCCCTTTCGCCTTTTCTACTCCTTACAGTCCTTCGGCTACTCTAGACTCTATGAGATATCCAAGAGATACCTGCAGGTAGTCTGCTGCTTCCCTTCGGAAATCTTAACCTCAATGTCCTTGCTGGACCACCCGACGTCTTCAGACTTTGCGACAAAACTTGCACTTCCATTCTCGGCGGCAGCTTTGGATTCTCTTTCGGCTCGAATCTTTAGACGCAGGAACATCTTCCTCTCGGATTCTCGTGTGTAACGCGTGGTCGATGGGTTCCCGCGAAAATATTTGATTCTTTGCCAATTTTCGTGGAAACTTCAAAGACTCGCAGTAGCCTGCAGGATCGTTCTCGTATGTTAATGGGAGAAAACGAGGAGGAGCATCTAGGTCTGCCGTCTCACAATCAGTAAACGTTCCTCACCGTCGCAGCGTGGATCCGCAGCTGTCATAAGCCTACAACATTCTTCCAGGTCTTCGTGTTTCTCCGATCCTCCGATCCTGCCCACAGTCCCGTCGAATGTGTGCGCGCCAGTCCAACGACAATTGCCTTTGAGGTTTCGAGCGATTTCCGGTACAACCGTCGTGTTTCTTTAGGCCAGCCAATAGCAACGTCCTGTTCACTCCTCTATGACTTCTGGGCATCTCGTGCAATCAGCCTTGACGTGGCGCCTCTGATCTATCGAGGCGACCCTCATCGAGTTCAAAGAGACATTTGCTCTCGAGGCCACGTTTTTGTGAAACGCGTGTCCTCTCGGCTGCGTCGTGCGTCGCGCGTCGCACCGATTCTCTTTGCTATTCGCACACGAGACGGCGCAGCTGGTTGGTCGCTGAGGTTTCCCACTTGCTTTCGCCGTCGCAAGACTCTCGCTGTTCGCGTCCTTCGGGCAAATAAGCTGCAGCCACCCGAGAGCCATGAGAAAAAGATGAAAGGATGAAAGCTTCGCGGCGGCGGCGGCGCCGCCCCGATCTCGTAATCTCATATTTCGTGTCGCGGTGCAATGTTGAGAATCGGCATGATGGCGTGACGTGACGTCACGTGGCGTGACGTGACGTGACGTGACATAGCAGCCTGGAGTAGCGCGGAATGGCGTCGCGCGTCGTCGCGCGTCGTCGCGCGTCCTCGTTGCATGGTTTTGCGAAACAACGCAAATGAATTAGCAAGTATGATTCCGAGGTTCTGAAATATGTATGAAAGCATAAGCGTGTGCCGGCGGCGGTCGGGACACACGACCCGCGTCCCGCGTCCTTCTCTATAGGCAGCTACCTGAGACTAACCCTTTGAGTTATTATTCAAAGCAAATCACAGCTGTCTCGCCCGGATTAAGCCTCCTTTTACATGCACGAGAGTCGTGTCCAAGGAAACGGCCAGCCGTCCGGTCGTCCGGCCGCCCTTCTTGGCACCTTTCCCCTTCTCCGACGAGCGATCCCAAGTGTGCAGCCGACGTTGGTTCTCCTCCTGCACCCTCGAGGTACCAGGACAAACCCGGCCAAGGATATAATTAGTGGGGCTTCTACCCTTTTTTCGAGTTATCGAAGAGCGCGACGGTACCGACGCTACTTATTTATAATTATGGAAGGTTTGGACGTCGGAGCAACGCTATTACGTCATTAGACTTTGACAACGTCGCAGCTTTCGTTAACCTCGGGAGCTGCACTCCTTTTCCGAACCTCCAGCCAAACCTTAATTATGAATTTGAGAAACGGTCGCTCTCTAGCGAAACTGATAACAGTGTGATAACGATAATGCATGGAGATAGTTTTCTAGTGGAAATTACAGAGTGTAATGGCGGTAAGTACCCAGTCGATACAAAGTACAATGTCCTAAAGTAGATATTGTCGTAGAAAAGAGAAATTTTCGATACTACAGCTAATACTTTTTAGTACGTTGGATGGAAAAATTTGGAGATCTGGAAAATGTGCTATAAATATTGTAATTTTTAATCAGTCGAGTTTCGAAGAAGTTCCAATAAAGACTAAAATTGTGGAGCCTGTTCAGGGTTTAGCACAGCAGTTTATGTTCGTCCTGTAAAGCAACGGAGTCACGTAATTCGTGTAAATTTCAACTGGCCGTGGCTGGAAACGGTCAGTCGACTTGAGTGGAAACTTTGGCTCGTAGAGGCGCGAAGAGGTAAGAGTTGATCAGGGCCTGAAATGTTGCTCCAGGGGTTGAAACCATCGCGTTTACTAACCTCTGCCCTGGATTGTCCAACATTTTTTTTCAACAATCACAGGAATATTTAGCCTGAAGCAGGCAAACTTATCACCATATACCAATAAATTTAACTCGATGATTTTTCCCATGTTCTGTAGATTAAAATGCTGCGCTGCCAATAAAAACTGCCTGCCGTAACGTTATGTTCCAGTGCTTCCAGGTTCGCGTGTAATTTTGACGTTCCTCGAATCATAGCCGTCGTACAGGGCTTGTTCTGACAAAGTAAGAGGTGATCGACTCCCCTCCCCTCCTCCCTTTAGGTGACTCACCCTTTCGGATCATGACACTTAACCTCCCTCTACTTAAATTCCAGGAGCTCCGATGCGGTCGACAGTTTTCCAAGAGTGGCAGCAGCGCGCGACGATCAACGATCAACGATCCACGATCGACGATCAATGATCAAGCGATAAGCAACGTGCGCGTTCGAGCCCATTACTCGAGTGGAGCCGATTGCGCCGACGCTCCTTCTATTGGAAAAGTGTCCCGCTTAACGAGATACTTTCTGTCGCAGCTACGCGAACCGAAACGGAGAAACGCAGGAAGGTGGCCTCGAATTCCACCTCCGCATCTCCGTCGTCACTTGTCGCGGTTGCGGAGGGACACAATGTCCTACGGCTACACGAAGCATCGTCCTCGAGAACTGTGACCTATTGCGAGACTGTCCTCTGGACAACCGTAACAAATGACATTTCTTCGAGAAAGTATAGAAAGCTTCCACCACAGTTTCCGAACGACAAGGGCCGACGCCGACGCCGACGCCGATGCCGCACGCAAGTGACGTCACTACGAACTTGCGAGCCAAGCTTTGGCAATTGTCAGTCGCGACACACGTTGTCCCCCGGTGGCTGCGGCAGAGTCAAAGCTTCGAAGGAATTCCGGAGCGGCCGAACGCGCCAAGATGATCTTCCTCTCCGATCTGTCGCTCCCATTTTTCCTCCGCCTCGGAAGAGGATGCTGTGTGAAAGGACACGTGCACATTGCAGGCTCAAGCATTGGGCGGGCAGCCGGTGAGTAGCTGGGTCTCCGGGTCGGCAGGTCGCCGGGTCGCCGGGTCGCCGGATGGCAGGGTCGTCGGTACTCGGACTGCAGAACGCTGCTGTTGGCTGCAGAAGCCTAGCAGGAACACAATGCTATTGTGCTTGCGACGGAGCATGAGTTATTACTTATTAGCCCTTCGTCTCCGCAAGCCAACCTGCAGGGCACAAGATCCCCAGGATTCGAGCCAGGACGCAGCCAAAACAATTCGCGACATAATCGGAGAGACAGTCCGTAGTTCTGTAGATCGATTATAGTAGGAGCCAGCCCTCCCCGCCCCCCTCACCACAGATCATCCTTCTCCCGTAGGATGCAAGTCGCAGCCTCCGATAATCTTTCCTTAGAATCTGGATACTTGTTGCGTTTGCGTTTCTCCTGGGCGCCCACACACTCTTTCGCCTTTACGAAATACTTGACAATCATTAGCTCACGTGAACGTAGCAGCCACCCGCTACTTGCACCGTTCGCACTGCCTTTACTGCCTTTACTGCCTCTCTTGCTTGGATGCCCTTTTTGTCCAGGGAGATTCCGTCGTTACGGATATCCTGGCTGTGGACCCGAGTGCAGGGCACAGCCCGCCACCTGCCAGATAAGCATAAAGGTTTATTTTTTTAAGAGCAATTACTACCTGGGGATCTATTTTACGTTTCGCATTCATATTTGATGCGGAGTAGGCACCTGGGCACGTCGAATCCTCGAATCCTCGAATCGTCGAATCGTCGAATCGTCGAATCGTCGAATCGTCGAATCGTCGAATCGCCGAATCGCCGAATCGATCGGTCTGTTATCTTTGGTTAGGAAGTGCTCGCCTTGCCATGCGGATTTCGCTTGCGTTCCCCCTTATCTCTGGCGAACTCTCGATGTCTGCGGGCACCTTTGATGGTCACCGCGATGAGTACCGATCTCTTGGGAAGAGGACTGGCCGAACTCTCGCCTCAGCTTATGTAAATGCTCTTGCTTTCTGCTCCGCACGATCCCGTGTAAAATAGCGACGGTCCAAGCTTCCCAGCTCCCCAGCTTCCCAGCTTCCCAGCTTGGCGTCGGATCGTTATCAGTCGCTTTCGAAAAATCATCTGGAGTTCGACGGGACGGGCTGCTGTTCGTGTTCGCGGAGGTGACGCGGAGTAGCACAGCATCCCAAAATGAACTAAAGTACTGTGGACCTGAAGATCTCAGGACGGCTGGACCTCCGTTTTAACGGTATCTTCATTCGTTATAGTTATAACTGTAGGTCGCTATTTATCTACCTTCTTTTCTACTTGGGAGTCTCCTTAATCTTTAGGATTGTTCGATTACGAGAGCCACATCGGCTAAACGGTCGGAGGTTAGGAGGTTGAGAGGGGGAAAGGGGGAAAGGGTGAAAGATTCCCGATGATTGGTGGGTGGATATGGAGGGGTGCAGCGGGGGGATGGATCTGTAGGATTTATCAAGGATAGAAGGAAGGTCGACTTTATCGGATAAAAGTTCGCCGCGAGTCGTTCGACATCGAGCGACGGGCTGCATCCAGCCAGAACGGGGATGCCCACCGTAAGTTAAAACTCCCGGAAGGCTGGACGTCGTCCTCCCTATACGACTACTTTCCTCTTCTCTCTCCCTTTCTCCCTTTCTCCCTTTCTGCCTTTCTCCTAGTCAGAGGCGTCCCAGAGCAACTCCCGAGCATCGTGCCGCAGTAAAAGTTACGCCATTAGGTGATAGGGTGGTAAAGATAGGATGAGGCGGAAGAAGGGGGTTAAGAAAAAGAAGAAGAAGAAGAAGAAAAGAAGAAAAAAAGAAGAAGAAGAAAGAGCGCCTCTCACAGTCAGATCCATTTTTCGCCTCGTCTCTCCTCTTCTCTCTGGCTGTTAGGCTGCAGGGACGACGACGTCTAATTACTGACGCAAAATTCGATAAGCGCGCACGGCCATGGCACATCTTTTATAAATTCCGTGGATTTCTCGGAGTGTTGCAGTTCTAAGGGAGACCAAGGCGAACGAGATGCTGGAGACGCAGATAGACGCCTCGACTGTCATGGATTTCTGTAAACCATGTAAATGACACAGCTTGAAGTGTGGATCGAGGTGGGATTTAGAGAGAAATTACAGGAAATTTAGTTGGCGGCGTCCCTTGGCATAACGAGAGATTGATGCGCGCACTGAAATGAGCGAGCTGCTTGGTCGCACATCAAAGCGGCACAAAATCCACATGTACACACGATACAGCCTTCTCTAGCTTCCCAACCTTCCAACCTTCCAAGCGTCAAGCGATTAATGTGTGCGTAGGCCTTCACAGAGTCCAAGTCGACTGCTGCATTCACGTGGGTTCTTGCAATTTGAACGCTCGAAAGAACCGGCGGATGCAGTCGCAGAAGAAATGGCAGAGATGAAGAGGAGGAGGACAGTGGAAGAAGAAAGAGAAGAAGCGAAAGAGGGGGAGAGAATTTGAAAGTCGCGGCGGCGGCGGCTTCACGTTCGATCGATCATGCCACTGACTCTACTAAGGAACTGGAGCAGGAGAGTAAGAAGAGGAGCTTAAGAAGCGAAAGCAGGAGTATGGAGTTCAGAATGAGGATGAGGGAAAGTCCCGAGTCACCCTTGATCTCCTCAGCCTGCCTTCCCCTCTCCTTCTCTCCTTCACCCGTTTTCCCATTTTCCCATTTTCCCATTCGCCCAGAGCTATAGCGCGCACCCTCATCCACTTGTGCTTCACGAAAAAACAGTGGAAAAACTCAGCTGCTGGTAGAGCCCGAAAAAACGCATTTCCTCGAATAGACCCAAATCGAGGCTAATTAACTTAGTGTCTCTTCTCTTCCCTTTGGCCCTACTTTCTCCGCCGTCCCTGGAGTCCGATCCCTTCTCAAGCTTCTTTTTTTCCAGCATCTGCTCGAGGCTTTAAGATGCTGAGTGGATCGCAACCAAGAGACGAGTAAGGAAGCATCAGCGCGGTCGGGCCGATCAGGGGCAGCCATCAACGTCTTTCCTATAACGCATTGCTCTACGTTCAGTGTAATATATAATGTATATATATAGTACATGCTAACCGCATTGCAAATTTATTCGTGTAATTCTGGCTTTCGAAAGACTTTGCTTATTTACCGAAATTTATCTTAATCTATCTCTTACGCGCTAGCCTCTCTCCTGCAGGTCGTTCAAATAGTTGGGAACAGTTGGGGAAGCGGTCCCGGCGACGGTCCCACGTTATCCTCTGATCCTCTGTAACCGGGCAGGGCCGAAGCTGCCGACTGTTCGATCGGAAGTTGCGGGCAACACGGCCATACACGGGGAAACTATTCCGGAAGTCGGGCAATGAGGCCGCGCGATTCCTTAGCGGTAACTTGCAGTTCACTAATACAAGTTCTTCCTCGAGTTTCGGCTTAACTGTTGCCGCCGTCTCTCCTTTCAGTATCTCAACGGGTGGAACGAACTGTGGACAATGAATGGAGGCTGCTCGATGTGGAGGACCCGCGCAGAAGCCGAATTACGGAGCGGCTGACTCTGGGAGTTTTGGAGCCGCATCGGGACGCTATCGCTGCCCCCCTTGCCCCCCCCCCCCCTTACCCCCTCGAAACTCGAGCGCCCACAGTTCTCGAATCAAAGTCCATTCGCGGCTGCAGCAACTCAAGACTCGCCTCGTCCTTTGTCCTTGGGATTTCGAATGGTTTCGGAAGGCGCAGCCGATCTACCTTTGCTAATTAGCGCTTTTAGATTTTACGCGTCAGATTAACGGATTGCACGAGAGGCGCGAGAGATGATCCGGACTCGGCGTTGACGTCGGTGTCTCATCGACGTCCCCCAGTGAGATACCGCGATTAAGAGAGAAAGATAATGGGCCGGAGAGAGAAAGCGCGAGGGAGGTAGTGGAGAGAGAGAGGTTTGTCGAATCGTAAGACTCGAGGCGGCAATTAGCGAGGAGAGTCGAGAGGGTCTTGAATTAATGTCCGGAAGTCGAACTGCTGAGCTGCCGGAACCTTCCATCGTTTGCAGTACAAATAAATGAGCGCGATATAGAAAATCGTAAACGCTCGTGATGATCTCTGCGTATCACATAAACTATAGAGAAAGAGTCTTCCGTTTGGTGAAACAAGAGGAGGAGGAAGAGGAAGAGGAAGTCGAAGAGAAGAGGACAGAGTCAGCCTAAAGTATAATGAGTGTGCATTAACGGTGAATGCCTGAGACTCGTTAAGGCGCTCTGCGTGGCCTATTATGCTCGCCTCTTGCCTTTAGAAAATTTCTTCCCGAGCAAACTTCAGGGCTATTGTGGCCCGTAAACAATAATTAACCTTTTAGGAATCTTTCCGCGCGAACCAGCCGCCTGATTAGCTGCTCCATACCGTCTACTAGCTACTATATGTATACTACCAGTTACTATTATAGTAACTGCGCTGTACCTTGAGGAGCTTGGCTGATGCCACCATCCTTTCTTCCTCTCTGTCTCCTCTAGTCTCCTCTTTCTCCTAATCCAGACAAGACAAAGCTCCAATCTCTCTAACCGCTACTCGCTACTCGCTCATACAATATTACTCTTGAGAATCTCCCTTCCGGAATAGCTGTGTCTCACCGATTGCTTTTCCTTCTCTCTTTTTCCGCCACCAACTCACCTTACCGTTAGTCCTATTTTTCCTTTTTTGTCCGCGTGACCCATCGTCAAAATCGTGTAGGTGGAAAGTCATTTAGTGAAATTATTTTTCCACGTCTACGAGAGAAAGAGAGAGGGAGAGAGAGTGAGAGAGAGAAATTGTGCAGGTCGGCGAGCTACGATTAGTCAAAGTTGACGTTGTAGTAATGGCTACCCGGTGTTGGGGCTCCGTTAATACTCGTATTTCATAGCCAACTCCCGTACGAGGGCACCTCCTCTGGCTCCTCTGGCTCCTCTTCCGACGCACGTATAGCACCACCGAAGGATGCTCTCAAGGGCTTGGTTCAGTTTGTTTGATGCCCGAGCACAGCGTGCCTCGTTAAGAACTTGATCTCCTCGGCACCCTTCCGCCGAGGGCTGTTCTAGGGTCTGCGCTTAGAGTTTACCGGGGATTGAGGTTCCCAACTTTCGACTGTGAAACTGATTGACCCTCCGCCCTTTGCCTTGATCCTCTGATCGACGTTCCCTCGCGCACATCTTTCTCCGATGGCTCGCATGTCCCTCCTAAATTTGAATCTGCAGCTAAGACAAAGGACTATATTGGCGCTGTTTCCGTTCGTCACTCGTCACTCCCTTAAAACCACAACAGGCTTCGAATTTCCATTTTTCCTTTCGACTTGCTCTTTGACCTTATGCACGTAAATCTTCGGCCGCCACGGAGTTCCTCTCCTATTGATCTGATGCTCATGTGTAGACTCCTCGCTAAAGAGAGAAAGGATTTCATATGGTTTTCTTATCATGGGGCGACTGGCACATTCGCGTCCTTCCAGTAAAGGAGGACGCAGTCCGTTGAAATGGACAAAATATCGAAGCGACTGCCAATTGCAGCTGCTAATGGTTGAGATTGACTGACGCTTCGAAATTGTGGGCAGCATCCCTTCCGGCATCTCAGTATCTTTTCGTTGCTTTCATTTTTCAAAACAACCAGAGAAATGTCTGGTTTCCTCATTTGATCGCCTTTATTGCCATAGAATTCTCCCACTGAAAAGGAAGGAAAGTGCGTTCTCTCTCTCTCTCTCTCTCTCTCTCTCTCTCTCTCTCTCTCTCTCTCTCACACACAGTAAGGTTCTCGTTCTTCCGTATTGTGGCTTCGCATACCCACGTGGCCGCATTATCAATAATCGTTTGCGTCAGTGGCACAGCGAAAGCGCTCGCAATCAGACACCATGAGGTATAGTTGGGTTAGGTTTGGTTGGGTTGGGCGGCCTAATGAGACAACGTTCAGGGGGATGAAGTCGCAGACTCGCGTTCACTGTAATTCCATTATATCGATTCCTTCTCTTTGCATTCCGTTACTTTATTTTGTGTCAGAAATCAGAATGGATTGAAAATTGGCCGATTTTGTTCCCAAGTCATTCACGAAGTGGACGGACTTGACTGCTTCGATGGGGAAGAGTCTACCATCTTTGAGAGACGCGTCTTAAAATTAAAGCCGGGCGTCCATCCGGCAGGTCAAGTGCCCGCGCGTGTGCGTAGGATACATATGATGTCCATGCGCTGCTCCATTTGCATCTGCAGGCACCGAGGACGAGGACGACGAGGAGGCCGAACGGAAGGTTAGCAGCAGCAGCAGCAGCTACACGTAACTCGGCAAAGGGCACCGTGCCTCCTCCGTTACTGCTTCGGGAAATTCGGGAAACTTTTGGAAATTCCTGGTTAGAAAGCTTAGAGAGCATCATAGGTGACACGAAGAGTCGAGCCTCGTCAAGGCTCGCGTATTTCTTCCTGCATGGCATAAAAATGCGGGTTCTCGAATGAGACGGGGAATAAGGACGCGTGCGTCTTTCGCCTTTGGCTTCTTTGCTCATCCATGTATTTCTGAGCGCAGCCATTTTGCACCCGGAAGCGCGGTTCTTCGTATCCGACAAAAGGGATTTAACAATGAGCCAAGGAGATCAAGATGATCGTCGTAAGTGCGTGAGAGTAATTTTGATTAAGAGATCCGAGTGCTGCGAAAGCCAGCCTGTTCCATTCGTCATGGCCCCCGTTGGCCATCTCCCTTTTCCCCTCGACTCTCCTTGACTCGCCTTGACTCTCCTTGAGAACATCCTAATCTAGTCTCTGCAAGGCGCGCTCTCCCGCAGCACAATGCCCTTGCTAATGTTCTCGAGGCAGTCACCTGTTTAGGAGAAATATCTGTCTCACGGTTAATCCAACTTAATTGGCTTCCGACTAAATCGATGGAATAATGTTCGTACGGTGGTGCCACAGCAAGACAGTCACAATCAGGGAGACGCCTACGAAGTCGTGAAACCTGATTATCGGAGAAACGCGCAGCAGGAATTCTCGTTAAGCCGCACAGGGCGACGTTCGTCAGTGAAATTATCCGGCCGCTCTTCTGGAACGTCCGTCCGTTTCCGGTGCAAATGAAACGTCACGCGCAATTCCCAACCATGTCGTGCTTACGCCATTACGCCATGCCGCACTCTAGTGCGGCGACGCTCAAACTGCCTCCGGTAGCAAGTTTCTCTCTCTCTCTCTCTCTCTCTCTCTCTCTCTCTATCTATCTCTATACTGGCACTCCACTGAATGTGATCTCTACGGTTCCACCTGCCGTCCTCTGAGGCTCTTCACTCTGTCCCTCTCTTCAGCCGTTTAATTAACGAGTAAATGAAAAAAAAAGAGGAGAGGCCCACCTGACTTCAGCCGACACGTCCAAGATGACACTCGATTGCCCGTAAACGTTCAACATCTTAAAAACGGAACGAAGGTGGATGAGCAAAGCGTTTCTCCCGACGTCGACTGTTGTTCCTCGTTCGAAATGCTTTGCAGGGTGTGCGTGCGCATGCGCGTGCGTGTGCCTTTGGTGCATCCCAGTGACAGATTTTCCTTTTCAGGCGACAGAGGATATCCCGAAGGGAATTACGTGCGCAACGCTCTGGCCAGCAGCAGGGGAATTGGTAGTCCGGTGACCCCGTGACCCCCCGTGACCCCCCCTGGCCCCCTGCCAGTGCGAATGGTCTCGAGTGCCTGGAAGTCGCGCAAGAAGAAGCAAATTGCGTGAGGAGGAGTTCCATTTGCTGTATTTCCCCTTCCGAGCCGGAAGATCTCCCCTTCCTCTTGTTCGTCTTCTTTTTCCCTAGCGTCCCCCTCTCGCTCCCCCGACTTGGCCCTCGGGAACTCGGGAACTCGGGAACTCGACTCGGCTAACCGGAAAACTACGTATATCTAGCCCGCTATATCCGCCGCATCAGTCTCCACGTATCGCGATACGTCTTACTATGGGTGGTGCAGTTCTCGCTGCAGTGGACGCACCACTGCGTAAGCAAGACGGTTCACTCGCGGAAAAGTTTTAACCGGATTCGAATTTGCACGAGGTTCATCCTGTTGCCCTTTCGCCCTTTCACCCCTTCGCTCTTTCTACTTCAGGATCTGCACATCTCCACTGCGTGGACGTAGTGCAAGTTGAGAGCGATCTCGCGAGGCCACGTGGTGCTTCACTTTTCTCTTCTGATAAATGCCCTTCTTCTTTTTTCTCAAACCGACGCCTCTTGACGAAGAACAATTATTTCCATGGTTGTTTTACCATATGTATTCTCATGGGTTGTAAAATCTGCGGCTAGCGGCTAACCAACGGACGAGAACCTGGGCAAAATGAATGAGTGAGCTAGGAGAATTATTGAAATTCGATGCTGAAAGTTTTGCTGTTGGAGAAACGCAGGAGATCACTCCTCTTTTAATTAGACTCTTTGGCTATCAATTGAGACCGTTTCGAACGAGGAACGAGCTTTATTGATAACTCGATTATCCCAACGTTTTGGTGTCCTGGAGTATACATATACATTGCGACGAAAAAAAAGGGGAGAGATAGATAAAGTATTGGACGATAGGAATTAGCCTGACATTATTAAACTCGTATATAGTCGGAACCGTGGAGTTCTTGACCGGTTACTTTATTATAAATATCGTGATCTCAAGGGATGCCAATACGTCCCGCACGATAAACACGAAAGTTAATTGTTTTTAGTCTTGTTACGCGAACAATGTCCCAATATGATGATACATACGATATATGATAGAAGAGACACGCGTTGAGTCTCCCTCTCGCGCGCGCCTTGTAATCTCGAAGACATAAAGACCCAAAGGAATGGAAGCTGATAAAGTCGTGGGACAGTGCAACTTGGGGTGTGTCCTTTGACCTCAAAGAGAGAAGCTCCGACTCATCGAAATAAGAAGGGCTAGAAGGGTCTTCCCGGTGCAGGATTTAACGTCTTTTAGGAATAAAATCAGGATTCCTTGGGCCACCCGAGCGACTCTACCCCTCGTTACCAATTGTCGGCGGAGCGACTCTTGGTAGATTTTCCATAATGCCCCCTGAAGCTGAGGTTGGGATCGGGTATTTGGCTGCGGGGGCCTCGAGGAAGAGGCAATAAGAGCTAAGGGAAGCAAGAAGAGCAGGAGGAGTCATGAGAAAACATGGTGCCGCGTGAATTAGAATTTCGGATCGGAGAGGAAAACGAGTCCAATTGGGGGAAGATCGGAGGAGGGGGGCGCGTCGCGAAGCCTCGAGCATGCGTTTATTAAATTGGCATCTCCGGCTCGACTTGATCTCGGCCTGGAAACGGAAAAAGGGCTGCAATATTAACGCTCAGGCGTAGCTCATTGTCAGACTCCTATGGGCTCTAGGAGTCTGGCTCACAATCAGTCTCCGAGATTGAGTCCGGCTGGCGTTTGAATTCGCGCGCCACCCTGTTCCTCGCGTCGCAGCGTCGCTCTTGCTAGCGCTGCGCTAATCAACTTTGCTTTGGAGTTTACGTTTCTTGCTCGATTTCATTAAAGTTGCTTATCAAAGCAGAGTCCTCGTCGTTCTGGCTGCCTCGGCTACTCGGCGGACTCGCGCCTGATCTCGTTCGCAGCGGCAAACTGAAGGACACGCGTGCACCAGAGCTCAGAGCCCAGACTCGGCGGGATTTTAGGGGAAAGGCTGGGGCAGTTGGCACTGGTTCCTGGCTGCCACCCTGCAAAAGCCACTGGGCGTCTTCCCGTTCGCTCCCGTTCGTGCATCCAGTTGCGTTTGCTGATCTTACTCGACCCTCTAAGACCAGCACCTACGATTGCGTTTCTCGATTTCACGCGTCCCCAAAAATCGACAGGATCCGTGAAGTTATCGCATTATCTGATAGGTGCCGTCAGAGCTCTCGTTTTCCCGGAATTGGGCTTGTCCCACCTCAACTCCCAGGTCATACCGGCTCCTCAGTTCCCGGTGAAAAAAAAGAATTGGCTGGCGCCCGCCTGGCTTGGGGTTGCACGAGCGAAGGTGACGTAGGTCAGTTCTCGGATTTTCTCATTATTGGTGTCGAGTTAAGAAAATGCGTTACAGGGTATAGATTTTAGTTGCGATCGCAAAGTCGAAATTTTGCACTCTGTAATCGTCTCGGATGGTGGACTTTGAAGCTATTGCCAAAGGCACGTTTCCTGGTGGAACAGTCTTCTTCGGGGCAATTACGAGTGAAGCAACATCTTCCTTAGCGATAAACACTGCGTGCTCGACGAAAGAGTTTGGAAGGCGAAGGATCCGATAACGTTGGACGCTCGAAGCCGAACGTCCGGCGCCGAGTGACGTCACATCTCGCCCCTCGTATTCCACTTTTCCATCCGTTCGTTCAAACGTTTATTTCCCACTGTGCTGCGCCTCACTCGACTCACGAGCTCCCCGACCTTCGTCGCATCATATTGCCACTCAAAAACGCATCGCGCTTCCGCAAATGGACGCATCTCAGCCCTTTCGAAACTTGGCTGATCCGATTCTCAATATATGGGGCTCCGTGTAATGTAACACGCAGGACAATAACGACGTTTTCGAAGACGTTTCCTACGAGGCTAAACGTTCGCGAGTAACGCCACTTCCTTCTTTATTTCGATCTTGCCGTCACAGCCAGCCTCTGCACAGCGATACTTCTGTATTGTAAATGTTCAATGTACGAGGTTTCAAATATTTACATGGAATTTGCCAGTTGTTTAACTGCAAGCACGACACTGAGAACCGAGGTGGCTTCTCGCGTTCGTCCTTATCGTTAGTCTCGGGACATCGGGTCTCTTATGGACGTCGGGCTGTCGGAAGAGAACGAGGACGCTCGCTTGCCCTCGATTATTCAGAATCTGGCGCACCAAATTTGAATAAATGCCGGCATCGCCTCGAGATATTTATTCCTGCTGTCAACACTGAGAAAAATGAAGTTTCGCCGTATGTTATCTCATGGAATGCCGTATTGCGCAGTCTATCGTACCGAGACGGAAATTCACTAACTTTTGTATTAGGATTACGTCTACTCGTATTGGTGTTCGTTGGTAGATGAATTATTGACGTTAATCATCATGCGTCTTCATGCTGCGATACAATTCAGGGGATTCATTACTCGTATTTGGAGCTTTTTGTACCTGAAAGTGGAAGTTCATTTTTTTCCGTGAATATAAAAACTACCTTCGAGTTGCTAAATATTAGCAGCCATGAGTAGAATATTCAAGCTCCTCGAAGCCGAAGATTCCTCTAATTTGCAAAGCTCTGGGATCTGGATCTCGATGGGCCACAGTCATCTCTCACCATCTCCCTCCATCTCCCTCCACCTCCCCAGTAGTATACCTACTGCGCGTTATCGAATCTGCAATTAAAAAGTTCTGCGACTAATTTCAATTTAATTGTACTTTGGCCAGCCAGACTTCCCCAACTTTCTTCGAGGCTCTCCTCCCCGCATCCGCTTCATCACTCTGAGCTTTCTCATCGAGACTCATTGTCAACCGCTCGCCTATAGACACCTGTCTGCGCATCTATCTGCGCGCTATGCTCATTTATTCTGATAGCCGAAAATTCATTGCGATTAGAGGCGAGGCATGGAACATCTTTGCATGGGATGGGAAATTGCGAATGAGAATATGAATGGAGCATCGGGAGATGAGAGAGAGAGAGAGAGAGAGAGAGAGAGAGAGAGAGAGAGAGAGAGAGAGAGAGAGAGAGAGATACCGGGCCGAAGGGTCACTCGATTCGAGAGTTCGGAGAAATTTGTGTCTAGTCCGAGAGTCAACGCGACGCTCCATTCTATCAAGTGGTTGCTGGTTATTCGTTAGGAATATTGCGTCACTCGAGGACTCATTTCGTCGCTGCAGTTAAGATTGCACGAGCAACCGTAGGTAAGAGAGGAGGAAAGGACGGGGTGGGGGGAGAATCGTGGAACCCGTGTGGAAATAATTGAGGGTAGAAAAAAGAGGACTAAGAACTCGAAGAATCTCGTTCGGTGCTAATGAAATAAGAATTTCCTTCATGGCAATTAGACTCTTCATTGCCGGAAGGGTCTGGCGCCCTGGGCCCTCTCAAGTCTCGCACCCACTACTTTTCATTTTCATTTTGACTATTTTCCTTTGACTAAAAAGGCTTGACTTTGTGACTCGCCTCCTCGTCTCTTCGATTCGGCCGCTGCTTCCTTTACTCGGATATGAAGAGATAGCAGGTGTCTAGGGAAACCGAGTGAGTGAGTAATTTATTCGATAGAGGGCTACGAACCCTTTAACCGATAACAATAGAAGCTAATCCTAATAACTTATAGCTAGCAACTTAACCTAGTAGCTTGAGATAAACAAAGAATAAGGCTGGGACTGTGTATCAGGCAGACAATTCTCTTGTTTTTCATAGCTAATAATCTTGGCGATGATGAAGTTCTTTATGGCGAACCTCGCGAGGGACGGCGATGGTTAATGTCCTGACGTGGCCCTTGAGCTCTGGATATTGCAGCACCCTCCGTCGGAATCGTTCGTGTTCCCTCGTAGGTGGAGGCTGAGGTAGATGGAGGCAGGTGGAGGTAGGTGGAGGTAGAATCGAGGAGGCCAAAGTTTGCTTCCCTAAGGACTCGAGGAAAATTCTACTCGTAGTCCTGTGGCGCTAGCTTAAGCTCCTTTCTCACCGGATACACTCTTGGTCGCGATGAAGTATCGCTTCCTGTGAGGTGAGCGAAGCAAACGAAAGGAAAGGGAATAGAGGAGGAGCGAAGAGGAGTCCGAGGAGCCGAAGCCAGAGCCAAAGGGGGAGCCAACAACCCTGAAGAAGCCTCGGAACGTAATTAAGGGCCAAGTAAGGAGTATTATTAAAGAGCAACCCTGCAGAGAAGAGGGTTGAGAAATCGCTTCGGGGAAGGAAGGATAACCGAGGCTGAGATAGAGAAGGACTGATGGAGTCGAAGGAGTTCAGTTGAGGAAGCGAAAGAAAGGAAAGAAAATCCTCCCGGATTCCTTGGAGACTTGGCCGAAGGAATTGTGCGCCAACGGGCTGATCCAGAAGATCCTATTCGGCCAGTCGGATACTCGACTCTTGATTATGAATTATGCATTATTAAAAATGGAAACAAGCTGAACCTGTCGCGTTTCCTTTATTATAATCCTTTTGAAATTTCGATAAATCTTGGAGTAAGAGCCGGTTGACTATTCGGGCTGGAAAGGCAAGTGAAACCCGCAAGATGTAATAGTGAGTTGAGTTATGAACTTGAACTTTCGAGTGAGTCGTTCTGCAGTGGGAGAGAGAGAGAGAGAGAGAGAGAGGGAGGGGTGCGCCTACATCGGAGTAAGAGAGACAGTCGGATAAAGGCCAAGTCCGAGTCGTAAAAGTACCACCTATGGCTGTTCCACAATTCTCCCTCCCTCTCCCTCTCCCCGACCCTACGTTAGCTATTTGTCAAGGCGATGCGAATCTCTTTAAAAGTTGCGAAATCCCTTGTGAAATTTCACGAAAACATTTGCTCAGCTCTCTCGAAGCGGAACGATTGTGCGGCTAATGGGCCACGAGACTCCAAGGTTTTACCTAACGTCAGTACATCCTGCTGCTTCCTCCTCTTCTTCTTTTTCTCTTTGTTGGATGCCGAATTGCCGAATTGCCGAATTGCCGAATTGCCGAATCGACGAGAAATTCAATGAAATCCTCGCGATCGCATTAAGAAGACTTGAGTTCCGAGTTGGACGCATCGTCGTCCGCGGAAAGTGTCAAGGATGAATCGAGCGACTCTGACCTTTGGCAGCGACTCCGAGTGGCCAGTGGGTGTGCATGGGTTGCGGGTTGCCGATTGTCAAAGAATCAAAAAACTTGACATTGGCGTTTGAGCGACGGGGATTGGCGGCTGTCAGAGGATAAATTGGTATCGCAAAGGTTTACAGAGTTTAAAAACTAATCGTTCGACCGTAGGCCGCTCGCAATTCAGCCGACCCAATCTCATCGGTCTGCCAGCATGAGCTTAAAAAAGGGTGAGCCGCCACGCCCCCCCCCCCCCCCCAAATACAACCAAATTGTTCGAAACTGCTCGATTTGGGCGGCGATTGCTTATCGATCGAAGCTACAGAAAAATAATGTATCTACGCGCCTTCGCGAAAGAACTATACGTAAACGCACGTAAACGCACGTAAACGCACGCGTCCCCGTTGCTGTTGCTCGACACCCGCGACGACATTAATTCCCCCTGCGGTACGTAGATACGAGCTACCTACGTAGGCGGCTCTAAGCAGCCTCCAAGTTTAATAGATTATAGAGGAATAGGATGTTCTGGAGGCAAGAGGCTCGCGCTTCCACGAGACATTAACGCATTGAGCTTCTTCTTTCCGCTTCTTTCCGTTCGATCTCGCGCGCCGTCTACACTTTTCGTCTCAGTTACGTCCAGCCGAATCTTTCGAAGGCGCGAATCACAAATACGGAGAGGATAAGAAACTCTCTAGGATCTTAGAGAGAATAGAAAAATCTATTTCATGTCCTCGATCGGATGGACCTCGCGCCCCTTGCAGGATGGACGATTGGACGCGCCCCGGCGCATTAGGGGGTTTGGGACCCGCTGCCTTGGCGACCAAAGAGAATAACCCACCTAAGCTTTGGCTTTGGCTTTATTTCTTATCTTGTTTCCTCTCCTCCTCTCCTCCTCTCCTCCTCGCCTCTGCGCTATTATTCTCCACTCTTCCTTGATCCTCTCTTCCGCTTTTCTGTGCTCCGTGCAATCGTCTTTTTCGTTCTCTTTGTTTTCAAAGTCGGAAGTTTGATTTTTTTCCCCTTGAAAATCCGAGAACCGCGCCAGAGTGGACTTAATGTAATGCGCAGGAGTTATGTTCGAGATGGGACAGGATATTGGAAGCGGGTTAGATATTAGTCTTTAGCGGGGCTTTAAGGCCATCCGGAAACCTCCCAGGGAAATTGAGTTTATCTCGATGCTGGTTATCCCGGAACTTGTTGGAGTCGGCTTCCGATTAACCAAAGCGGAAGTTAATGCTCGAGATTTTGGCACGTTACTCGTGCTTTCCCCGTTCCTCGAGTCTCGACGTCGATTCGAATCAAAAAGAAATTTCCGAGGGTTCTTCCGTTCTTCCTTTCTTCCTTTCTTCCGTTCTCCACTCGCGCGAAGAAGAGCGAGAAGTGCAGGATTGAGAAAGTGGAGACCGGCCAGTGGGGATGAGTAATCTCACGGAAAAGCGGCTGGAGTAGATAATTTCGGGAAATCTCTTGGTTTCTCTTAACGGTTTAATTATTCCATGGTCGGTCTCCCGGGTCGCGGGTTGTCTTAATTAAAGGTGGAGAAAAAAATGGGCCGTAAATCACCTAAGTGAAGAGTATTTTTGCGGCCTCGAGGGCCGACTAAGGGTTGTGCCACGTAATGAGGGTAGATAGCTAGGTGGGATGGCAAAGGGGAGGGGGTGGGGGAGGTGGGTTGCCTGCTGAACCACCTGGCATCCCCGACCCTTTTCCGACAGCCGCTCATCATCACACTCCCACACGATAGACAAGAGCGAGAGAGAGAGAGGAAGAGAGAGTGAGTGGCCGTTGATGGAGTGCAGCACCGCAGCGCCGCAGCGCCGCGGCGCCGTAGCGTCGCAGCGCCACCCTCCGCATTATCTTCAGTACTCGGGGGAGAAGCCGCCAACGAAGATATTTTTTATTAATTTTCCGCGAGATTATAGACCACCAGGTATCTGCGGTAATAATGCACTCCCTCCTCCGACTGTACCAGCTCACCTCCCTCCCCTCTTTCTTATTCTTCTTACTTTCCCTTTCCTTTCTATCTCTCCCATGTAATTTTACTCCCTCCGTCGTTCCCTTCGTTTCCTTCATTTCCCTTATTTACTGTTTAAAATGTTCGAGCGAAGATTGGATTTCCTCTTGCGCCTAGGATTGTTGTGCGCTGACGAGTCTCGAGTCGTCTACACATCGGCTGTCGCAAGGGAACCAGGTAAAATCAGTAGCTATAGGTATAGTGCAAAACGGCCGCGTGCGCGCGTGCAGAGGAAAATGAGCGGCGACAGGAAGGAGGAGCTGCTTGTCTAATCTGAAAGTGGATATGAGGCGAATGTATAGGGTGGCTTGTGTGGAAATGATAAAGCTGGAAGCAAGGGCCCATAAGAGGAATTTTACAGCGTGTATCTAAGGCAGGGAGGGAGGTTCGGGTTGAGAAGCGAGGACGCCTGTAGCCAAGCGTCTCCTGCCCTTCGAGTCAGCCATATTTTATATCGAGGGCTTCTTCTCCCCCGAAAGGAATCTTTTTCTTGATCCACCTCGGGCAGCACTAAACGTAGGGCTGGTTGCGTGGAGGGGGAGGAGGGGGGGGGGTTAGGATGCAAGTATAGTTGCACATATCCACCCTCCGTGTGTATCGACCAGTCCCCCTCGTATTCATGTATTCTCGGAATTTTCCAGCCCCGAGACTCTATTTTTGCCATGGCAACAACCCCTTTAGCATCGTCCTCAAGCCTTTTCCCTGGAGGCCCCCATTTTCCACTCCCGGATGCCCGTCGAATCGCTTCTTGGACATCGTCTTCCCTGCAACTCGCGTCCTCTTCCGGACAGTTAATTTAATTTAACTAAATAATCCGCTCGGATCGCCGGCTTAAAAGATAAGAATGATCTCCGGGGATTTGAGCCTTTCAAGGAAAATGAGAACGTTTCTTCGTTCACCCCCCCCCCCCCCTGGTTCTTCTATAGCATCGCGGCGGCGCTTTTAATCCTTCGGTCAACGAGATTTCATTGGGTCTTCCTGAACCGACACACCGACCACCGATCTTCCGTCACAAGTTGCGCACTGCTCCAGCAGCGTGGCTCACTTTCTCATTGGAATCGATTGATCCTCAATATCAACAGATTTTTCTTCGGAGCAGAGACGGACAGAGAGAGAGAGAGAGAGAGAGAGAGAGAGAGAGAGAGAGAGAGAGAGAGAGAGAGAGAGAGAGACAGAAGGGTTGGGGGGGCGGTCGCTATTACGAAATCGGATAATCAAACTCGCAGACTGGAGTGAGCAGAGTTAGTGGGTTGGGCAGTAGTGGTAGCTGGTTTGGGGCGGCAGATATATGTATAGGTATAGCTGTAACAAACAGGAAGAGAATAATAGTCGATTGCGTGCCTGTCCCAGCTTATCATCTAATTCCTCTGGACTTCCCCTTATCGGAGGCAACAGCCCTGACGAGTCCCTCGCACGCATCCCTTGCTCTTCCTTCCTTCCACGATTTCCCATATAAATAAACTAGTAAGTGCTAATCAGCCCATTAACCTGTGTACGACTGCGCCTTTGACTCAGCTCAGGAAGTAGCTACGTCCTTTCATGCGCACTCTCCTCTCTCTCTCTCTCTCTCTCTCTCTCTCTCTCTCTCTATTGTCTTCTCCAATCTTTCAGGCATACTTCAGTCATTCGTCCCCTCACGCTCCCCCCGCCTTTCTTCACTTCTCTTTTGGCATTATTCTTATGTTCCTTCTCACAGTTAGACGTGCGATGTGTTCTTTCATTCTTCTATTTCCGTTCTGTCCTTTTTTTCCTTTTCTCTTTTTTTCTCTCTTTTCTATCCAAGCATTCGTGTTCGCGCCTCAGTGCTGGCGTAGCCGTTATACATACATAGCCGCCATCCTCCATCAGCCTGGTCTCCCCCCTCACTGCAGCCGCCTCACATCCCGTTTGCCTTTCAGCGATTCCTCCTGCTCCAGGCGTCGCGTTACGCGACGCAAACGCGACTCACACGGCGCCCCATCTCACATGGGCGACCACCCCACGTACGCAGAGGTAGGCAGGGTAGGGCGACTCTAAGGCCGCCGCTGACTGCTGTATGTGTGGCTGCTATGCAGGTACACTTGAGACTACGGGATATGGTGGCAGCACCCGTCGTGCACCGTTCCATTGTCGCCGGCAGTGGATTTCCGAGGGAGGGGAGTTGCGTATAGCGGCGAGTACTGGATGCTGCGCTGCAGCTAGTAATGTCTGCGCCGCTGGCGGTCGCGGCGACATATAGCACTATGGAGGGTAGGGGGGGGGGGGAAGGGGACGCCGGAGACTCGAAGCGCGACGCTCTTTAAAAACTTGGAGCGTGCAGCAACTTTGTTGAAAAGCTTCCCACTGGCACCCCTCCCATTCCTTCCTGCGATATACTTGGCCCACGGTGCACACGAGTCTCTCGACAATGCGAAGCTGCATCACCGGCGCTTTAAATTAGAGCGAACCGTCCCGACAGCCCGACAGCCCGACACCCCGACAGCCCGACAGCCCGACACCCCAGCACCCGGATGTCCGTCCCTCCGGGCGGCTGTACGAGAGACGCGCAGCCGCCCGCTCGGTCCAGGGTAGCGACCGCTCGACGTCGCTCCAGGGGTGGCTAGGAAAATTGCGAGCTTTGCCAGACCGCGAGACAAGGTCGAACAATTGGGGACTCGGGGTGGAAGCGATTAAACTCCCGGGAAAGCGCCGGAGAAATCCCAGCCCTCCCCCTTCCCCCCATCCCTGCCGAACCACCGCCGCCGCCGCCGCCGTCGCAATCGCGAACACACGTGCGCAGCTACATTCTCTCGCACACTGCTCGGCATCCACGTGGCGAACTGAACTGCAGGAACACAGTCAGGTGGCCCGTGAAAAGTCCCATGAATCAGCAGCTCGGAAATTTAGCGAAGCCTTTCTTTTACGTGTAATTTCGAATTTATTCGGCTTCCGGGCGGATACTCGGAAAAAGGTCGGCGCGAACCTCGGACATAACTTCTCCCCAGAGGCGCTTCTTTCCTTTCAAGGGACGAGGTGGTACAATGGAAAGAGGTTAAAGGTGCTGCTGCTGGTCCATGCATTCAAGAGTAGCAGGAGTATCGCAGTGGCCTGCGCGCCGTTGGCAGAGAGTTATGGCGAAGGAAGTGTAGGGCTGCCGGCCCGGGACGCCTATTCGCCCCATACCCCTCTCTCTCTCTCTCTCTCTCTCTCTCTCTCTCTCTCTCTCTCTCTCTCTCTCTCTCTCTCTCTCTATGTACAAAGCCCCATTCTGTATGCAGCCTGTTGTCGGAGGGAAAGAAGCTTCTTCTAACTTCTGCAATATTCTCAACTCTTCCTACTCTTGCTGAATTAGCCCTGCCAAACTCCCTGTGACTCGCTTTGTCTCTCTTTATCTCTCTTTGACTCCACTTCGCTCCCTTCGCTCCCTTCGAACCCCTCGGCTCCCCTCGGCTCCCCTCGGCTCCCTTGAGCTTCCGCCGCGTGTGTCGCTAATGGCTCCACCCCAGGCGTAGCTGCCCTTAGGCTTCTCGGATTCTGAAAACGGTAACGCGCGCCAATGGAAGGAAAAGTCCTTAACGGGAAGGTGACGTGCATCTACGTCCCGATAACTCGGTCACTGATTTCTTTTGACTTTTCTTTTGGGCTTTGAGAAAGACAGAGAAAGAGAACACCGGTGTGTGGGGGGGGGGGGGAGAGGTGCGAATGTGCGACAATCGGTTGCCCGCTCGATCCTCCGATAATCTGCAGCTGCTTTTTCTCCATCAGTTTGAAATTTGATCGTCGCAAGGTCGAAACTAAGAGGAACGTGGAACCACAAAGACAAAAGTTGCTCCTTATCATAATCTGGATAAAAGAGAGAAATTCGAGGGCAGGATATAATAAGACAGAGAGTTTCGCTATGCGGCTGCTCTCGCTAATTCATCAATCAGCCTCGGGCAAAAGAAACGATTGAGTCGAGCTAATATTGTTTACTCAGTTTTCCGTGAACCAAGTAACGGACCACCGACGTCGAGCTACATGGAAGATCCATTAATCATAATCGCATTCCGATTCAACCAGCCCCTCGCGAGGAACTCGGGTTTTACTTCTAAAAACGCCGCCGGGGAATGCGCACCGAGAAAAGAAGCGGCCGTCGCTGCTGGTGCTGCCGGTGCTCTTAAAACGGAGGCTGGCGAAAGGAAGAGAGAGAGAGAGAGAGAGAGAGAGAGAGAGGGGGGAAGCGGATTACGGAAGAAGGTGGGAGCAGGACCGTAAGGGGGATTTGTCATCCGGACGTGACACGCGAAAAAGCAGCCAGCCAGCCAGCACGCTAATGCTCCCTCGATTCCAAAGGACTTCTTAGCTCGGCGGCTCCGCAGCTGCTGCTTTGTCTTCTTCTGCCGCGTTGGGATTCCTCGTTACCTAATGCTCTGACGTAACCTGCGAGCAAGATACCACAGAGAACATTTATGTCAACCGTATCTCTCTTCCATCCATCTTTCGCTCTCACTTTAATTTTTGCTTTGCTGCGTCAAAAGATTCGCCACGCTCATTGATTGTCGTCAATGTCTTCAATGTCGTCAGCAAGCTCGCGGGTTTGGCGAGCCTCACCCTCAACGCCAAGACGCCATAACGCCAGCTCTTTAGATGGAGCCTTCCCTTCCTCTCTCTCTCTCTCTCTCTCTCTCTCTCTCTCTCTCTCTCTCTCTCTGGTTTCTCCTACAAGATGCTAGAAACACAGAGGGATGCTGGACGCACAAGTACCACCTATCACGGACACGGCAGATGTCGCTCTGGGAGCAGTTTCGGCCGCGCTTAGGGAATTCCCCGAGCTGTTGGCCGTAGGGTAGCGCCTGTGGCAGCGCCTGTGGCAGCGTCCACCACCATTCGAGAATGAGAGAAATGCTGGGGCACAGTGTGAGAGCTCGGTACTCCTCTGTCTTTGGCTCCGATCTCATTTCTTCCCTGAGGGGGCATTACTCTATCTGTATACTATAGCTATCTCAGGGATAAACATTATGAAGACAAAAGATTGCGGCACAGCTGTAAAATATTGGGCTGTCGGGGCTACGAGACTATCCGCAGGATTGCTCATCGTGAGGATTACAATAAATTCATATCAGTGAAAATCAGGTCTGGCAGTTCTTGAAGTTAAAATTTCGGCTTTTAATTTTTTATTAGGAAGTTTTTCCGGCGCAGAGGGCCAAACAAGGCGGCTTCCTCGGTGCCCTTGAATCGGCTCCCTATATCAATAGGTGGAGCCTCTTCAATGACGCTGCATGCATATTCTGGAGGTTGGTCCCGTTCTTACCGTTCGGCGGAAGTTGGGCAAGGGATGTCAAGGCCGGCGCCGTTCTCGATGCATCAGCACGTAAAACCCGGGTAATGGGAACGCCTAATGGCGGGACGATCATCCGCTAAGCCTCGGGTTAATCTCACGGTGAAATCGAAAAAAGCTGCGGATAAGAATGGGAAAGAGTCAGGGTTGAGGATCCCTGGTTCGGCGTTCCTGCGGAGCTCCTAGGCGACACCGGAAGTCCCCGCGCGGCGGACTTTTCTTTGAATCTCGTACTTTAGACAGTTAGCGAAGTTTGAGCTGGGGACACGCCCGATTAAACGATTATACCTCGATTTCCTACTGGTGCGCGTAGCAAGATCTTACGGAGCTGGTCGAGCCTCCCCTATCCAAATAAAGGAAGGAGGAAGTGCGAGGAGGCCACCTCATTGGGGCGTCTCCGGTTAGGGCCGCTAGTTGGCAGCATTGAGAACGAGTCTTGAGAGCTTCGAGTCGCTTGGAACGAGAAATCCTCCTCTCTCAGTGTTTCGGTGGGTTTGGCGTTTTTAGTGCTTTATGTGTGTCGTGTTTCGTGTGTGGAGGCCGCTCACTTACACACGCAACAACGCGGGACGCGGGACGCGCAACGTCAACCTACGTCGGATCAGGACGCTGCGCGGCCAGTTCGATCTCCTCGATTATTCTCAGTCAGAGTTTTCGTGAAGTCAGTCAATCATCAAAGAAAAGTCGCGCCGAGGACGCAGTTTTTGAGGCAATCAAGAAGTTGCTCGCTCCCGGAGGGTTGGTCTCGGGTTCACCGAGAACGAGTTGACATTTTTTGCTTGTTGACAGGATGCCCCTCCTCGTTATTACTTGTTCTATTTCCCTATTTCCCTTCCTATATTTTTGAGGAAACGTCATCATCAAATCAGGATGCATGGTCAATTGTCGCAGGACGCGGGAGAAATGTTTTGATGATTTGCCACTTTTCTTTCCAGAACGTCCGCAAGTAGATGCCTTATCTACCATTATCCTCAGTTGGTTCGACTTTGCGACTCGTCGATCGCCCGAATTATTAGACGCTGAACTATTGACATGGACACGCGTCCTCCTGATGAGAAGCTTCCGGCGCACATAGGTGAATCCCGAAGGGGAAGACGCTAGAGAGAAGGTAGAGCTGTGCCTGGGTTATAAATAACGATGTCGAGGTATTTCGGACACGCCTTTAATAACGTTCAGCCCTTGTAGACGAGGGCGAGATATTTGAGAAACGCGAGAAACGCGAGAAACGCGAGAAGCAGGAGAAACGCGAGAAATGCCGGCTCTGAACTCTAGGCAAGCAATACAGCACAATAACTGGTTGACTGATGGCTCTTAAGTGCCATTGGCCTTGGCTGATGAGCTTTTCCATGGGGGCGGCTGGTCGCGACGCGGACGTGAAGCTTCGGGCCGACAGCCTCCCCATCTAAGGAAAACCAGATCTGCTTTCCGCTTTGCTTCTCTTCCCTTAAAGAAGAGTCGAAGCTTTTTCGTTGGGCTGCTCCTGCTCGACGGGAATAGCTTTCCTCGGGGGTTAATGGGAAAGTTAAAGACTCTGGCGCCATAAAGAGAATTGAAGATTCGAAGGGAGCACCGACATCCAGGTGTTTCTTGTCAACCCGAAAATGAGTTCGACAGAGTGGAAGATTCTCCAGCTCTCTCTCTCTCTCTTCTTCTTCTTCTTCTTCTTCTTCTTCTTCTTCTTTTTCTTCGATGGAACTGTTGTGCGTGTGCGTGTGGGTAGGAGATAAAGAATCAGCGAATAAAACATTTATTCATGTGTATTCTAGAATTTGTAAATCTTCTAGCGCAGTAGAGCAACATAAGATGCAGGCTTATGTAGATCATTTAAACAATTCAGAGAGTAAAAATTAAGAAATATTCAATAATTTTGTTGCAACGAATAATTCTATGTGGGTTCCAGCATTAAGTTTTATTGAAGTTCACTAAAATTACGCACATTTGCGTTGTACGTAGCTGGTCGAGACACATGCAAACATGAGCATAGGTAGACCAGAGTGACAAGATTGACTAGCTAAAAGCTAAAAAAACGAACCGGTTTCTCGCAACTCCTCGGCACGCAAATTTTGTAAGCATTGCTTTCGAAAGTCCACTAAGGTTGCAGCAGCGGTGACCTCGGGCGGTATGGAATTTCAGAACTGGATTCTCGATATCCGAAGAGACCTATCGAAAAGGAATATGCTGTTCCACGTTCTCTCCACTGCCTCTTCCTATCGATTGTTTACCTCGTTGTCTCTTTTCTCACGAATCACATGAATTTTCGAGGTTCGCTGAGGAAACGGAGCTTGGAAGATTTAGCGGATTTCTATGCTACCTCTTTAAAAAGCGGAGCTGCTCTCGCAAAATTTGGCATAAGTGAGAAAAAGCCTGAGGCGTTTGACAGCGTGATCAGCGAAGGGACGAGCAGATCGACGATGAAGGTGCAAGGTGGCGGCTCTTCAGCCTTTTAGAATCTATCGGTTCTTTTTGGCCTGTTTTGTCGAAGGGCGTCTTTCATCGCTTTCACCCTAGAAAAGGAGATATACAAGGAAACCATTTACCTTGGGGGAGTCTTTACCTTGGACGAAGAAACAAACAATCGTTGACGATTGACGATTGACGATTCCCGCTGACGAGACGCGTTGTCAGCCGAGTCGAAGGGAACCCATAAGTTCTGAGCCCTTCTCGTCCCGTTTCCCTCGACCTCATCGTCGACTCTGCCGTCGACCTTAAATCGCCTTATGTTCCCTGCCGTCCACCCTCCTCCGCCCCTTCCTCCCCTTCCTCCTCTTCCTTCTCTTCCTTCTCTTGCTCGGTCGTCTAGATTCAGAAAACGCGAAGAAGCCAAAAATCTATCAGGTTGCTAAGGGAAGCTCAGCCTCAGCCTCGGCTCTAGCGTGGTGGCCTCTAACAGGGTGGCGAGTGAGAGGACGAGCGTTATCTCTTAACACATGGTCAGTCCTACGAAAAGAGGACGTGAAATGGTGAGTAAACGGAGCGATAGGGTCCGTCGTGATCCTAGTCATGATGTTCCGGCGCCTCTCGGGGAGGCTGCCATTCTGGGAGTTATCGTTTCCGTATCTTATTTACCACTCGCTATCGTTGACAAGAAGAGAAATTGCAAGCAATGTCAAAGATCGACAGAAGCAGATGGAATTAAAGAGTTTCGTCCCGAGACGAAGGCGAAAGAGATGAAATAGTGCGGCAGACGTTGAGCTACGGTCGATTAGACTTGTAGGTTGGTCGGCTGGTTGGGGACTGACTGACTGACTGACTGACTGACTGACTGACTGACTGACAGGCTGACAGACTGACAGACTGTCTGACTGGCTGACTGGCTGAATAGCTCAATGGTAGAACTGGTTAGCGAAGGCGCACGTCTACCAAGCTTTCGTAGACTGCTGAATTTTTCATCTACAAAGAATAATTGCGCCTTGCGTGATCCACGTCGTGGGTTAACTATATATACCTTTGGCACGAGGGTGTCATTTTAGGGATGAGATGGGCCGGATTCAAACAAGTTGAGGGTCAAATGAAGTGTGAAGATTCACGGCCGAAGACGATCTAATAGAATAACCTTGGGGCACGAGACGCACAGCAGGCAAATAAATTGAATTACTACGAATCAAAGGCTCCACTTTATTAGGACCGTCAAGTAGAAAAAGTGAAGTCGAGGCGAAGACTCGACGGGAAAGGTGCTTTCGCTTAAAAGAAGCTCAGGCGTGTCCCAGGCTGCTTTAAGACTGGCCAGTCTTCGAAATTGTCTCTTCTATTTCCTTTCTTTTTTTCGTCAATCTTTCATATTATTTTTCGTTCTCCTTTTTGATCTACTAAATGAGCCACGTTGGTGTCTGGTTGGTATCTGCTTCCAGCCGATATCCGCGTTCGTGCGATAATACCGGGATGGCTCATGGCTCATGGCTCATTGCCTAGGTGGTGGTCGGCTCACTGGTTGATTAGCTGCGTCTTACTTGGCTAAAGGCAAAGGGAGGGATAAGAGTCTAAAGTCATTATTTCGCGTGTGTTGGCTCTTGGGTGCGAACACACTGTTCCTCTAAATCGAATTAGAAACTCAGCTGATTTTCGAAAATTTATTCGAGAAAAAAACGCTGCGCGGCCATAAGGTGCTCTAAAGTTCGAAAATAGTCTCTCTGTCAATTTCTCTTCCTTCCTTCTTTTCCTCTGATTGGTATTCTCAAGCTGCCGCCGCCGCCGCCGCCGCCGCCGCCGCTCTCTTCTCCGCACACTAATCTTAACCGCGAGCCACTCGACCACCGGCAATTAATTTCCTTGCTCCGTCATCAGTTATCCACCTGGTGAAGCTGGGATTGCGAGAGAGAAGCGGAAGAGAAGCTCGCGAAAAGTGGTGGTGGAAGTAATTACCCTTTTAAAAAATAAGTTATCATTATAGCTTCCCGTTGAGCGGCGAGTTTATAGAGTAGTGACATCGGCCAGAAAGAGGAGATGAGAAACTCGAGGGAATTTGATCGATAGCTTCGCTCCTTCTTTCGGCCCGGCCTGCTAGTGAGACGTTGGAAATAACACGCGTGTCGTTTGTCATCGTGGTCGTCGTAGTCGTCGTCGTCGTAGTCGTCGTCGTCGTCGTAAACGTCAGCGAGGTAGCTCGGGTAGCTCGGGCCGCTCGGGCAGCTCGGATAGCTGGGGTTGCTATAGAGATGTCGTGGAGGTTGACATAGCGGATGGGGCGGAGGGGGTGGAGAGTGGCGTAGAGGAAGGAGCAGGGGTCGCCCAGGATGTCGTCGACGACCAACGGCACGACCTCCCTCCTCCCTCCTCCCTCCTCCATCCTCCATCCTTCTTTCGCTTGCTATTTAATGCGGATGACGCGACGATAATGCAGATTCGAGCGTGAGACGTTCCTGATCACTCGATCAGGCTGAGCTACGTAAGATGTGTGCGATTGATCCAGACTCTGAGTGCACCCCTCCCCCCCCCCCCCCCTCTCACCCTTCGAAGCCGAATATTTACTCCAAGACTCCCCGTGGACTAGACAAGTATCCCTCGACTTGGTTCCTCGTTTCTCTTCCTTCGTTGCCGAATTCGAGCTGCGATTCTCTGTTTTACGATCCTCTTTTACCTCTTTCTCAATTTCTCGCGATTCCTCAGTCTCATTCAGTCTCTCTCTTTCTCTCTCAGTGTCTCTTTGCTCTCGCAATATGAGAAGAAGGGCGATCGAGGCTGGTTTAAAAAACCGTGGCCTTTGGAGCGCCGTCTTCCAGGGCATTAATTCTTATTAGAACTTTTTTTTTTTCATTTAACCGACCCACTCGCCGTGCCGGACACAATAATTTAATCCCTGGTGAAATTATATAATGATATCTAATGAAAGGAGGCTGCACACGAGCGAGCACATGCAGCGCACATCCGTGCACGTGCAGCCGGAACTATGTATTTCACATATATACGATCCTGCTGTCCGTGTGAGTTGCCCAGCAAATATGTATTTATGCTCAGCCGGTTTAGACGGACGCGCGTCCGTGCTGCTGTACCTGCACCAGGAATTGTTCCTATGGAGATCATGTTATTCGAGTGTTGGCCCCCCTTCCCCCCTCCCCCCGGACGTCCCTACTGCCCCCTGCCGACCTCTTCTCGCGATCTTCCTTTCTCTCGGTCTCCTGGCCGCAGGATCCAGAGCCCGTGGGCTCTGCTCATTGAACCTTTTTGTCGCATTCGCGTTCCTCGCGTTTGCGTTACTCCTGTCGTGCGTCGCGACGCTCTCGGGCCACTTTCCCGGAGCTGACGATCATAACGTCATTAAATGGACATTCATTTTTCCCAGTTTTCTATCAGAAGTTGCACTGGCTGTTCAACCGTCAATTAGCAGGGGAAATCAGCAAATCATCCCTTTCGGTTAGAAAGAGGCTAACTCTGCGTTTTTGCGCCGTGTCCTTCTTCAGGAGATCAATAGATCGGAAGATGCAACCATCGTGACGTAGCTAGCACGAGACAATCCTATATGACAGGCACGATTTGTTTGATGGTTGCCGTTTCAAAAATTAATGATTGATTAAAAGTTGGTTGAATGAAAGATGCGCTAAAAATAATTTGCGCAACTCATTTCGCGAAGTTGAGCGTCAGCCAGGAAGCATGTGACGCTGGGCTTGAATCCGTTGAGCTTTTTTCAGATAACATTAAAAATTCCTTAAGACTGATTGAAGCTTTTCTTGGTGAAACTGATCGGTCAAGAGAAGAAAGTAACGTCAGTGGTTTAGTGGCGAAGCAGCCAGCTGGAGACTTTAAAGAGATAAATAAATGGACACACAGAATGAATGAGCAGAGCGCAGGATTGGGGGACATAAGGGAAGGGTTGAGGGGGGGGGGGGAGAGAGAGAGAGAGAGAGAGAGAGAGAGAGAGAGAGAGAGAGAGAGTGAGACAGAGGGAGGTAAATGGGAAAAGGGGAAAAAGGGAAAAAGAGAAAAAGGGAAATGGGAAATGGGAAAGGGGAGGTTGCTCGACGTTGGGAGGGCTAATGTACCCAGGAAACACCTCGTGAAACTTTCCGATAAATAAAGCAGACAATACGGCGTTTTACATCGGCCATAAAGGGCCTTCGGGGTTTGGGGACTGGGGGATTTAATTTCGTGCTGTCGGGAGGCCACGAATCGAGAGCACGCTTTATGCTCCCCTTTGAAATACACTGGTAATATAAGTCGGGATGTCGGTACTCGGCACTCGAGAGAGATGCGAACGAGAGAGAGTTCAGAGAAACAGGCGACGAGAGGCACGTAAAGGGTGCATAGGTAGATGGATGCGAGAGAGGGAGAGAGAGAGAGAGAGAGAGAGAGACCGGGGAGCTATAGGAAAGTTATTTTTTCTCGGGCCGAGGAAAATTCTTCTCCTCGTCCGTCGAAATGAAAGAGGCCTCGATTGGGACTCGACTTTTTGTCCGAATTCACAAAGAGCTGCAGCAGCGCAGCATCAGTCGGAGAACTGCCGCTTCTGAGGAATCGACAAAACAAATTCTGCTTCAAATATTTAGGACGTTTCGCATAAAGGATTCCAGCGCCTCGGCGACTACTAATCTTTCGATTAGCTTCTGTTTTCCAGGTTGACTTCTCACGAAATATCATCTTCAAGATGAGCTTATTACTTGAGCCTCGCTTTTTCTATTGCGCCCTCTTTGAGCCTCCTTTTGATTACCTCGCGGAGTCGCAACTGCGATCCGCGTCTTCGGATACTTTGGCGTCCCGAGCCTCGACGTCTTTGACTCTTTCATGCGAACGCAAAGTGCGAGGAGGCCGATAGCCAAGCGACCTGAAGAAGCAATTACGCGAGAAGGCGATAGCGGGGGAAGAGGGGGCGGGTGGAGGGGGTCGCTAAGGTCTCTGGCTGTCTGAACACTATAAGAAAAATATGTCGAATATGTCGGAGTTGAAGTAGAAAGCTTTGCGAGAAGTCTGCACCGGAGGAATTCCGAAGCAAGAGAATAGAGCACAGGATAGCGCAATAACGGATTCGCGTGCGGAGGGAGGGAAGGGAAAAGGCTGCTCTTTATCCTTTTTATTCGTGCGGAGGCTGGGGGCGTCCTGACGCGACGCCACCGCCGCCCCAGTTCCATTCTGCTTTTTTCCCATTTGTCGTTTCGCCAGCGGAACGTCGAACGCGTGTGTGATTACAGTAGCCCTTTATCATTATTTTCATCTTTTTTTTTAGGGCTGCTTCTGGTCTCCCGTCGATTCGGCAGCCCCCCCCCCCCCCCAACCCTCAATCGAAAGCGCCGCACCGCGCGGCTCCGCGATGGATGGCCTCCTGCTCTCAGCAAATGAATCTGCTTCGAGGTCTGAGCGCACTGCCATTTCCCAATTAAAGTCACTCGTTATCGCAGCTCGATTCGATCCTCCCTATACGCTGCGCTACCTGCCTCTCCTTCGGAATTGCTGGAGTCGCTATAGGAAGCTGGTGCTGCTCCCCCGCGGGAGCTTCAACTCCTTTCTTTGACCACTAGGAAGCCTAACCGATACGTTTTAACTAAATTGGTATCCCTGATGGGTGGCATCCGCCCAGTGATGCCAACCTCTATGTACATGCAGTTCCTTTGCAGCTGCGATTTTACGCGAATATCAAAAATCCACACGAGCAGTAGCGAATTGTAGCAGATCGAAGCAAATCGTAGCGAACGGTGTAGCAAATGCTATTTGCCAACCGACCAATGTTTTCCATAATCGCCTCTACATTGGCAGATTGGTCCAGAGCGGGTACGAGAAGAGATGGAAGCAGAGTAATTGAGGAGAGGACGGGGCATGTGTTGGCCGGGCTCCCGGGCCCGCGGCCACCCGTCGCCACCCTTCGCCACCCTTCGCCACACTTTATTGTCTCTCGAAGCGAGCATCCTTTTTTACTTTTTTCCTTTTTTCTGCTTTCGATTTGCAATCGAGGGCTGGTTAAGGCGGGACACGTCCTATTATTTCGCGATACAGTCCCCACAGCCCCCATGCTGCGACAAACACAAAGTCCAGCTGGAAATGGTTCTGCGTGGAACAAATTTAATTGAAACACTTTTATAATGATGGACTTGGATTTATGATTAAAGGAAACACATGTAATTGAAAGGGTTCGAAACATGAGAAAAGGGCTTCAGCTTTTTTCGAAAGATAAATAAAGAAAGAAAAGGGCTTAGAAAAACGCAGGACGAGGTTTCGAGGGTTGATAAATATTTAAAATTTGATTTTCCAAGTGTCAAAGTGATCCAGCGAGAGGTTTTGCTGCGCGTCCAGCCCCACTGCAGGATGCCTCCAGGTTCCACTGGTTCTCGTGGTTTTTGACATTTTTCGGGCGATTCAGTGAAACCTAAGTGCGCGTGCGTGCGTGTGCGTGCGCGTGCGTGTGCCTCGACTAATTGAATCTAGAGGCATTGGGACGAGGTGCGTTTCGCGTGCGGCAGGTTCGGAGCGCGAAGAGTTAACTGATTGTGAGAAGGAAGAGGAAAAGGAAAAAGGGGCCGTAAAGGAAACGAAGTGAACGCGAATGAAAAGGCGCGTTGTGCTCGCTGCGCTATGAGCGAGGAGAAATGATGTCGCGAGCAGGTAGCTGAATTATTACCGGGAGGCCGGCTGCCCGGCTGCCCGGCTGGTTCTCTGGATTTCAAGCTGCCGCTCGTTTGTTAATTTTTCATTTGACCTTTTTATCGATACGTTCGGCCACCGGCTGACGCGGGAAAGGCCGTCAACGATAACGTATCGTCCTGCCGTAAAGGTCGAGAACCTAACCTAGCCTCAAGTTCATCCTTCGCTCTCTCGAGTCTCCTTCCCTTCTGACCCCTCCTCCCCCTTTCGCACACTGTTCGCGAAGCTCAACCGACATTTTTCTTTTTCTTTCTTTTGCTTCCTTTAAAATGGCGAACGTCGAGGACTAACTTGCGGTAGATCATCGATGAGAGTCAAGTGAAATGCGCGAAGGAATGCAAAGGAAGGAAGACACAAGGTGGATTACTGTGGTGGTGGCTTTAATTCCGAACAGCCTCTCCTAACACCACCTGCATTCCCGTATTTCACCCTTTTGCCTATCCATTCCTCTTTTCCCTCTTTCCTCTCCTTTTCTCCTTTTCTCTTTGAGAGTTGTGGCCATTGGCTTTTTCGTTTCTTGAGTTCGTAACTGGTACGAAAGGAGGATACGATTGTTTTTACATTATTCGAGCCACTGGCCGATTAGCGGCAACTCGTTTAAGCGCTCAGAGTTCTCTTTGTCAGTTTTAAACACTTTGCGGAATGGGGCTTAAGAAACGGAAAGAAAGTTTGTCTGACGGCGGGTCTGGCCACGCGCGCGCCCAAGAGAGAGAGAGAGAGAGAGAGAGAGACGCAAGTACTTGCGTAACGACTAGGCTCCGCTCTTTACTCCTCTAGGCCGGCTGATTGGATGTCGTTGAAATGGCAGGACTTTCGAGAGCTCATTTTACGACCGTTTGCCAAATGTCTTTTAGAGCTGTTCTACCTCTATGCTGAATTAATAACCCAATAGCCGAAGCAGCTCTGCTACCTAATAGGAGAAAATCACTTGACAATAAAGTAAATAAGTAAAATTTGGATAAGCGCCGCGACAAATGGTGAATCGGTCTTGCGGAGTTCCGTGGGGCTGCGCACATAGTGAACGCGAGGGGAGCGGGGCCGAAACACATGGGTGTGTACACACCGGGTGATTCGGCTTTATTAAAACTGTCGGCAGTGTGTCGGGAGGAGAGTGCAGCAGCGTGCAGTGTGCACTTGTCAGGAATTCATTGGCTCTGCGTCGCCGCCGCCGCCGCCACCGCCGCCACCGCCGCCACCGCCGCACTGATAAATGCATAAATAAATGAATAAAATTATTCGAAACGTGGCCAGCGTGCAGCTTGGAGTTTGGAGCTTGGAATTTGGCTGCCGACGATGTTGCTCGATGTTGCTGGATGTTGGTGCGCGCGGACGGCTACCCCGTCGGCCGCACAATCCACTGGCCAACAGTGCGATTTAATCACTCTCGAACTCCAATGTTTATTAAACTCCGACTTTGACGTCGATCAAACTTCTCTTTCCCTCTTTCATTCCGTTCGTTGACTTTATCGTGTCGTCTTTTCTTCCGTTGTTCCGGCGTCAAAGGCGTCTTCAAAAGAGTCGTTACATGTTACTGCTCTCTAAAAATGGCAGCAGTCGAGAGGTACGCGAGCCGCATCGAGGCGAAGGGAGGACTCTTGACCCGAGTCCCGAAAAGTCCCGAAAAGTCCCGAAGAGTCCCGAAGAGTCCCGAGCTCTGCCTCCGACAAACGCACCAAAGACGCACGAAGGAGGCGGCTGTGTTGAGACTTTGCTGAGCAAAGCGAATTGACATTTTTCCCGAATTCCACCCCAATTGCCTCAAATATAACGAATCGCTTGGCTCTACTGCTAATTATCCAGAAAAGTTGAATGTTTCGATGAATCCAGGGGTGCGGACGAGGTCAGAGGTCAGATCCCTCGCTTCCCCGAGGATTCGAACTTTTTCGAACTTCTATTTAGAACAATTTTCTAAAGCAGCAAAAACATCAAAGTATAACGATAAGGAGATGCATGATCTCCTTATTCACTTTTCTAAATATCAGAAAAAGACGGTTATTTATACACAGCATTCCACTTCCTGCCGTAACTAGGATTGCAAATAATCGAACTGCCAGGAGCAACAGCAGCAGCAACAGCAGCAACAGCAGCACGAAGATACCAAAGTCAAAGTTGTGACACTTTATTTGAAAATTGCGTTATCGCACGATGTCTCCCAAGGCAGCTGCTAATCCATTTTCCCTTCTAATTTGATTGCCCATCAGTGTGGAAAGTTGGTGGGGCAGGCGAACTAGGGAGGCGCAAGGGTTTGAATTTGAGGAAGATGAAGAAGTAGTTGAGGGATGGGGATGCTAGTTACCCTTTCGAGATTTTCCAGCGGCAGAGGCCAAAGATGAAGGATAAGGCAAAGGAAGAGGCGGCTGGGACGAAGGTGACTGGATGCCTTAGGTCAATTGGATTGTAGAAACTTTCATCGGCAGAGGACGCCAGACTCCCAGACTCCCAGACTCCCAGACTGCCAGACTGCCAGACTGCCGAGTCTCGGGAAACCTTGAGCTGCCCCGAGAAAACGGCGCATTAAGGACGTTAGACTCTACCCTAACCCCGTTAATGCTTCTAAGAAGGTTAGCTGCCTTTTTACTCGCAGCGACCCCATCGAAATCTCCACCCTCGGCAACTTCACGGGACTTGGCTTCTTCTATCTACTACGTTTCTACTTCCTGCTTCCTGTTTCCTATTATATGCGCCATACCCCTCCTCCTCGTCAGCGGCTTCGTCCTTCGCAGCCAACGCAGCATCACTGTGCACAATTAACTATTGCACGACAGAGATTAGCATCTTTATATCTTTCGTCCTTTTCATATTTGTGCGTATCTTTCTCTAACACGCGCGCGCGCACACACACACACACATACACACACAGAGAAGCACGCTTAGTAGTCTAGAGTCACTCAGAATTAGAAATTGTAAAACTGAAATCGCGGGATCCGAGCAGTGGCTCGGATAGTTTCCCGGCACTCCGCTGCAGCCCCTGAATTTAGAGGATCCTCGAATGGACCCCGCAGCTCTGATCTTGATTGTGCTTCGGCTGCTTAGCCCACCATGTTTTTCTTTCTCTCTCTTGGATGGAAATAATGTCAATCGAATCGATAGAAAAGATACAGACTGTAACCGATAAACAACGTATCGAAGATATGCGCAAAGGAAATATTGTATTTAAGGGGAGGGAAGGAAATTGCTGAGAAGAATGAGAGAGAGAGAAGGCGCTGCTTTCCTTTGCCAGTTGGCGCCAGATTCGTTCCATGACCTCCGTTGCACCTCGCGACCCCTCACGATTACGCCTGGTGACGCCTTTTCGCCTCTCGCCTTCCTCGATAAAACTAAGAAGATATTGAAACTTTGGTAAGTCAACAGAGCGTATTTCCGAGGCTACTGGTTGGAGGGGGAAGGGGGGGGAGGCTTTGGCTGAAATGAATAGAGCTGTACATGCCGCTCAGAGACTCCTTTAGGAGACGAAATTCAGAGTGTGTGAGAGAGAGAGAGAGAGAGAGAAAATTATGTTGCGACACGGAAGAGGGGAGGAGAGGGCAGGTCTCCCAACTTGGCAAGGCGAAACCCTTTTAGAAGTTTGGCAATCCTCATCCTCCGGGCCACGTGTATCGCTGTTGGCCGATCTCCGTGCAGCCGCGCAGCCCAGAGATTTAAATGGCCGTCCGAAGACAAGCAAACTACTCCAACCTAGAGTGACCCACTCTGTTTACACGGGACGTTAATTTAAGCCGAGCGACGTCCTAGCGCCGCCTGAATTGCGCGCAACGTTAAATAAACGTCATACCAACGGCAGAACGAACCAGAACAAATTAGAAGAACCGAAAACACCTAGAAAGGAGTGTGAGGGTGTGTGGCTGCTCGAACGATCCTCGAGTGACTTCCGCTACGTCGTCGTCGTCGTCCTCGTCCTCGTCCTCGTCCTCGTCCTCGTCCTCGTCTATACATATATGTATAAAATGGGAAATTAAAGCGCCGTCGCTTGGACCACCCCCAGACCTTTGATCGCTCGAGTCTCACACGATGTTCGTTTTTGAACCGGGCGCCAGCATCCATTGAACAACAGTGTCTCGCAATCAGCTATATAGGCGTACATAGACTTGGCACGTGCCTATAGCTATAGGCGCATGTAATTGCCTACGACTGCCTTCTATTGTTATAGGTACTAGAATATACGGCGACGTAACATGGGCCCAAGGAATGGCTAAGGGCTGCGCCGCCACCCTTAGACTCATTGATAGCATTTAATTAGCACTCCCGCCCACGCAGCCCCTGCCGGTCGACAAATTCCAGCTAATTCTGACTGCGCGGCCGGATGCCCTTCCTTTAATTAGAATCCCGCCCTCGAGATTTCTGCAAGGTACCATCTCGAGCATCCCTTCGCTGCTTTACTGTCTTTGGCTGCCCTTGACTACCCTTGACTACCCTTGACTACTCCCTACTCTCCCTCCCATATCCTTTGACCATACTATATCAAACAGGACATCAAGGTTCTCATTGACGGCTGCCTGCAGGACTATACGATTTTTATCTCCGTCAAGGATTTTCTGTTTGGTTTAATCTTTCGACGAAAAGCAATGAATTCCGCGAGATGCGTGAAAATGGAAAATGCATTTATGCTCGCGGTGACCTAAACTTTTCATGAAAGTTAATCGGCCTTACTCTGTGTCGATATTTTAGTAAAAATTTCAAAAGCCAAAAGCGTTGTGGTTTACCAGCCAACCAGACACAATGGTCAATCGTGTTCGGGCATCATTGGCCCTTTGTATGGAATAAATAAAGGGACGCGCTCGTAAAGCCAGGAGCGGCGCGACGCGTGCGGCAATCTATCGCTGGTCGCTCCGTAACGCCATTCGTCTGCGTTACAGAGCAATAATTTACTTCCTAGCCATTTGGCCTATAGCTACACGTTACGCGGCAACAGCACTTTAACCTGCTTCGTTCTCTTCGGAAACAGATCAGCCTTCGGCCTGTCTCGGGCCAAATCTCTCAAGCCTTTCGTATATCTATTTATACATATTTTATATCAAGAGGTGCAGACAAATTTGCGATTGGTTGAAGAAAGTTTAATTTCGCAAAGAGTATACCAGGGATAAATTCTAAGCCAGGCTCAGAGGAAATGCGAGGATCGCAGTTCCCTGTCTGCACTCCTTTCGGCGAGCCAGAGTCCGGGCGGAAGATGCTGATCCGACTTCATCTCGGTCGGCAACATCGCAGCCACTAACAAACTTGTACGATCTTCCTGAGAGGGGGAGGGAGGGAGGGAGGGAGGGCGGTAGTTGGATACCGGGAGCAAGACGTGCGGTGCGGCCTTCCATAAACCCCGAGGCTGGTCGGATGAGGATTTGGCTGGGGTGTCCCGATCAAGCTATCGATCAAGCTCCAGCGATCAGGCCAGTCGCAATAGTTGCAATGTTGGCAGCACCCGCAGCACTCGCAGCACTCGCAGCAGTCAGTACAGTCTGCAAAGTAATTGTGCTGCGAGGACAATGTATGCAGGGATGAAATTCGAAAGTGCACCATTGAAAATTAACGGACGTAGCCGCACTGGGAAAGTCGTGGTTGGGCAACGCGTGACGTAGCCAAATTCAGTCTGCTCGGACGGCCTGGGGGTAGTATTAACTGTGGGTGGCGAGCCTGAAAATACATTCGTTCGGCGGGGGTTGGTTGACAGTGTGTAGTGGTGCGGGGTGGAGGGGGCGGGGGGGCGTCAGGCGTTCAGTGACACCCGGGGTTGCCGAAGGCTCGCATTATGTTCCGGTACCGGTTGTCCCGGTAGGCGGATGTTCCGATTAGCCATCGCAGTTGTATTCGTAGCACGAAGGAGACGATGCCGATGACGCGAAGGTTTTCCTGGGAGGTCTCGAGAGAGGGGAGAGTCAAAGGGGAGATTCCCAGCTCCTTCGTCCTGACTGCTCTCCTCCAGGTCGCCCCTTCGGATATGGCGCGTGCGACGCGTCTACGGTAGGACCTCGATTCAACGGGGAATCCCCCTTATTTTGACACAGCCCTTTTCGCGCATGCGAATTCGCAGATATGGGCCCCGCCGTGCGGTAGCAGGAACATTTTCTGGTGACTTGAGGCTGGGCTTAGGGCGCCTCCATTCCGTGGACATCCGGTCCCGAGTTGTCCGTAGAATCGAGGCAAAACTGTATGTCACGTCTGAGTAGGAGTGCGATTACATCTGTTTACGGTATAACCTTCATCGCCGAGATCACCGAGATCACTCGTACTGCTTCGTTTCCGGGTGCCGACGTCATAGCTGCCATTTTCATGGTTCCCCGTGTGGTTTGTATCTTCCGAAGAACATAGACATATAATTAATACTTGAAGGGGGAAGATCGAAGGGGGAAGAAAGGAAGGAAGGGAGTGGGAAGGGTTGAGAAGGGAAGAAAAGGTAAAAGGACATAAAGCTCGCTGGGATGTATTAATTACAGAAAGGTTATAGGAAGGAGACGAGCGAGGAGATAATAAAGCGGCGCGCGGCAGCGCAGGATAATGGGGCGGCGGCATCGCTATCCGAATTCAGAAGGCTCTGCCGGGTATCAAGGGTTTACTTGGCGGCACTGGGATTGGCGCCCCGACTAAAAGCTACTAAATTTCACGCTGTGGGCTTCGACAAAGGCGCGAAGGCCCCTCGGCGCATATTCCGAAAAACAGTGGGAGCGTGAAGGAGTGGGGGAGAGGGGGGCAAGAGGAGGAAGCTTCCTAAGATGCTCTAGGGAAGAATAGAGGAAGCGCGAGGGCAGCTGCCGTAGAAATGGACTCCGCTTAGTAGCTGCTGAAGGGCCGAGAGATGCGCCAGTGAGAGTCGGCGCACTTTGACCTGGCACCCGCGAGGGGTCCTGCTTTTGGGTTGATCCAGCGGGTGGCAGCATCCCTGACGTCTCCTGTCGCTTCTCTGTGCCGACGGCAGTGACGCACGCCCATCCTCTTCGACGGGCGACCACTACTATCCGTATTGACCTTTTGCTCTCCCACTAGAGACACGAGTCCTGTAAAGATGACGAGTGCTGCCGCGGGATGTGCTCGGGAGACGCGCCCTGGTCCATGATGTCACTGGAGATGACAGCCAGGCACGTGGTGCCCGCCCTCCCTTCCCCCCTCCCGCCCCACTCAATCTCTGTGGAAAGTGGAAAGTAGGTTTGTCTGATCGCCTATTCTGCGTTGCCAGCGGGCACACGTTCCCCTCCCCGCTTCTCCCCCCGCGAACCATCGAACGGTTAATCGATTTGCGTCGTGCATCTTTTATTCTCCAGGACGGACGAACAGTCGGCCTTTGCAATCTCGTCGTTTCTCGTCAACGGCTTCCCGATGCTCCTCTTCCTCCTCTTCCTCCTCTTCCTCGCATTCCGAGAAGATTTCCCGTTCGCTCGACTTTCGTTATCTTTGCCTTTGGAGCGTCTTGCAATTCCGGGTTGCATCGGTTTCTCGATATACTCGAATAACTTTTCTTGCTGTTGGCACTGCGCTTGAAAGTCCTGGGGAATCGTCCTGTGCAGCCTCCGCGAGAATATCGAGGAGATCAAATGGAAGATGAAGGATTCCGGTTGATTAAAACGAGACGCAGATTCGCGCGGTACGTCGTCCAGCCGGGCACTCAGCTAATCAGCCAATCAGCCAATCAGCTAATCAGCCAACCAGCCACCGAACCACGGTACCCTGGGTGTATCGGGTCGTGAATTTGTTTCAAAGTTCCTTTATTGAAGCTTATATTTCGAACTAGCCGATTGAACCTCAAATCCAAAGGCTCGATCGGCGTATTAATTGATATAGCGTAATGTTTATCCTAGTCATGTAACTTTAATGAAGTCCACTGAATGAGCCCTGTGAAAAAGTCTCAAGTATAATTTTCATTAACGTGGATATTAAAATTGTAAATTACGTACAATCGAACAAAAATGGCCTAGCGGATATAAAACGTAAACTGTAATGCCTACAGTTTCATTTAGTTATATCCGTTCTCCTACATACCTATTGTTTACTCTGTAAACGACCAAGTTTTCCTGATAAATAATTCATCCTAAAGTATCGCAGACTCGGTCTCGCTACATTCTTAGATTTGACTTTCCTTGTTGCAGGTAAGACAATAAGCAGTTCAAGCAGTCGATTGTTAAAGGAGCTGAAAGTCGGCTGGTTGGGAAATCAAATTAAAATTTCAAGAGGCACGTGCGTGGGGATTCTGGCACAAGTGTGTGGAGTCTCTACGTTGGTAAGGTTACTGGGAGTATTAGCCGAGTAATGGAAATAGCGGGAATAACAGATGCGGGATCAGTCGACTTTGCGCTGTTTTAAATCTTCACAGACGGCTAAAGTCTATGAGGTATTAACGGTCTAATTAATTAATCAGTAATTAAAGGAGCATCGCTCGTAGCTAATATCATCGGTCGTACTTGCTTTCGCAATGTTAAGCCTATACTATACTTATATATATATGGTAGTGTAGGGGTATCATAAAAGGAGCAGGTGCATGTGGCGATGTAACTCCGATATCGCGTGACGTATCGATTCCTGAACCCGCTAAATGTAGAAAGAATTGCGGAAGGCCGTTGGACGACTCGACAGCCAGTTTACTGTGGGCGCTGAGCTCCTGTATAGTCCAATCAGAAATCATCGAATCAGATGATGCATCAAGAATGAAATATGTTAGTTTGGAGAGCGAATCTGTCCGATTTGATCTCCGAATTCCGAGAGGGTAGCCGAGAGACCACCCGGTACCGACCCGTTGTCGACCCGCTGCCGACCCACTGCCGACCCGCTACCCGTCGGATGGCCGCTTGAAACTGCTGACAAATTGCTTTTAATTTCTCGACGGCTGTTTACCTAAGCGGATGGCATCCCGACGGCAGCGTCCCCAGCAGCCATCACGAAATTAATTGGCTACCGGAGTGTGCTATCTTATCGTCGGGCACTTAAACTAGAGGCGACACGGCTGGATGGGAAGGAGGAGGATTCGGTCTGTGTATTCGAGATCCGAGGTAAAGGCGTCGGGACGCTCGAAGGTACACACCCCGGAAGATCTGAACGCGCGATTATGAATGCAGCCGGCCGCGCAGTGTTAAGCCTCTTTACTTGTGTTTCCTCGAATCCCTGTCTCTGGGTTGTTGCCGTCGCTGCTGCTGCTGCTGCTGCTGCTGCTGCTGCTGCTGCTGCTGCTGCTGTTATCACCACCCACGCTATTCAAATAATACATTGACATTGGCTGCTTCTCACTTCATCTTCTTATATCTTTCCTTCCCTTAATGTTCGTGCAAGCTGCAGATACTGCGGGAGGGCACGGGAGGGGGGGGACAATTTTCGGATGAAAATTACAGAGTAGCGCGACGCAACTCGGGAGAAAGTAGAATTTCCTAAAGTATTATCGTAGGAAAAGAGAAATTTTCGATAGTGCACCCGATACTTATTAAAATCTGGAGTTTCGAAAGCTGTTCCCAGAGAAGACCCGGAAATGCGGAGTCTATTGCTAATGACGTGATTGCCGAACTCTCCCGATTTAGCGTAATTCTCCATCCATTATCGCTGTGTGACACGATCCTCCCGGTATATGTTACATATGTATACTATGGGGTTATCCGCACCAGCCGAGCCATCCCAGCCATCCCCAGCTGCGTCCATTTTTACCGTAAATATCATGAATTTCCATAGAGTCGATTCCTCCTCGAGATACGCGCTACGCGCTGGAGAAGCTATTTATTACTCGCGGCCTCGCATTTGTCTTTGCGCCCGTAATTCTCATTCTCCGTCGACCTAAGATGTTTGCCTATGCGACTATGAGTTTGTTTAATATGCTAATGCGACCATTAAACAACTGTTACCTGCGCGTTAACACGATGCGAAATTCATTATATGAGGATATTAAATTAGCATAATATTAATAACGCGCGAGCCGTGTATTATTGCGAATAGCGAAGACGTAGCTCTGAGGGGGCAAGAGAAGAGACGAGCTGGATTGGACGAAGCCAGTGAGCCTGCGAGCCACTGAAATGAAGATCTCAGGGGTTGAGAGTGGCCGAGAGTTTGAACGGTGGGTGGTGCTGGGGGCTGAATATTTACCATTTTAATATCGCGTATCGTGGATTCAGGGTGGCAATATGGTGGCTTACGTTACCTCCCGCTCTCCCGCCGCACTCTCTGCGAGCAGAGCGTCGCGACGCTATGGCATCTTGATGCCTCCACCAGAGAGACACGTCACAATATGCATGCTAAGAGGGATTCCCCAAGAACTTGACTGTCTCCCTCCCTCGGGGCCTCCAAGGCGGCTCCTTCTCTTGGTTAGTAGTTACGAAAGGCAGCTGCTGGAGCGATCAAGCGCGACCTCAATTATCCGCGATGTGTCTCCTCAAGGCGGCCATTAACTAAGGACCGGTCAGCCGATCGCTAATTCCTCTCGCGAGTTCCATTAACTCCGGTAGATTTGTCAAGTGGGTCGAAGGAGAAGGAGTTGGAAGGTAGGACGTCTGGGAATAAGGAAGTTCTGCTGGAACGAGCGTCGACGGCGTCGGCGGCGTCGGCGGCGTCCCTATAGGGAAGGGGAAGCCCCATAATCTACTGGATAACTGCATCCACGACTGCGCATGGATAAGACGATTAATGGCCAATTAATGATCCTCGACTCGTTAAGCATGGAAGCTTTTCGCGTGCTCGGCAGTCCGCAAGAACGAATCGGCAAGGAAATCGCGAAAATCGCGAAAATCGGCGTTCAGGTAGCAACGCTCGTAGATTTCGGTCCGCCAGTGCAGTTGGCGGCTGCTGGTTCGACGGACTCTGGCCCATTGCCTCGAAATTCCGATAAGAACAAAATATGATCGATATAAAATCCAACTTTATGGAAATGCCAGGCGAGACCGGCGCAAAGTCCAGTAACCGTATAACACAATAGTAGCCGTGTACGCCTCGTGCACGAAGGAGACGAAGGCGACCCGTTATTTAGAGAAAATTGTCAGGTGGGGAGCAGAGCGCAACTCTCCAACTGCATCTCCAACTGCAGCCCCAACTGCAGTTGGAATGTCTTCTGGCTCGCAGTTTATTTGTATTTCGGGAGGGGCTAAATGTGCCTGTGGGACGCGTCGCTCGCGCTATCACGCTGATGCCGCAGTGACGTCAACCTCTGAACGGACTTGGCGCTGAAGCTGGAGCCGGAGTTCAGATTTAGGGGTTGGAAGTTGGGTTTCAGGGTATTCGGGTAGTCTGGTAGTCGGGTATTCGGGTACTCGGGTAGTCGGGTACTCGGGAACAAGTGCCACGAGTTGAAAAGTTCACGAGCGTCTCGTTCGAGCAGTTCGGAAATTCAGATAACGAGGACGGGAGGCGACGCCTCGTTAGAGTCTCCAGAAGTTAAGTGAAGCGTGGACTGGCGAATCTTTAGCCCGGGCTTTAATCTTGAAAAAAGCTGCGAGACAAAAATGGGAAACCTCGTTAAAACCCTTCGCGTGCGGAAACTAGTGTGAAATAGCGAGGTGAAGAGAGGGTGGGTGGGTGGGGGGGGGGGGTCGAAGCCGAGGGTGGAGGACTGGGGGGTGGGGTGGCCGACGTGCCGTTAAAGACGAGTTCGTGAATAGCGTCTCGTCCCTTTGTGTGGCGAATCGGCTCGTGCGTCTGTGCGTTTGTGCGTTTGTGCGCAGGGACAAACTAAGGAGCAGTCGACCCTCATCCTCTCGCCACAGGCTGCAGGCTGTTTCGTCTAGCTGAGGTCGCCGGCCAAGGAAGGGCTGATCAGGATTCAGTGCGACGGCCACTGGATCCGCATTTTTCGTAATAATGACGTATGTAACGGCGTATTTCGCGATCCAACCGTTCAGATCGCTACGAAGTACCAGAGAATTGGCTTTCTCTCTCTCTCTCTCTCTCTCTCTCTCTCTCTCTCTCTCTCTCTCTCTATTTCTCTATCTGTCTCTTTCTGTTCAACCCTCCTTGGCATCTGGGACTTTGGAGCAGAGATACCAATGGCGGCGACGGCGGCGACGGCTACGGGAGCAAGAGAAGGTTAGTAGGGACGTTGCGGGAGAGTAACAAGCCAAAATAAACAGCCGACTGCCGATTCCTGCTGCTGTTGCAATATTTGCGATGCGTCCAGGACGAAATTTCATCCTGATGGACTGTTCGCTTCCTATTTCGAATGGTGGATTCCCAGAATCGGGACGAGATACTATTGACTACAGAATCTCCGGCTCCAGTTTCCGTTCGAGCAGCCATCCTCCCGCTAATGCCGCGTTATTGCATACGATCTGACAATTTTGAAACGATTTCATATTTCCTAGATTATCCATATATACATATGTACGACTCCCTCGCATCCCTCCCTCCCTCCCCCGTCCGTCGCTCTAACCCCTCTAGTAGGAATTATTTTTATTGCCTCCGCCTTTCTCTTCTTCTCTTCCCTCTTCTTCGGCGCGACCGTCGCCTGGCAACTCCCGTGCCTTCGCTTTCTAGCGGCAACCTTTCTTCGTGTTCATCTTCAAGAAACGCTTGTTTCCACGCGAACGGCGATATCTTCTCTTTCGTCTGGAAAGGGAACAATGGCGGCGGCGACGGCGGCGGCAGCAGCAGCGAATGTCAGGGCGAATACCAGATGAAAAGATTAGCTGGATGGGAAAGTTAGTTCGATAAAGTTTGTACGTTTAATCATCGGCGGATGCAGGTTTAGTAGATCCGCAGCTGGTGGATGTAGAAACGTTGCAATTAGCTTGGAAGCATCTAGATCGAATCATCAGCTGGGATCGCAGGGATCGGTGGGATTTAGCTACAGGGAGGAAATGACGCGCAAGTAAGCGTTGCCGAGAAGGAGACGCTGATATCCTGGATTCGATATGCCAGTTGGTTGCGATTCGCAGCTGGACGCATCGCTTGTTAGCTGTAATTCCCGAAAGAGCCTCAAACTCCGCGTCCTCTCCGTCCGCTTGACTTGATTTGCATTAACTCTGACCTCACTTTCCACAGGCAATTCGCGCGAATTAGCCCGAATTAGTTGGACGGCTCCCTCTGCCCTCCTCGCAGCCGTCGCGGCGGCCTCTCCGATGCTCTGCTGCTCTGCTCCTCTGCTGCAGGCCGACTCGTGTGTTATTCGATCTTATTCGACGTCCCGTGCAAACGCCTCGCTCTAATTAACCGGGCGCCACCACCCCCTACCTCAATCGTCGCGGAACAAAACTTTCCTAGTTGTTCTTCGAGGTGGTTGGTACCTCTGTTTCCTGGCTGCGCGTTTCATCCGTTCGCACCTCCAACCCTTCGAACCTTCAACCCTTCTTGCCCTTCTTGCCCCTTTTGCCCGTTTTGCCCCTTTTGCCCTTCTTGCCCCTCTTGCGCTTCTTGACGGTTCTGCGGTCTTTGCAACAAGCTACGCTTAACGAACGAACTTGGCTCGCCTAATTGTTCCCGGTTTGAGGAGCCTCCCCCCCTCCTCCTCCCTCCTCCTCCTACATTACAACTGTATATAATATCACGCAAATAATATGATAATAATAACCACCGTTACTTATTATCGCCGTAACTTTTGGTGGAAAGCTGCTTCGCGCGGCTACCTCTACTATTTCCTGTTATACTTTTTTCGAATGGATTCCAATATTCTGATATCAATAAGCCTTTATTAAATATTTAATAATTCTTCCAGTCTGCGGCGATTCTTTTTTTTTTTTTTTTTAAATAAATTGAAATTGCGAGAAGACGAATAAAAAAGTAGAGGAGAGTGGGCAATGGAGGACGAACGACCATCCAGTCGACAAATCTGAGGACGGTGCAATTATGCGTAACCAACTCTTCCTTTTCAGTGCTATCGATCATAGCAATGATAGCAATGATAGCACGAATATTATAAAAATGTACACGTAGCGCCTGCGAGAAAAAGATTCGGAGCAACGAATATTTCTCAGATCTGCAAGATATGCAACCTAATTTCAATACTTCTGAAAACGGATGCTGCCGATAAAGTAAAAGATTTTCTTTTATTCTCTGTGGAAGCAAAAGGCATTGCGAATCGGCGGCGCCAGCATCGCAGGAGACGCCTCGTGTCGTCACCTCCTCTGCGGGGCTTCTCTTTGGCTCCTCTTTGGCTCCTCTTCGGCTTCAGCACCCGGATCCCCAAGCCCCGATCCAAGCCCCATCCAAGCCCCATCCAGGCCCCATCCAAGCCCCATCCAGGCTCCATCCATTCTCCTTGTCAAGGTGGCGCTGCGGACTTTGGGAATAAGAGCAGCCCCTCCGCACTTACGCGAGATTCGTTCTACTGGATTTTCACTAAATCCTCCTTTGGACTGCAGACAGTCAGTCTTGTCGATGCTCCGTTTCAGCGGCTGGCGCGATGCTCGTGTCGGGGGTTGCGTCGCGACGCGCTATTCGACGCTGAGATCGATACTCTTCTTCGTACGCCGAGCCTAATCTAACGTACAAGAATTTAACCGCCACAACTCAAGAAGGCAGACATGCTCGGAGGAGCTTTTACACTTTCCAGGTGCCTTTAACCTTAACATAATATCACGTAAAATATCACCGGCTCCTACAACCCCCGCCTATAAATTCGCGAGCGAACCGAGAAAACCGAGCGAACCGAGCGAAACGTCCGAACTTTCGAACTTCCGAGGAGTTTCTCCCCTTTGACCTCCGTCCCTCCGTCCCTCCGTCCCTTAGTCTCTTCCTTGAAGCTTCTAGATATACAGCCAGAAGCCGGCGAAAGTCCTGCGTCGGACTCGACGTCTCGCTGCTCAGGACGGCCGTTGCCATTTTTAATGCCTAATCGTAAAGGCACATTTGCCCCGTCGTTTTGGGTAACGAACCGCCGTCTCCCCAAACAACGGAGAGGCGATAATTAGCAATTATTTTGGAAATTAAGGCTCGCAATCTTGTAGGTGGGGTCAACGATCCGCCATTATTTTAATTAATATTGACTCTTTGCAGCGATAAATGGAGCCTCGAGGGCCGATATAAGATGTCGCAAGAGCAAACAGTCCTTTCCGCAAAGACATTCTGCTGGTTCGCGTTCTTCCGTTTCTCCTTCCGTTTCTCCTTCCGTTCTTCGTTTCTCTCCGACTTTGGGACTGCGAGCTCCGTTCGCGGACTAAATCGACCTTTTAGGAAGAACTGTACTGCTGCACGCAGCAACTACGCGGATTTATAGCACAGTTGAAGGTCGAGGGTAGTTGGAGGGTAGTTCCCTCGAAGACGTAGATCAACGGTGGAAGCATCGGTGCTTTCTTCCCCCCTACCCTCCCCCCACGAAAATAGTATTACGGGCACCGTTTTATTACTAGGGAATCGATGCACCTTGGACGCCATCGACCGTTAGGATAATCTATGCAAAACAGAATCAGACTTACCGCAACGTGCAAAGCTAACCTCCGTTTTGATATTTCCGGAATTCCTTCGAATCGATTAAATATCGAACGATTTGCACCGCCTATGCGATCAGCTCAACCGCACCCGTGTGCGTCGCCTTCGACTCAATTCTCGCGAAGGGAAACGCGAAACTCCATATCTCTGTCTCACACACACACACACACACACACACACACACACACACGTAAGCTTCGAGGAACCGAAAAAGTTCCCGCCGAATTGCCGCTAAGAAGATAAGCGAGAGGATTTCGTCGTTTCTCAAACAGGCTTTTAACAGAAGCCACTGCGACGCCTCTCGCTTCTTAAGAAAAATTTAGAGACAGGCAAAGGCCAGCGCTGGTGCCAGCTGATCGGCCGCTCGAAGGAGCAGCAGCAGCATCAGCATCAGTATCACCAGGAGCAACCAATCAGACGTCCATTCGCCGCTATTCTTGTTTTTGCGCCGTGAAGTAACTCAAACGCGACTCAAAGAGCGCAAAGTCTTAAAACGGCTAAGGAGTTAAGGAAGTTTAAGAGTTTTCGTCGGTGTCGTCGATGTCGTCGATGTCGTCGATGCGGGAGTCGAGGGGAGCGCGCGCGCGCGCATGCGCGTGCCGCCATCGGGTGGCTCGGCTGTGCGAAGCGTGTGTAATCCCCAGGTTCGATAGGTCGCTTCTCGCTTCTCTTATCGGCTAAATACCATGCAAACAGGGTCCAATCTAGCGGGGAAATTCAGTAGCGCCTATCGCGATCAGCCCGTGACTATACCGGGTGTGACGCGCGGACGCCGCGCTCTCCTGCTCGAGTGCTCTCTTCGCAGTAACTCGCACCAGTTCGCACTTTTCACTTGACAAAGCCGACTTTCGTGAAAAAAATTCCGAGAGACTAATCGAGCCAGTGAAATTCCAAGGACAGTCGATTCGCGGTTGTGACTTTGCGAGTCCAGATTAGCAAACCTACCCAAGTTAACCGAGTTAGCAAAGTTATTCGCGAGTTAGCTGAAACCCAGTGTACATTGAAATGCATGATATCGCGTGTGAAACAGCAGTTACGGGGAGGTCAGATCTGCATAACTCTAGGGGTGCCTCACCTTTCTCTCTTCACAGGAAATTCCCCGCAACCCACGAACTCTACCCCTCCGCCGCCCTCCACCCCACCCTCAACCATGTGCACGCGTATTCCTTAGAAAACTCCAGAGTTTTCCTCTCCTCCCTCCCGCACGTCGCGAGCGCCTTCGCAGCGGCTTAGCCCACTTTCTCCGCATCATCTGCCGTTTCCAATTTCCACCGAGATGAAAGAAGAAAGTCCGGCTTCAGGCAGCTCAAGCTTTTTGCTTCTTTTCCTATTTCGATCGATAACTTTCCATGCGTATTATACATATAGAAGCTTTCGGTAACAATAAGAAAGCTAAGAGCTGCAGGGGCCATCGAAGCAGCAATGACAGATAAGCCCATTATAAATAATGGAAACTGCCAGATTGCGGTTCTTTTGCGGAAACAAAAGATCTTTGGCTGGATTCTTCGTGAGCTCTCGTGCGTAAAGACATCGACGCACGCGACGCGCTCGCCGTCCGTCGGGACGATTCAATAGATTCGAGGTGAAAGGCGTCTCGGCCCTTTGCATTTTTCCGGCTCCCCTTTCGAGCAGCCCCCCGAATAAAGAATAAAAGCAAGAAGAGGAGGTCAAGGATGAGATTTCCTTAATGGGACTGAGAATAAGTATAAACTCGGAAGAAAATAAAGAGGAAAGAATCGTCGATCGGCGAGGCTCGGGAAGAATCGGGCCGATTTGGATCGTCGTCGCCAATTCGGTCGTCGAGTTTCTTTTCCAACCTTCGCAGATTGTCAGAAAATTTAATTAACGATTCCTACGCGATGCGGACGCGAGTCTTTAATAACTTTACTAATTTGTACTCGAAGCTGCATAATACTGTGGACCAGGCTGAAGGCTGCGCGCGGACGCGGAGCCATCAAAGGCTGCGGATAGAAAGAAACCCTGGGACACCGCGGGTCGCTCGAGTCCCGAAGCGAGCTTAAAAAAAAGGACGCGGACGATATGGCTGCGCAACACCAGAATTTCAATTCGGTCGGCACATTTCCGAGTTCTACGATATCTTATCGGATTATCACATTATCAGATGACTTTTACTACTATGAGCTTATGAGCTATTTTCTGCCGAGACCAAAAGGCTGTTGCTGTAGCCGGAATCGTCCTGTATTTTCATTTTAATTAAAATTCCTTTTCTCTCTCTCTCTCTCTCTCTCTCTCTCGATTCGCGTCAATTCCTATTTCCAAACTCAGTGAAACTCACTTTCCTCATTTTTCTAGCCGCTGCTGCGTTTCTCTTAATTGTCGTCTTGTAGTTCTTCCATCAGTGTAAGATTTACTTTTATTTAGGGTGAGACGTCGTCTCACCACATACATACGGAATCCTTGGGCCTTGCTTTTCTGAGCGCTTGCTGCAAAATCGAGATTCCTCTGATATATGGAAGAAAAGCGTGAAGATAGATGCACCGAGTGCTAAGTTGAGAGATTTAAGGCGACTTCCATATAAGCGAACTTTCCGACTCGTAACTTCTGGTCGAACGCTCCTTGGCCTCCGGCAGTATCAAAGAGTCTCCTCTATTTTTTGAAAGTTAACTTGCGAGTGCGAGGGATGCGTCACGATGGACCTTCGTCAGGAGCCACTTGCAGTTGGTAGGCAGTTGGTAGGCAGTTGGTAGGCAGCTGCCGAGTAAAGGAGCAGAGTGGATCTTCCGAAGGGCCAGAGGCGCGCAGACACGTGCCAATGGCGGACGGCGGTTCGCGCAGCTGGAGCTTCGCCTGCTGCTAAATCGCTTGGACTCGATTAATTCTGGATGGCTTCTTCCTTTTCCTCCTCTTTCACAAGAAATCTTCGTTTTCTTCGAAGCTTTCTTAAATCTTTTCGGTTTTCGAGGTCGGTCATTTTTCAGTAAGGCGCAGAGCCGACGCTCGACTCCCGTGGGAGTCGTGCGAGAAAGAAGTATCCACCGGAGTCCTGCGATGCTCTTGCCAATTCTCTCACACACACACACACACACACACACACACACACACACAGGCCCACAGTGCTCGTACGTGTATGGTCCAGCCGATCTAGAGTCGGCGCATCGCAAATTGAGACAAATGCGCTTCCGGTAGTGCTCGACCAGTTACAGCCGAAGCGACTGGCAGTCGGCTGACCGTAAACTCGCTGGTAACTAAAAGACATTGCCGCTCGTGATCATCCCTCGAAATACCAAAACGGCCTCCTTCCCTCCTTCCCTCCTTCCCTCCTTCTCTCCTTCTTCTCTACTTTCTCGCTTTTACGAATTTTCCTCTGAAATTCCTTTGTATACTATTTCCCTGAATTTCCAACTAGGAAAGAGAGCTCCAGAGTTCCAACTATATGTATAATGCCTGATGTTGCACCTTTCCCAGATGGAAGCGCAACCTTAAGGGCGCAGCTGCATTAATTTCATAGGAAATCTCTGGTAATCGATCTGAGAGAATTATTCTCCAGCAACTACAGGAAGATGCTGCCAGCATTTTGCTCGGTTCGACAAGTAGCCTCATGAGTTGCATAATATTGTGCCCAGCAGCAGCAGCAGCAGCAGGAACCTGGCACGTCCCACGTTCCACGTTCCACGTTCCACGTCCCAAGACGTAGTCACGTGTAGTTCAAACTGTCACGTGTTTTCTTTCAAAATTTCCTAAGAACTCGAATGTGAAGAAGGTTTTGCGAGACATCGTTTCCACGATGCAAAACGTTTTTTTGCACTCTTAAAAAGATGATTTCTCCTGGACGTTCTTTCGGGATGCGTGGCGGAGAAGATGCCTTAGGTGTTTATGACTTGAGCAGCCCTCGAGAATGCTAGGGAATTTCTTGAAACTTGAATAACCTACTGCAGCTGCAATTATCGGTGTTTTCGCTGAGAAGCCTTTTCCAGGTGGTTGCGGCGCAAAATACATAATTTACGGCAATTAAAATTGAGCCCACCGACATCGTGAGATCTCGCTGCAACGAGCCCCGCACTTTTTTTTCCCCAGTGCTGACTCCACTCAGACACGACTCTTGAACGTCACGTGGGATCCTGGGGGATCGTGCTACCTGCGGAATCACAGGAACTTAATGAATAGGCGGCCTGCAACGTCAGACTGCAGCGACGCGGGGCTGTTCACCAGGGGTAGTCGGCGTAACACCTCGAAGAGGCCAGTGACAGACAGTTACACGTGAAAAGAGGGCGGAGCTCCTGAAGAGAAGGTAATGAAAGGGAAAGAAAAGAAAAAAAAGAAAAAGTGTAAGAAGGGAAGCGGGAACAGAGAAAGAGAGAGAGAGAGAGAGAGAGAGAGAGAGAGAGAGAGAGAGAGTAGTGCAAACCGTGCAAGGGCTCCAACGCGTTTGCGGCGATGATGGCGAAACGAGGAAAATAACTCCGAGTTCGTATTCACGGGGATGCTCGTGATAAATTCAACGCGAAACGCCTTTCATTTACGGGGGTAAAAGCCCGTAAAATGAAGCGCGGCGGGCGAGAGTAATTGTCGGTGTCTGGGGTCTCCGGGACCCCCGAATACCTTCGTACCTCAATAGCTCAGTACCGCAATACCAGAATACCAAAAGACCAAAAGACCAAAGGACCAAAAGACCAAAAGACCAAAAGATCTGGATAGTAGAATAGCACGAATGCGCCGTCATACTTATCGAGAGGAAGACTCGGGTATACAGACAGACATATGTATTACTGCCAGATAATATGAAATCCCATTGAAAAGCAATATAGGTGAGAGCACTTGTAATTCCTCGACTGGATCAAACGGGAAACTGCCTTTGGACATTCGATTGCTATCAGGGACATTTTTGGATAAACATTATGACGACAGCTTTGATCGGCTGATTCTACAACCTTCGAGTCTGACGAATAGTCTCGCAGAGATGCGAAATCTCATCTCAGAGGCCATCGCAGCCGCTGCACCTGTTTATCAAATATTCAATATAATATTGAAAATGCGTATCTGCGTAGAAAATCTGGCTGTTGGCTTCCTGCATCTTTCTGGCTCCGACGCCTCCGACGCCTCCGACGCCTCCATGAGCTAAGTGCCACGTGATTTATTTAAAAAGCAACTCCGTCGTTCTCTGGAGAATTCGCCAGCCTCCCTTTCGTTCCGCCCCGCACGCGGATGACACGATGCCATCGTATTTCTTTTTTTCCTTTTCGAATATTCCCCTCACACCCAGGGACTTTCTTTTGATACGAGTCTCGTGAAAATTTTCCTGCCATTCCCGACGCACCCGACGCGCCCGGCGCGCCCGACGCGCCCTCGAAAGGTCCAGTAAAAAGGCAGAGCCCTCTCTTACCCTACTGCACCTTACAGATCCACTATGGTCTCGTAGCTTTTAATTATTTTCTGCCATGCATATACGTTCCCAGGGGATATTTCGATCAGCCCTTGGTGCGCTTTACTTTTATTACACCGGTCTAGCCGACTCGCACTCCCCTGATACCTATTTTTCTGCTGCGCTGCCTGCGTTTATTTCCCTCCGTAGTTCTGAATCCGCACACTAAATTCAAAATCAGGTTCCATTGGTTGCAGCACGGCGACACGGGAACACGGGAATACGGGAACACGGGAACTCTGGAGGGGACGAGGCTGCTGTCGTCATGCGAATCAGGATCTCCGCTAAATCCAGGAATTCGCCTGCTGTTTACTCGTGTCCCCTCGTGATCTCTATTAAATCGAAGTTAGTGCCGAGTGGTAGACGAGTGCGTGAGGCAGTTGCGTGACGCAGCCCGACGCAACGTGACGCAACGCGGAGGACGATAGGAGGAGATCGCGAGTGGGAAGTTCGCTACATGAGGCGACGCAAAGCGAACTAGGGGCGAGTCGCTTCTGATTGTATTGTGTTTCGGGCTGATGATCCAATATGTCTGGCATAACGCTCTATGTTCTACGTGCCAGGATGGTGTACGTGCTGCGTTCTGGGAGTTGGCTGGAGCGACGAGGATGAGGAAGAAGAAGAAGGAGTGGGGGAGGCGAAGGGGGGCGATGGGGAGCGAAGGTGTTTCCACGGTCGAGATCTGCCCGTCGCGCGAGATTAACCCCAGTCACCTTGATTGAATACATCAGCATTCATCGCGTCGCTGACACTACGCTTTCTTAGGGAATCGATTCACCTTTATATTGAGATTATCGTGACGACAGGGAACGATCTTTCGGATCCACACACACGCGCACACACACACTACCAGACGCACCACCAGATTCCCGTTGTCGCAGTTGTCGTAGAGATGATGTCGCAAAAGATTCGCCTTCTCGAATAAAGAGCGACGGGCGTCGGTGCTTGTGCCTATTACATACATATGTCAGGTATTTGCGAGTCTCTGCAGCTCGTCGAGGGGCGAGTGTGGCGTCCATTGAATTTATTTGAGACGGCTCTGTGCGTTGCTGATTGGAGCTATGGTACGACGTACGTCGTAGCACGCAGGGGTTGATAGGATTGTAAGGGCAGAATGCGTCCCCGACCACCCCCGACCAGCCCCCGCCGCCCCCGTAGAAGCATCGAACGGCCGACACAGTGTCCAGGCGATCCGAACCCAGCGAACGGGCCACAAGGTGTTTAGTTCCCAGTCACGTAGTCCTGCATCATTTGCTATGGGTTTCATAGCGGCCATAACTCTAGCTACACCATAGCGCGCAGCTCCTGTCCTTTCAAAATCGCAGGAGGATCCCCTCGGCACTCGCAGGCTCCCCTGGACGCTGTGCGCGAGCGAGAGGACCGACGCAGCCACCGCGCGACGGCCGTGTCTGCTGCCTTATAATACACTGGCTCTGTGTATTCGTCCCTCCCATTCGAGCTTCGCTTCGATCGGGCAAAAACTCCGAGCGGACTGGGATGTTGGGTAGCTTTGCAAATTAATTAACCGTCGACCCCGCCCGCTCCGATCCATAAATTTTCAATCTGATTCGGAGTCGGAGAGCTGAGCATTCCTCGGGATTCCTGGTGAATATTAATTTACACTCTAGGAGAACCCCTTTTGGACATTGGGGCGACAATCGCGTCGACGTCGACGACGTCGTTGTCGTCGTCGTCGTCGACGTCGAGAGCAGCGTGTGTCTATTGGGCTTCTATTGGGCTTCTCAGTGAAGTGACGCGGGCGTCAGATGCGGAGAACTTTAAAGCAAAATCATCTCGAAGGTATTTGGGTAGGGCTTGATTGCTGGCTGAAGGGTAGTCGAGCGCGGGAAGCTCAAGAGGGAGTAGAAGGGCCTGAATGCATAGCAGTTTAACAAAAGCGACTATTTATCGACGCCGTTAGCGACGGCTCGATGTCCGATAAAAATTCATTCGCGGCGACGATACATGAATCGAGATCAGTAACGATTTCGCCTCCGGTTCAATCGCCACCTTTCGTCCCATCCTCCTTTATTTTATCCCCTCTCTACTCTTTTGCTTCGCCTCTGTGCGAACCTCTCGGTGATACTTTGTTCTATCGCGAATTCATGCCGGCTAGATTTACCCCGTTATGCGGAAACACGTAGAGTCGTACAGTCGCCGGGCAAACGATGGCAAATCGGGAGACACATTCGGGTGCGCTGAGCGCCAGTCGCGAGAGGGTGAGAGGGGGAGAGAGAGAGAGAGAGAGAGAGAGAGAGAGATCACGTAATCGCAGCGCCGCTGAGCCTTCAGCTCGCAATCAGACTCATCTGTCCCGCAGCCTCTCGCATTTGTTGCACGTCTCGTAATAAATCCTCCAAAGGGCTGCTCTTTGACTATTAATTATTGTCTCACTAGGCTGATGAGGCTGATTAGACGGATAGACTAGAAAACGAATAAAAATATCAAAAAACGAAATTCCCGATGATCTTAAAAGCCGAAACTCCAGGGCGGGCAGCTTCTGCTCTGGCAGTTTCTCGCCTGGCGAAACTTCGAGTTTGCGTGAATCTTTCGAAAGAGTTCCGAGGGATATAGCTCCCTGGACGACCGAGCCAACTATTCCCACAATATCATCTCCTTTATCTAAACGAGCCCCGCTCGAATCTTAACTCTAAGGAGACTGAGCCAACCGAGTCGTGAACCGTGAACCTCCTTTCGAGTCCCGTTGGCTGCCAATTTCCAGGAATTCCTAGCGCGATGATCCGCGGCTGCGCGAAAACTTCACTTGGTTGCCAATTACCAAAACTCTTGCCTCGTCGAGAAATTCCTCTAAATCATTAAGCGAAGGAGAAGCAAAGGGAGAAATTCGAACAAGGATGAGTGGCGATTCCAACGAAATTTATGCTCCTGTGCACTTGGAATTAGATCGATGCATCCTGCGTCTATTGCATCTGTCCATAGATGCATAAATATGTGTGTTGCGATAGAAATATCGGCGATTTGTCGACGGCATGGCGTCCCCGGGCGTCCCTGGGCGTCCCCGGGCGTCCACTACACGCACGCCCGCCCACACGTACACTGCCCGTCATTGATGCCTTCCAAAGAGTTTCAATATTATTTGGCCCATCCATGTGCACCGACTCATTTCAGATCGATTGTCCATCGAAACATGAATCGATCTGCATGTTGAATGTAACGATATTGGATCAACGTATTTAAAAAGTTTAATATTGACAGGGCCTGCGATCGATTATTCTACATACCTTGAAAACTCCTTATTTCTCGATTGGAGCTTGCTGTTTATAGTAACCTATTCGTCAATCGGGGATAAGGATAAGAATACAGTTGGGCAACAGTTATTATAAAATATTAAAGTTGCGTGCAAAAGCAGGGACCAAGCCGTCTGCAGATCAAAAAGACAAGAACCCAGGATTTACGCTCAGCCTTCACGGACAGCGGCATCCGTTTCATGTCGCAAAAGACTGTAGGGCTTTTGAATATCATAATTAGCGGACTGCTGTGTCATAGGCAACTATTGGACTTGAAAGAGTTACAACCTGTGACCAACTTTAAGAACTTTCGGCTCCTTTATTGGTGGCAAAGACAAAACAGCTTCGAAAAAACGGAAGCCAGACTGAAAACGCGATCGTCCGGGAGCAGAGACGGAGTCAAGTCCAGAGATCCTCTAGAGATCTGCGACTGCACTGACAACCTCCATATCGCAGTGATGGAGCGACTTGCCGAAACTCGGGGGAACGTGGAGGTTAAACGTGAGGAAGGAAGCGCATTCTTCACCGCTGGCGAATCACGTTACACCTCGATCAGCGCCCAAACTCTTTCCGACGGAGATGATTGAAGCTGCCAGGTGGCCATAAAACTGTAGATACACCTACGTATAGGCCAACTGGGGTAGCACAAGCGAGCGCAGGGGAACTTGACCGCCGCCCCTAGAGAGCGCAGTAAGGGATGCCGACGCCAACCCACGACGCGCCCCGCCGCTCAAACCGTCTTGACGGCTCGAACATACTTACTATGCGGGGTTGACTGTGATAGCAAAGTGATATCACCAAAGAACCAATGGGGATGGTAGATAATACAAAGAGAGGGAGAGAGAGAGATATTTATCGCGCAGGTTAGGCAGCACATGGCCAGGTGGATGGGTCGGTCTAGGATGGTCTAGAATGGTCTAGAATGATCTAGGATGGTCTAGGATGGTCTAGAATGGTCTAGGGTGGTCTAGGATGGTCTAGGAACACTGAAGGCCCCAAGCCGATACGTTCCCCGCGTAACAGGCAGTCCCCTCGCCCCCCTCCCACCTCCCCGCTCTTGTAATTCCTCTGAGCGAGTATCTACATTTTACAGGCTCTATATCCGATATATCATGTGCACGTGCACGTGCATTGCGAGTCAGGATAGCGTTCCGGATTCCTATTTTTTTTGTTCTCTTTTTCTAATGGAAAAGCGTCTTAGCAGCTCCACATGCGATGTCATAGAATATCATGCCGTCTACCACAGAATGTTAGATACACAATATCACACGATACTTCACGGCAGTTGATATAGGCAGACTACTAATGTAATACATTGGAATTCCTCGACTCGCATCTTTTTTCTCGCAACCGTCCTGAAGTATCGAGGGCAAGAACACTTCTTCCTCTTCGATTCCTTCCAAAGCAGCTACTGCTTTAGCTTTCCTTCTTTTTTATTTCGAGCTATTGCTTCTCTACTGTTCATGCGATTAAAAGCTACATTCTAGAAGAGAAGGTATTTTATTCTCGGAATATAACTCACACTAAACTCTTGATGAAAGTATAAGGTGGAAGGGTAACATTTTGGGATAAAAATTAATAATTTATATAAAAGACAAGGAAAGCTTTGGAATTGGACTTTCCTATAAGTATGATGAATCGATGGAATTTGAGAGAAAAAAAAAGAGGACTGCAAACAGGAATGTAGGAAAAAGTTGATTTTACAAAATAATCTTTCACAATGGAAAATAACAAGAAGAAACTTCAGGCGCACAAAGTCTTGGTACTTGAAATCAGAAGATCCGAATTTTCCTGCCGTCCCCGTCGGCCGAGGAATTTCATTTTTAAAAGCAGGAACCGTCATTTAATTCTCGAGCTTGCACCGGGACAATCGAGGTCGAAATTGACTTTTAAAAACATCCGAAAATGGAAAAACATTGGGGAGCGCACAGATTCGAGTATTTATTTAGCCGTGTTTATTCGCGCATTCCATTTGCATTTGCATTTGCAGGTTCGCATCGGTTTGCTCATGTACAATAAATCGCGCGGTATCGCACTGTTCGATGACTCTTTACCAAAGTATTTCGAATAACTTTCCAAAAAGAGTAGACGATTGCGAATATTGCGTTATCCCATTTTTGCATTGGCTGCCCTGTACGCTGCGGAGCCTCCGAATCTCCGTGCAATTTCAATATGAAAATCGCTCGGACGCGCAGCCGCGTTCAGACCGAGTCAGCCGGATATTAAAAATATCTCTCGCCGGTAACCAAGGGAGATCGTCTTCCGGTCTGTCGGTCGGCCTTGTTCTGCTTCGTGACTTGCACCTCCCACCTTCCACCTTCCACCTTCCACCTTTCACCTTTCACCTTTCACCTTTCACCTTTCACCTCCGGGTCCAATAACCCCCCACGTCTTTTAAAGCTGCTTCCGAAGATGAACTCAGGGCTGCACCTCTGGCGACATCTATAGGAATTAAAGCAGCGACAAACTCTGTGAAATCGCTCGAATGCCGGTCGGATTCCTAAATTTATTCGCGCACTGTCATAACTGAATTAGATAAGTTGAGATGCTAAATGCAAAAACCAGATTGAAAATTAGCTAAGACAATTTGTGAAAATCATGGCGATTAATCCGTCGCGGTTTCGATGTGGCTTCGTCCCTCATTTTCATAAATATATTGCATATCGGTTGTTGGAAAAACGCAAAGTCGTCGCTGTTGGATTACACGGTTGGGAGAGGGTGGCAGGGGGAAAGGGGGGCAGGGAGGAGGAACATACACGATTGCACCAATGCGTAATCGAACGTCACATAAATCGCAGGACAAATGATGCAACATAACGCTTAATACGGAAATTATTAATACGTGAATGTAATGGATAAATTATAGATATTTGTTTTTGATCATTAAACAATTCCAATTAAATTTTGTATATTTCTTTATTCCTTATGGAATGGAAATCTATTATTAATTGTCAGCATTGAGAGACAGAAGAGAGCAAAGCGGCGCCTCGACTTGTCGAACGAAGAAAGAAGGAGTCGCACTTGGTGTTCGCGAGAATGTGGGAGTCTTGCTGAAACAAGCTGTAAATAGTCATCCATCTCTTGGATCTGTTGGATCTGTTGGATCTCGTGGATCTCTTGGATCTCTTGGATCTCGTGGATCTCGTGCCGTTGAAGTGTGATCGGTTGGAGCGCGTTGGTACTTCTAGGAAAATATAGGGTGGATCGTAAAAAGGACTCGTAAAGCGTGATACGCCTCTGCGGAAATGGGACCTATAATATCGAATCGATACTAAGTATCGAACGGCTGTCCTGTCGTAGCGACCTCGAACTCGATTTCCTTTGATCGTTGAAGAAAATACGTGCCATAGCGGTTACGTGAGAAACACGCCTTTCTTTCTGATGCATTAACCTAACCCTAACCCTAACCCTAACCCATCCATCCATCCATCCATCCATCCAGCCGACTGTGCCCGTACAGCTATTTACTTAGGTGGGCCAAGCGGGTTGCTCTGCCGGTGGCTCTGCCGGTACTTCCGCTCTGTCATCGTCGCACCTCCCTTTCGTTGCTTCCTCTTTCGATTATCTGTCTATAGAATACGCAAGTAGCCATAATATTTCTTTTGATCTTCTTTTCTATAGTTCGACTCGACCAATGAATCCTTCTGCCTCTTATCAATTGCAGTGAAATACTTGAGGGAAGTGACCCCATATTTCCGGAAGGCCTCGATCATCCAGGAAGTCGGATGGGAACTGCAACGAGGATTCCTCAGCGCAACACCACCCCCGCCAAAATCACCCCCAAGGGCCGACACTCGTTATCTACCCCTGCAGCTTTGCAGGCTCACAAGGGCACATCCGTCCTCGGATCCCGGTAAGTCTTTCTTTTACCATCCTTATCGGAGTTATCAGTGATCCAGCCGAATTAACGGGCTCGAGTTAATGAAACATGGATGAGCTCCGCCTAATCGTGACGGAGAGCGAGAGAAGAGAACGTGCGGGCGAATGGCCGACGGACGGCCGACGGACGACCGACGGATGGCACGTTGGAGCCATTTTCCGAGTTGCTTTCAGATACGGTTCTCGGTTGATTCAGGAGTGCAGCTTTTCTGTGCTGGGGGAACGTCTAAGAAAAGCAATCAGAAACGTGCTGTATCTTCGGCACATCTGCGCGCCCCTAGAAACTCCTCTACCTTCGCGTCGCTACGTTTACCTTGACTCTGAGGTATTTTTAAAGTCAATATCCTACACGGCTCCCGGCTTGCTCGATCCTTACTTCTTCCCGCAGATCAGGAAAGAGGCACGTGCGAGTGTGGTCTATGGGGGTGCTCTCTAGACATCTGCACACAGACTCCGCGGGACGCCGTGCTTCTTCGAATCTCCACCATGTTCCACCATGTTACACCATGTTACACCGTAGAAGTATATTAGAGGTTCGGAATAGTTTTTATATTTTTTTATGTTTTGACAAAAATTAGTCGAGTGGTACTCTCTTCCGATTTTCCTCCTTTGATCTCCTCCTTTCGCCCATTTTCTATCCTGCGCCGATGCATTCACAGCGCTTTTGAGGTTGCAGCAACCTACTATAGTCAACTACTGAGATCAAGCGTCCTGGACCGGGGATGCAAGAGTTAAATTAGTTTCCGGAAAAGCTGCTGGCTGCGTTCAGGGTTGGTCCTCCCCTATAATTCCAGAACAGCTCCATCAGGTTGAGCAACCTACCTACTAGCATTCGCTTTTTCCGCTTTTCCCGCGATCCTCCTGCTGCACTCCTACAGCTTATGGCTACTACCTCTTCCTCCATATCCTCCACCTCCCTCCACCTCCAGCAGGATCGCGCAACCCCTCCTTGCAGACTGTGCGCGTTGCAGTTTGCGAAGTTAATTACTGTCGGATAATTGCACCTATGCCGTCCGTCTGATTAATGCGAATGCCAGCTCCGTTCATTCTCCTCCTCCTCCTCCTCCTCCTCCTCCACCTCCCACAGTGCAACTGCGTTTCGCTTCCTTCCTTTCGAGACTAAGACCTTCCGAGCTTCCGACCTTCCGACTGCTCGCTCTGACCCATGTCTACCCGATGCTCCCATAATTCTTTTAAAAAGAAAGGAAGAAAGTGCAAACTCCTATATGTATAGTCGGAAGTTATGGCTGCCTTAATAAGCCGCATTCTGTAGGAGACAAGGATGGAATTCAGATGGTGGGAAGCTAAAGGGAGATGGGATGACCAGGAGGTGAAGAATGAAGATCTGGGAGGATGAGACTATCTTTGATGTCGAATAGCTCGCGGCTGGCAGAAGGGTCCTTATGCCGCTAGTCGAGGTAGTAGCTACTAAGAAGGGGCGAAGGGGCGAAGGGACGATGGGGCGGTAGCAATAAGGGCGGCTTAGTGAGAGGTGGAAATTCTCGCTTTGATAGATTATTAATTAACGTTTGTTTACTTGGCTGAGCCCCAAGGAGGAAACGTCTATTCGGGATAATTCCGGCCTGAGTGTTTCGCTTCCGAAACTAGAAATGTGATTTTCATGGATCGAAAAACTCTTGCCCGTCCTCATTTAATCTTTTCCCCATTTCATTGATAGCGCAAATTAAAGATAACGAAGCTTCTCTATTCCGGCCTCCAGCTTGATAACAAACTAGATAATCGTCCATGCCAAGCTTATTCTCAGACTCGCAGATTAGCTGATTCGCTGATTCCCTGATTCGCTGATTCGCACCGCTGAAGTAGCTGGCATCCATTTCCATTTCGTAAATGACTTCGTATTGTACGCGTGAGTCGTTTCGCCGCTGGCGTGCTTGGGGTGGAGATGGAGGTGTAAGCGGTGGTGGAGGTGGAGGAGGAGGAGAAGGCATCTCTATGTCGCAGATCGAGCTGCGATCGCTCGATACATTGAATTCAAATGTGTGGGTAGTAGTGATGCGGGTACTCGATTGCTACCCTCGCCACCTTTAACGCCCGAGGCGTTAATTAATTTACAATTAACCTACTTTGATCGTGTACCCATATGCAATTGCCATGGTACACATAGAAACTAATGTCGGGACTGGATGCGGCATTGCCGTTAGCATCGTTTAATCGGGCGACAGGCTGGGGGGAATAGAAAAGGGGTTAGAGGAGTACAGAGTGTATAACGAATGTGAAGGAAGGTGGTGGTTCGCGATTTCGAGATTCAGAGATTCAGAGATTCAGCGATTCAGAGAGGGGAAGAGAAGCATATTTATGAAAGTCGATATATGGGAAATAAATTGGCGGAGCGGAAAGGTAGTCAGGTCACGTAAGCCAGCGACAATTAGGTGGACGAGTATGAGGTTCAGGGGAGAAGCCTAGAAGCAAATGGACACGGAAGGACACAGGACAAGGGGATTCAAGCGGTGAGAAGGTAGATTGAAGGAGAAGGCGGGGGGGGGGGGGAGAGAGAGAGAGAGGCGAATGAGTATACATTGTAGAGGTCTTAGGAAACCTGGAGGATCCGGAGGACCTGGTGGATCTGGTGGATCTGGTGAACCTGATGGACCTGGTGGACCTGGAGGGCTAATGTCCTCCTATTGTCCCCTAGGCTCCGCCGGGTCACCACGGATCCGAAACCTTGTTAACTCTCCGGAAACTGTTAACAGTAGCACGTTCCCCAGGCCCTCCTCTTCCTCGTTCTCCTGAACCAGCTCCTCAACCTCCTTCTGTCATCGGCCTCTCATCTTCTCCTTTATACATAGCGGCTGTAACACCGTTCTATCTATGTATCTACGTACATGCGTCCCTTGCGAGTCCTCGGGTCGCCTCGGGTCGTCTCGGGTCGCCTCGGGTCGTTTCGTGTCATTCGTGTAAATTGTGTAAATCGTCCGAATTGCACGTGTTGTGCACCGATAGATCATAATGCGCTTAAAGTATAGATATAACTACACGTGAATTGGTGGATGAGTGTTGCTGGAATGTCGGGACGCTGGGACGCCGTGACGCCGTGACGCCGTGACGCTGGAAACATGGGAGTGTGAGGAGGCTGTATTCAGAGATTGAAATCTGCTCGACCCAACACGACCTGGCCCTTCGTAGACCAGCCCGGCGCATTTGATACTCGCTCTATGTATTCTGTGTAGGATATTATGGTCGCGTGCAGTCGCCGCATTCAATCGAACGAAATCTATATTGCACGGACGACCGACAATCATTTACTTCGATGTCCTTTGCATTCGTGTTTTCCTTTCCTCATTCATCAGGCTATTCGCTACAAAGTCCATGGAGGAAGAACTTTCACGTGTCTTCGACCGATATCGTTTTTCCATTCTAGGAAGAATTTGCAATTTTGACAGGAATCGGAATGAAATGAGGAATTCGATGAAAGGCCAGTCCTCACGATCGCGAAAATACAACCAATCCTATACATGTCGCGCGCGCGACTCTGGCAAGTCTCTTGCACTTTGCTTGGTAATTAACATCAGATCCCTTTTGATCGTGAAGATATTCGTAAGAGGTAGAGGGGATGAGTGCCGAAAGTGTTCGAAGGGTGGAGCCTCGAGCGACGATGATTCTGGCAAGAGAAGCGAAAACTGAATCCGTGGAGTCTCGGGTTGCTTCGCCACCGTCAAACTGATCGAAACTTCCTACGAATGCACTCGCAGTCGTCGCAGCCAAGTAAAAGTTGCTCGACTCGTCCTTCTCTCTAGTCCTGTCATTTCGTTGCTGAGTCAGTTACAGCCTTCGAGTAGGAGAAGCCATTCCTGCTCTCCTTCCTCCCGCACCCTTCAGTTACTATTAGTAAAGGTGCTACAGTCTCTATGGATTCGAACGCGACTGTTACAATCAGAGAAAAGTTATCCACAGATGTATCTGGTGGAATAGTTTTATGTCTGTCTGTCTGTCTGTCTGTCTGTCTGTCTGCTCAACTTGACTTGGCTTCGTCGCGTCGGCAATACTACTACAAATCGTCTACTCTATGGAGAGTAGAGACGCGCACCCCATACGTTCAGTGAAATTATAAGAACGCCAGCTTCAAGTTCTTCCAGAAATTTATTTTTAATATCGGTGGGAGCCACTGATAATACCGTTACAGTATTGGCTTTAATACCCTTCGATCCTTATTACTGTTATTATCTCTCTCGCTCCATTCCCAGTCTCGTAGTTTTTTCCCGAATGGCAAGACACGTCATTCAGTTTTTGGGCATTTTTCGTGAATCAATTTTTCCCGGCACTTTCTCCCTCTCTTCCGGAAAGATGTGGAAACGTGGGCTTGTGGCGCTACTTAACCCTTATCGCGGATACTCAGAATCAGTCACGTAGCTTATAGACATGCAGACTCTCGGTTCATCGCTACCCGCTGCGCGCCGGCGCTACAGGCTGCTTATTTGGGTTGCGTTCCTCGAACTTGTTCGGAATTTCCCATTGAGGCCTCAATCACCCTCGGGACTAGACTCGGGATCCTTTGGCCCCGCCAGGCGACCTTCTGCCTCCTCCGAGCCAGCTAAAATTACCTTTCTCTTGACTTTCCTCTCGCTTCCGCTTTTAAACTCGGAGCTTCCCGTCTCTCGCAGACAATTTCGGCTGGCACGCAGCTAAGACTCCGTGTTGTGACGCCGAGTTTCTCTTAATATACAGAACACAATAGTTTCATTGATTTTCTTCCTTATTACTTATTAGATACGTTTGGAGATCAGTTAAGTCGAGGCGCGAAGCACAGTCAAGCGCAAAAGAACAGAAGCATTTAAAAATAATGATTGATTGATTATCAATGGATAATAAATAAAGTGTAGAAAATGAGCTGAAGTGAGTGTCAACGCTGTGGAGATGAAGAAATAATGAGCCGGCTGTAAGAAGCGTAGGATGGAGTTGCCAATCTTCTGGAACTTGGTCCACGAAAGAAGATGAACTCTTGATTTCTTTCATTCGTCTATCTGAGCGTCGACACCGGTAGTTGTAGCTCCTAGGGCGTCTATCGATCAATCGAAATCTCCCATCTTTTCACCATGATAGGTCGCTCTGTGGGCAAAGCAAAAACAGCTTCTCTTGTTTCATTGCGAAGAAGAAGCCTCGTTACGTGCCTCGCGGATCACAGTTGAGGCTTCGAAGATTTTTTTCTATACTTTTTTGGTAAATTATGTAGCGGATGAGAAATTGGATCTTCGAGAATTCGTAATAATTGAGTGACGGAGCGAGGAAATCATTTAGTTCTCCGGTTGATCGAGGAATCGGTCGAATCGTTCACGAGCCAGCGGATTGACCGACCGGCTGACTTGCCGCCAGTGACCCAGCCAGTCAGCCGACCAGCCAGCCAGCCAGCCAGTCAGTCACCCAGCCAGCCACCACGGCAGCCACCACGCCATCAAGCGTAATACGCAAAACCGTGGACGCAGAGTCAATTCGATCAATTGGCTGATACCAATGCACGGAATCTATTTACATTTACTAGTTAGTAGAGCGTCGAATGCCGCAACAGACGCCCCGGAAATGAATGTGTTAGCCTGCTAATTGCTAATTAAAAACATTGGGTAGCCAGTCCACGCGACTCCCATCATTTCTAATTCCGTGACTGTTGGACTGCTCCACTGCTGCACTACTGCACTTCTGCACTTCTGCACTGCTCCAGGTTCGGCCATCTCCACAGGTTCTCTTTTTGACTCTGCACTTCTGCATTTCTTCGCATTCTTGCAAAATCATTGAGTCACTCCGAAGGACACGTATTAGTTCGGTGGTTTTTCATTTTGAACCTACCTGTCCAGAGGTTGCCGAAATATCCTTATACGGACCAATGGATTTGCCCAGCAAACAGGAAGTCGTGGAACGAGTGACGCGTGTCCTCTGGAGGACAGGAGTAGCCATGGTTTTCAGTCTTTTCGTTCTTCTCTTTATTTCCGCTTGTCCAGTTGGTCCTCGAAATCTTCTGGCACGTGGTTGATTCCGGCCAAGGCTCGACCGCCTCCTATCTCTGCCCTGTCAATCATTAATCTTTCCGCCCCTTTTATCCACTTTCTTTCCTCAAAGCTGGCAAACTGCTACTCCCGCATTCGGGATTTTTTCAAATTTCGAACGATTTATTTACGACGTCATGTGCTGGTACGTAATAATCGCTAAAGAAAAAATGCACATCTCTGTAGTCAATTTTGTGATTAATTTCAGCAACGCCTCCCATATTGGCAATGCAGCTCGAGTTGCCCTTTGAACTTTTTGCTTTTCTTCTTGCTTATGCGATTAGTGTTGATCCATTTACTTGAGTCAGTGCTGAGTAAGGTGTTTCATGGAATAAATGAAATTTTGAGCAGAGAAATGGAAAATCCAAGAGCAAGATGAACAGGGCGAACAGATTGACTAGATTGAGGTTGCATTTTGAGGAGGGTGGTCAGGACGTGCCGAGGGGCTGCGGCTGTATGTGGTCCATCTAGGCCCAATCAGGCCCATCCAGGCCCATCCAGGCCCATCGCTGGGCGCGGCTTGTGCCCGGAGTGGGTCGGTGGCTGCCCCATGAAAAACAATAGCCAGACTCATCGTGTTTATGGAAATCCATGTTAGGAGAGGCGACTAACGTTAACCGACGTCGTGCCGGCGCCAGGATATCGCCAGGATATCACCAGGATTCCATCAGGATGCCGCCAGGAGGTAGATAACGCTTGGAAATCGCATTACATCTACGGGAGACCTAACCTAACCTCTAGAAAGGCTAACCCTAATCCTAAAGGACTAAATGCGTTCCGGAGAGCTGCACCTCCGGCTCCAGGTCACGATGTACTTCGGAGTCCCTGTTAACCTTCTCCTTGTACGGGGATCTCGCGGAATAATCGCCCTCAGCATCAACTCGGTCTACAATGTCAACAAAGCGTCCCCACTCGCGCCCTGCGCCACTAATATCGTATCTCGAGCCTTGGCTTAAGTCGCCCTTTCTCGCACTCGAGACTTGAAAAATTCAAAGTCATGCTCACGTAACGGTCGTCCTTAGCGAACGAAGAGCGAGAGAGAAAGAAAGGGAGGGCGGGGGGGGGGGGGGCGTAAAAGAATCCCTTCGATTTCAAACGGACCTGGAGATTACTTGAGGGATGATTGTATTCCAGCTAAATAAGAAGCAGCATCTCCCAGAACCCAGCTGAGCCTCGAGGATGATGCCTCTGAACTTGATCTCACGAATGAGAAAGAATTGATCAAACGGTAGGCAGTATTCACTGTCGTGTTACTTGACTACCCAACTATCTATGTATATAAACAGAAAAAACCGGAAAGTGAAAACTTGAAAATCCAGCAGAAACAAGATATCGAGATCTTGGCTGAGGAACATTCGTTGCTGAGAGAGAGAGAGAGAGAGAGAGAGAGTTGTTTTGTCTTTTCGACATGCCCGCCTACATGTACATGTGACAATCATTACGCAACGATATATTATCTATTTTTCTACGCAAAGATCCGTTCTTTATTCTCTACTTTTCCCTTCCGCCCCTAACCCTTCGTGTGAACATGGGGAACTGTAGACCTTCCCATTTCGTATCTGCATTTCCACTTGTTTCCGTATCTCTATCCGTATTTGCATGTAACGCACCCTGTCTCCACCCCTTTCGCGCTTTTCGCGTAATTATTTTTTATCCGCGATTGTCATGCAAATTTTTACTGTTTTCTACGTCCTCCACCGTCTTCCTCTTCCGCCCCTGCCCCCTGCCCCCTGCCCTCTGCCCTTTGCTCTCACAGTTACACTTCTCTCGAACCACGAGTCAGTCGCATTTTATTATGACGACACCAGTTCGGTTTACTAATGGCGGAACTGCGTGCACGGAAGGTGTGCCACCCCTCCAGCCCGCTCAGCCGCCACAACAAGAAAAAAAAAACCTTTCCAACAGAGAAGACTCGGTATTTGGCAGGGCACTTTTTCCTTTTTTTCTTGATTCTCATGCTCAGTTTCCGAACTCACTGCTCGCGTTTTTTCCTCTTCTGCTTGTGTTGTATTATTCGGTAAGTGTATCGCGCGACTCACAGCAGTAAAACGACAAAGAGGGTAGTTAAATAGGAAGATAAAGTGGTAGTAAAAAAATCCCTCTACATAGGGGGTTGAAGCCTCAGGCGAGATAGGCCTCTTCTCCTGAATTCGCTCGAGCAACAATTTCACGAGTTCAAACGACGTCAATCAGATTCCCGTTCGAACTTCCTTCCGATCTGATCGACTCATCCTGTCTACCTAAATCATCCCCATTCCTTTTTCCTATCTCCTGTTTTTTAGGCTCTTTCTTTACACTAACGTCTCGACTGCGAGTTTCGGCCAAAGCATACCTCTTCGCACTACGTTGGACTCTGGTCCTCTGTTCCTCTGTTCCTCTGGTTAAGCGTCATTCGTTAAGGTCGAACGCTGCAAAGCTATTTCCAATTTGATATTTATAATTGCTGATCAGACGCGAATCATATGTGGATTCGACAAGTCGGCGTCGCGACCTGCAGAGATCAGTGAACGTCGCATCAGGAGCGACCGAGGCAGAATGGAGTATCTGAAAATGGCCGACAGCTGAAAATCCCGGGCGTTCGTCCATTTCGGTAGTGATTTCCTCGTCCAGCTAAACACGTTGCAGCCCATAAAGATTCGGTAGCTCGGTCGATTCTCAATCCCGGCGTCGCGACGTCCTCGGGGCGGGGGGGGGGGGCGCGAGGAGGTTCAACAGACTCTTCGCAATCCGTGCCGCACACGATGTACCTACACGACGTATTTCCGTCTCTGGAAAATCCTCTCAATTATCCGAGCGTTGCTAATTATCCGCGATTACTTCCGGGAAAGCGAGTTTACGTAATGAAACGATGTCGAGGATTAGTTGAAAGTCCGAGGTTTATCGGAACGATTAGTAGTTAAGCAAATCGGTGGACATGCTTTTCGCGGTTGAGCCGTGTGCTGGGGGGGGGGGGGACCTCTCCCTCTGAGGGGGCTGGACGGAGTGAGGGGATGTCAGGAGGGGTGGGTGCGGGGTGGCTGAGACTCCATAGAGACGAGAGTGAGAGAGAGAGAGAGGGGGGGAGGTCCTTTGTGCGATCATCCACGTGTTGGCTGCGTGCACGTATCTGTGTGCTCAGCAAGGCTGACTTCCAATTGGCTGAGGGCGACGATACTTCGCGATTAACGAGTCGCGTTCCTCGCTTTTCTGGGCCTTTGACGAACCTAATAAGGAGAACGGAGCGTCGCGACGCTTCGGGCTTTCCCATCTATCTGGTATTAGCCAACTCGCACTGGAACGTTTTAACGATGTTGAATTAGGGCCGGTATGAGGGTGAATCGCCAAAGGAGAAAATAAAGATCCATGGCTGCGCATCCAGATCACCTTTCCGGATCCTCGATCGTTGAACATCGAACGCCGAATCAGAATCTTCAGTAATCCTCATCATCGTTCTGCAATCGTTTCCCCAATTTTTTCGAAAACGGCTCGACTCGATTGCGATTGGTCGTTGTATACAAAAGCGGCTCAAGAGGGAAACAAGTCGATGTAAAAGGACGAGAGCACCGAGAGAAGGACGGGAAGGGGAGGAAGGCGCTTTTAAATTGGCCGTCCCCGCTGTCTGGCTGCTTATCTCTTCCATTGCGGGAAAGTCATCCAGCCATCCAGCCATCCAGCCATCCAGCCATCCAGCCATCGCAGCCATCCAGTTAGCTAGTGAGCTAGTGAACCAACTACCCCTTCTGCCCCTTGTGCCCCTTCTGCCCCTTCTGTCCCTTCTACCCTCGGAACCCTCTTCGTCTTCTCTCTACGATTCCGTAACTCTGGCTCGAAAACGCACTTAAACCCGCATACGAATTGCGAGTAAACTGGAGCGGAACGCTGCTTTACGAGTACCCAAGTATATAGGACATTTCACTAATGGGAAATTAAAAGTTCAGTCGACGGAGAGTTTATTGGGATGGGAAAGGAAATTGGAACGCAGTCCGCAGTCCGCTTTGGCTTCGCTTAGCCTCCTCCCTTGCACATTCGAAATACTCCACTCGTCAGCATTTCTTTAGGCCTGCGATTACGGTCCTCTATACTTTCTCCCTCCCTCCAGGAGACTAAGACGCCTCCGCCGACGAGTCCAATTGGATTGTCGTTGTCCCGGGCGGCGACCCTTCCCTGAGTAGCTTCTTTTCTCTTGTTTATGCCTCCGAATACAAACAACTCTTAGCCATCAAACATAAAATGGTCTTTCGAGTGGTTCGCAGCACTTCGGTCTCCGAGCTTCAAAGTACTTCGAGCGTCGCGCACCCTCGTTCTTACAGAATTTTACCTGACATGCTCCGTCTTGAACCACGCGTTACATAACTACATTATATATATAGCAAAGTACGTCTCACTCCGCTGAATACTTTTACGTCTTTCAAAAACGACACTGAATGTGTATCTTTTAAAGAAACGCACAGAAAATATATTCTGCAGCTGCAGCTAATTTAATATAAGTCTATATGAGCATCGATTTGCGTTCCGTCAAAAGTAAATCGTTATTTGTTGAAAACAATTTGCTCTACAGCGATAAATAGTTGTAGCCACGTCGAGAGAGAGAGAGAGAGAGAGAGAGAGAGAGAGAGAGAAGCTGAGTTGCTTCTTCCTTCGGCACAACACTTCAAATATTATTTGATTCTCCCTTAAGATCCGTTCGACTCCTCCCGGCTCCTGTGTGCGAATCTTTTGAATGCGAATCTGTGCGAATCGACTCTAGGCAGTCCGATCGCAGCACGCGAACTGAGCGTTAATGCTCGATCAGAGTACAAGACGTGCTCTCTTCCGTGAAGGAGAGGCCAGGCTGGCTAGCAGATGGAAGGAAAAAGGAAAAAGGAAAAAGGACAGAGGATAGCAGGAGGAGGTGTGACGGCGAGGCCAAATTCTTAAGTCTCAAGTGTCCAAAATTGTAGAAACGAATGCGTAAGTTATAAAGTGACAAGCAATTTTGAGCCCCGCTAAGGGAATTGGTGAGAAGAATAGGAGAAGAAGATTTAACGGACGATGAGGCATATTGGCAAAATTTCAATAAAAAAATAAAAGGCAGCGTGAGTTGCTTTGTTCTCGAGCAAGTAAGGCGAAACGGGCGAAACGGGCGAAACGGGCGAAACGGGCGAAACGGGCGAAACTGCTCGCGTTATAAAGAGCGAGGAGAGCGCGACTACAAGAAAAAGAGAGGAACGTATTCTGGACGAGATTCATAATAAATATTGAAGAAGAGAAGATAGAAAAACATCCTGCGGAAAAGGGCGAAGTTGACTCGACCGAGTCCTTTCGCAAACAGTTCCAGGAACCTCAAAAGAAATCGAAATGCGCAAGGATTCGTATCATTTCGTTATCCTTTTTCTCTTTTCCTCACTTTCTCCTTTTTTCTCTTTCCTCTTTTCCTATCTCTAATGCTTCTTTGCCCGTATCCTCATTCTTTCGCTTCCCTACTTTTCCCCCTCCTCGTCTTTATCCTTGTCTCGTCGTCCCGTCGTCCACCTGAAAAAGCATTTCCTCGGCAGTAACTTTCTTAGCCTTTAACGGCGGAATAACGAAATAACGGGAAGTTTCCAGTGATCTTACGGCCGAGTAAATGCGCACCCTCAGCTCCTACGTAGCCAGGACGTCCAACAGGGCATCTTCCAATCAATTTTGCCAAACTTGGACCCGACGAACCCGACCGGAGGCTGCTGCGGCGCATCCCACGTGTGCGTGTACCGTTTCCATGTTTGCGCCTCCCCGAAGCGACGTCGCTTCGCCATTATGCACTTTCGCCGAAGGCGCACTCGGCCGCCGGCAACTTTCTCGCCTGGTCCCTCCTCCTCCTCCTCCTTTTCTTCCTCCCATCACCCATCCTCGTGACGACAAACTTTCCGACAAAGAGTTCTTCGCGACAATGGCGCCCGGGCGGTGCACTTAGCCGAGCACTTGGACAATTTGGACAGCGCGACTTGGACCTTTCGTCGCTCCCTTTTCTTCTACTTGAAACTGAAAGGCGCGCACGGTTTCTCCATGAAAAATGGGACATGCATCCAGCCTTCCATCAGTCTAGTCTCACTTCCCAAGGTCCAACATGTGAGACTGGCCATGTCAAACGAGCCCTGATCAGCAACTCTTCTGCTGCATCTTCACTCTGGTCCTCGGGACCTACTGGCTCTTTATTCCGTCGACGAATTTTCTTAGGAGGAGTTACATGAATTTCATTATGGACAAAGGACCCCAGGTTAACCTGAACCGAAGGTTTTCGGCTTTCGCGAAATCTAAGCTCCTAGGGATGCAGCTCTGCGATTTTAGGAAGGGAGCATCACGAGCGAATGGCAATGGACGATACGCAGCCTAATGCATTTTTGAATGCTAGAATACGGTGAAGTCCTTGAACCCATAATAAAGCGTCCGATGGCGTCGCGAGGCAGCTTCGTATATATCGCGCGCGCTAACTCGACTCGAGTCGATGTCAAGAAGCAAGGGTGACGGAGGTCGCTGGTCGAGGAGAGAAGGTTTCTGGGGGTTAGGGGTTAGGGGTTAGGAGTTAGGGTAGAATGGTATAGAGGAAAGTACCCAGAAGGGGATTTTCAAGAGGGCTGGCGAGATGTTAACAGCCAGACAGCATTGTCCTCGAGCAACATCATCCTTGCTTTCAATTCAGAGGTGCTCATTCCGCTCGTTCCGCTCATTCCGCTCATTCCTTTCAGTTACGCAACTATCCTTCTTGATCGACGCGGCCTGGCAGATGCGTAGTTACGGTAAGGGAAGCTGAAGGCACGAGTCAAGTACAGTTGACAATTTCATTTGATCGCATCCGAGCGCGTCCGATCTTCGAGCGATACGATAGGGAATGTCCTGCGTCATTTGCCATTTGCCATTCGAAATCGCAATAGCAGGGCGGCAAAACTCCACTACTATAAAAAAAGAGCGACGATGTGAAAATGTCTGTTGCTAGGATCTGCTAGGATCTGCTAGGAGAACGAGTCCCAGGCAGTCTGAATTGACGGGACCATTAATTTCTGAGTGAAGGGTGAAATGGAAATGGCGTGGCGAAGTGCTCGATAGTCCAGGATGTTTGATGTTCTCAATTCGAATGTCAAATATTAGGAACCAAGCAGCATCCTCTAAGGAATTGAACTTTTTTTAAGGGAATTCTACGCTCCGCGATGAGGATAAATATACTTTGTTCGTCAAGACGATGCAACGGGGTCGTTGCAGGATAAGATTTGAGGAAGAAGGAGAGAGAGAGAGAGAGAGAGAGAAACGGATAAGAAAACCGGAACAGAAGGAAGAGTTCAACAAATCTCTGGACGATCCTCCGTTGTCCTAGACGACTTTGCGCGACGTACGCCGCTCGAATAAAAATCCTAGTCTCGTCGAAACCTTATGACTCTTATGAGAAAGCTACGTTACGGTTAATAATTCGGCTTTACGGATCAGCTACTCTTCGCATTATAATTCTGTGTTCGTAGCTTAAAGCCTCGCAAGCATTCTGAAAAGCACTCGATTATCTAGAGAAGCGAAAGCTCGTTTTATGATTCCGTTATGGGAGAAAGAGTGCTTCTTGCCGACAGTCGAGGTATATTCGTGTGGTATATAGATACAGGTAAGTATAGCCGCCCTGTATTATGTTAGCTATATGGTATGGTGCTACACTCGGCCTGGCGTACGTAGTCGCTGGAGGTACCAGTTGCGATGCTTCGAAATCCAAAGGGTGCTTCCTTTCATTCTTATGAACTATCTACTTACGCGGAGGAAAATAAGGTTTCAGTTTCGAGCACAAAAGGCCTGAAATCTGAGTATTGAATTCGGGGAGAATCGCACGGGAGTGTGAAGACGCGTCAAGGTTATGGCGATAATTGACATACGAACTGCAGACGAACATCTGTAGTAATACTTGATGCATAAATTAATATATTTCTGGCTCTTTACGCTACCGACCAAGGTATTCCACTTTTCTTAGTGTACACTTGTTATTCAATTATTGGAGGCAGCAGCTTCTCGAGCCATTAAGGTCGATGAAGCAGCAGAACCCTATAGGAGGATATATATCCAACTTTTGATAGGGATTCTGCTCTCGTTCCATCAGACATTGTCTTCATCGTCGACGTCATCTTTTCCCTCGAATCGTCTACGACGACGTTTTTGCTTTCGAAGAAAGAAGAAGAAAAAGAATGAGTATCGCAGACAATTTGAACTCTGAAGGAGCAACCGAATCGTTGTTTCGTTAATTAAAGAAACTTTGGTATCTGCCGCGAGCTTCGCAATTAAATGCGTCCTTTGAGAGGCTGAACTTTGGCACCTTGACAGTGTTGGCAGTCCTGCTCCCAGGGCCCGAGACGTCGGCCTAGGTTTTTGGAGTTGGATCTTCGTGCCTGCTCGCGACCTCAGCGTCTTCCCTTAGCTAATCGTATTCGATGGATACGGTAGGTGGCGCACGTAACTGAGGACCTTAAAAAGAAAAGCAAGTAATTTGTATTGGTTTATTGGATATCCGATATCCACATGGTCCAAGAAGTGTCAAGGGACCGTTAGTCTTGCACTTGGGAATTTCCCACAGTCTCTCACAGTATATGGACGTGCACGTAGCCAGGTCTGGGCGCACGTAGATGTAGTCGAGTGACTGGGATAAGTGGCCCGTACTCTGCGAAGCAGACACTTGTAGTAGTTCACATGAACTATGAACTGTGATGAACCATAAAGCTCCCTGCCTCTCTCTCTCTCTCTCTCTCGTTCTCTCTTCTCCAGGCCGCCCCTCTGCTCGTTCTTCTCGTCCTTGGAAACGTAGCCAACAGCAACCTAGGAAAACCGCATACGTTCACGGTGTGAAGTTTGAAGTGCACGCAAGCACATCAGACTCAACTTGAAATTGAGTTGTCATCCACTCGTGCCAAAGTTATAGTGCCTTTATAATGTGCCGGAGAGTCTAATGCGAAGACTATTAGAGGAGGAAGGATGGGATGGGGGTGGGGCGGGGGAGGTGCCTCCGTAATCACCCGTTTTCATTCTCTTATTTTGACCATTTTGTTTCAGAGGGCCGCATCCTGGAGCTTCACTCGCCCGACGGTGTCCACGAGTGTTGGCTGAGGGCAAATGACAATGCAGAAGCCAACGTCTGGTTCAACGCGCTGCACTCTGCGCTGGCTGCGCTGACGCTCAAGGCTCTCAGACTGGCCTCGGTCTTGCCCGACCCTCCCCAGCTTCAGCACATCGGATGGCTCGCCAGAAGACATTGCCTTCAGGTAAGGACATTACGCAATAGCGCTAGCACGTGCAGCCAGCAGTCAGCAGTCAGCTACGAGCGAACGCTTTTGGTGTTCGCCCGAGATGGGTTCATTGAATCCTCCACTCGATTTGTTCGTTCGTGCTTTGGGCAGGAACGAGGGGCTTTTGGGATCCCCAGTGATCACTCGAGTACAGCACCTTCACTGGCAATGGCTCTTAGCTTTTTGCGTTTGGCACAGCCGGGGAAAGGGCGATGCCGGCACGCGAATAAACGTCACAAATGGAGCCGAAGCTCCACGCCTGATCGGCCCCACGTCGCGAGGGATGTCGCATCGCAGTCATTCATATTGTGGCTGCTGATGCTGCTGCGTACTCTTGGTTGTCTCCACTTCTGCGATTATTCGCCGATTATCGATCCTCGTTGTTAGTTCTTTCTCTTTTTCTCTTTTCCTTAAAAAATTTGAGCAATGAATCCAGCGCTCCCATCGAGTCCCGCACGAGGACCACGCGTTTACGTAGCCCTGGAGGAAGGACGCACCTGCTGAAGGCGCGCTGCGCGGCTGGTTCGGTTCTTGGCGCTAAGCGAAATCGATAGTCGATAGAACGGCGGGTGTATTGATAAAGGACTGATGGCCAGTGCGGGAATAAGCGGGCGGGGAGGGCTTGTCGGCGAGCACATAATTGATTGGCATTAGCCCACCTGATTGCCAGGCTTCCTGCTCCACTGAGCAAGTGGCTCCTCCTGCGAAGCTATCCTGCAGCTTGCTTAAATACCTCGAGTCCCGCATTAACCAAGACCCAGCGCCCCTATTGGCTCATTCGATTTAGCCTCTCTTCGATGCATAAACATGTTAGCCCAGCTTCGTTTACATGGATGCAGCCAATGCATCGGTTTCAACCGAGGCCGCGACCTATCCTACTCGTATTTGGCGTCAATGCGAGCTGCCTAATATGTCACGAGTTATAAATGATCTCCCGAGGATCAGTCAGGGCAAATAGAAAAGAGATTAACAGAGAGAGAATATTGGGTCTTCAAGCACTGCAGGAACTTTTCCTCCATTCCGACGGGTATATATGCAATCGGTTAATTCCCACCGACAGCCAGATATTCGTCAGGTCGTCTCGAATTTGCTCCCATCTCCGTCCACCTTCGGGAACCTTCGGCAACCTTCGCCCACCTCTGCCTCCAGTAGCGAACCCTATTCTAGCTGATTCAATACCTAAAGTTGGCAAAATTTATCGGCGAATGCTCTTCTCCCTCTCCCGTATTTGCGTAACGGCGTGTGCGGCCTTTCGAGAGGGTTGCAGACTCCTCCACGAGCATCCACCGAAAATCCCGAGAATTTTACATATAGCCGACACTTGCAACTTTCTACTCTTGACTCCAACCCACGTCACTTTGCAAAAGATTCCTTGAAATTCGCCGAAACTTACCAATGATATGGTAAACTGCTAGTAGTTGATAAGGAGATCAAGATGCCAAGTAGGGATGCTATCGTTGTGATTGACAATTGAAAAGTTCATTCGCATCGTTCGATGCTCGAACGCATTTGGTTTCCCGTCCCCAAATGATGATTTGGAGCAGGCTGCGCGCGAAAGAAGGGAGCAGTGTGAACGGGGCTGTAGGGGCTGTAGGGACGTAAGGGACGGGGAGGTCGTGCGGTTCACAGTTAAGGCCTTACTTATGCCCGTGAAATCCCTCCTGCGATATATCACTGCGGACTTAGCTCCACGTCCCTCACGCCCCCCCAGGCCCCCCACGCCCCCCACGCCCCTCACACCCCGCCTATACCAGTGCTACACCGATGCATGTGTTTTATTAGATCCTCTATAGACACGCGTTGCTGCGGCCTTGCCGGCTACGTGTGCGTCGCACCATAAACATACAGATGCTATGCAGTATTACACGAGGCAGATGCAGAAGAACAGGCAAAGGCCGTTGGAATAGGCTTTGCCCATTAAATATTTCGCGGCTCGGCATTATTCCTTTCTCTCTCTCTCGCACTCTCGCTATTCCCGATGCCCAACACGGCAGCGCCACGTGTGCCGTCGGTGCCGTTGGTGCCGTCGGTGCCGCCGTCCAAAGAGCTTTCCACTTGTTATTAATTCTCAACTGATGCTACCTTATTTACGGGAAATTATAATTTTACTAGTAGCATAAAGATAGGAGGAAATTAGAACAGTGATTTAGGACACCTGTAAACTATTCCCCGACGATTAACGTTGCTACAAGATACGAGCAGGAAGGTAGAAGCTTTCTTAACTACACAGGATAGTCGGCAAAAGGCAAAAAGGAAAAAGTTAAAAACTTCCTTGCCTCCCTTCATTCTAGATCTGTACTGCACACTATAATTGTTATCCACGGGTCGCCAGGTAGCGCTGGAGGATTGAACATTTTCGAAAAATTAGGGATTCCGATTGAGAATCGAACCTGATAGCTAAGGCCTGTCGAGCCAGGACCAGGACCAGGACCAGGAGCAGGGTTAGAGGGCTCCAAGCACTGTCCATCCTGATCAGTCATGAACACTGTCGTATCGAATGAATTTTAAAAAAACGCTCGTCTTTCACTTTGGCAATACCTAGAGGCATTCTCAAGAACTGCAACTGTTTTGACGTTTGCCGATGAAACGAACCAGCGATAAGAATGCCCCTAGACTACGTGAGTCTGCCCATTCTCTCGAGGAGTTTCAAAGTAAAATAGTGTCTCTGGGTAGATATAGTACGCGTAGTACGTGTAGGTAGGTGTGGGTACGTGTAGTACGTGCGCGATAGGTCCAGGAGGCGCAAAATGGTGGCGCCCGTGATAGCACGACACGTAGCTACGTGGCGACGCTCTAATGGAAAGCACATTAAGGCTAAGTATCGAGGCGACGCGACGCGACGCACGGGTTCTAGTATTTTTACGGAATTCATGCAAGCGACTGGAAAGAAGCGATACGACTAGGAGAATCTTCCTGCAGTTTCCGAGGTCTTTGCTTCTTCTGCTCCTGTATCGTATAATGGCCACTTGGCTACTCTAATGGAGGCGGCGGGACGAGGAACGCTTTACGAGCAACTGTTCCTGCTAATGGTTGAATTCGGCCGTGCATAACGTCGCAACCTGCCGAAGATTCTTGGTCCAGTTGCGGAAGCGGCAGTCGTGCCGACGGTCGATCTTCGAGAAATAGGTGCTGGACGGCTCGCGAGAAGAGGGCTCAGTGTAACCGTGAGTGTAGGGTGGGTGGGGGGGGGGGTAGCGAGACTCGGAGGGAGGGTAACTCCTAAGGGTAGGGCTCTGCTTTCCCGCGAGCCACCATTATTGTAATTGAATGCGTCAGGATCAAATATCATCGGCACTGTGAGCGGTAATACGTCCCTCGTCGCGCAGCTCGTGGCCGCCCCTGATACCGGGTGTCCATTAATCATGGACTATCGGACAGCACGCTCTGTTCCATCGCGTGTGAAATTGAATGGAGAAGTGCTCGACCGCGACGTCGCCGCCGCCGCCGCCGCCACCGGAGATGCTCAAGAAAATGGTCCAGCTTCGTCTTGCTGAATTAGCGGTGGGCGCACGCTAAAGGAGATCAATTCGAGAAGAGGAATTTGGAGAATTAAGGTCGAGGAAGAAAAAAAGTTGAGCTCTTTTTCTCTCTGCGTAGCGAAATACTTTTCCTATTTCTGCAGGAAGCGACGGCATGCCGGTTGCCACATTACGGGATAATCTTGTCAGCTGGTTCAGACGCAGCGGTTGGCCAACACCAGAGCGAACTGGATAGTGCATCAGCAATGCTAAGTAAACTGCGGCGAAGATCCTGAAGTCTTAGGGATCAAGAGAATCGAGGGAATCGATGGAATTGAGGCAAACTGGGGAGAGAGAGAGAGAGAGAGAGAGAGAGAGAGAGAGAGTGCGCCATGCCGAACGCCGAGATCCTCGCGCTCTCCCTGCAGCTCTTCTTACTCCAAGGATTCGGTCACGAGACGATTCCGAGAATGTCTCTTCTTAAGCTCGGTTAATCATGCTGTGACAATCGAGTGGAAATCAGAAAAAGTCTCGACGTCAAAGAATTTATAAGTAGAAAAATAATCGGTAAAACCAAAATGCACTTATATCCTGTGTCTTGACATTCTGACTAATGATAAGTGACTAATGGTAAAGGGTCAAGAGGTGGATACATGTCCAAGAGGAAAGGCTGAACCTAGGCTGGAATGTCGCAGCTGAGAGGAACAAAGAGTTCGATTAAATCGGCAGAAATCACCAGCTAAGGAGGTTAAAACTGTAAGTCAGGCCGATGGAATTGCGGAGGGGTTGAATTACATCGGCGGAGGGGCGAAATCAGCGGACTGAGGGAAGCTGGAAAAGGGGAAGAACCTGAAAGGCCCTTATTGCTTTCCAATAGGGGGGAGGGGGGGCAGGGGGACTTCTGACGTTGATTCCTGACGTTTATGAGTGTGTGGCAGCACCGAGAAGGTATAACAGTGAGAAAATAATGAACAGGAGAAGGAGGGAGGGGAGGAGAGAGGGAAGAGGGAGAGGAAGGGAGAAAGAAAGTGAAAGTAATGGAGGCGAAGGAAACGGAGCGCGGCGTGTTTAGCGGCGCAACCACCAGGCGTCCCTCTTTCGCATAATTGAAGCGCCACGTGGCTTCGCCCGTGCGATTCGCCACCCGCGTCGCTTGGCAAAGGCTGTGACGACACGATTCTTGCATTATGTCTTGCATCCTCGAGTCGGCAGCATCAGCGGAGCCGCCGATCCTTAGAACCCAGGCGCAGCAGTCGTCAGCAGCACCATGAGAGTGCACTCCCTTGACTCATCCTCCATTCTGCACGGTAGGAATTCTAGCAAGCAGACGTCGCGCCTCCTCCTTTGCCAAATACGAGGCTCCCACCGCTTCCGGTCTTTCATCGTTAATGTTGCTTTCGAGCGTTCTTCCTTTCAATTAATTCTCAATTCCTGGATCTGTGGGAAACGCAATATCTCAATATTCCCGACGATGCTCGACCGAGCATTGTTGCCGACTAAATTTAAAGGACTAATTAAACGCGAGGAGCCGAGCACTGTGTGTGCGTGCACGCGTGTGTGCGTGCACCCGTGCATCGGCGCATGCGTGTAGGTGCACATGCATGCACGCGCGACCGCCAGCAAAGGGGGGCACGGATGCGCTTTCATCGAAACGTCAAAATTCGACAGGTCAATTAATCCTGTGAGTTCGGAGAGAATGGAGGAAGGAAAAATCAGAATCAGAATTCAGTAGAGGATTTATCACTGTTTTAATTGCAGAATGGCCGCGCCAGCAGCGAGAGCAGCGAGGATGGAGCTGGCAGCAGCGCAAGCACTTCTCGAGGCGCCGGAAGTGGGTTCGGCTTGGCCGGCGGATGCACCGGTGGATGGCGCAGTGTCTTCGGAGCGGTTTCCGGTCGGGAACTCAGACTGTACGAGTGCGCTCCGTGGAGTCCCGAAGCGTGGGCGTCGCCCAGCATCACCTGTCCTCTCATTGCTACCAGGTACCGGATGATCCGCATTTAACCCTCGGCAGGAGGGATACGTAGGGCAACTGTTTCCCTTAAGATTCGAGAGCAGGTTCGCGCACATGGACCAGCGAGACCGACGGCCAATTGATATCGCCGGATAACATCTAAACTTTCAAAGGACCTCATGAACTTTGCCGGGATTAAAGTCCCAAGGAAAAAGCTTGATGTCGACCCTGGACGCAATTAATCGGTTGGCTGATAATAATTAACGGTCGCGGCTCATAAAAGTTAAGGACCGTGCCCGGACAACCTTCCTGCGGCTTAGCCGCCGCTCGGTGACTCCGTTGCCGCCTGCTCCAGGGTAGTAACCATCCCGGAGGGGCAGAGACGATTCCCAGTTAATTAATAGTGAATGATTAATCGTTAGAGCCGAGAGTTACCCTCGTCAAACAAACCTCCGAGCGCTGCTCCGAGCTTGTACGTGATCTGCAAATAGGAGAGAGTACCGAGTGCTCGAGTAGTATGTAAGCGCCTGTATACATCGCTCTTGCCGAAATGATCGTTGCAAACATCCCAGCCCCAACCCCGACCCCGCATCCAGCATCGCCAGCATCGCCAGCATCGCAACCGACATCATCATTCACCAGCACTCAGCAACGTTTCCCTGTATTTATCAGCAGCACCGCCAGCCGCCTCGGCTCGATCTCCGTCGCTCGTTCTCTGTCTTCTATCTCTCTCTCTCTCTCTCTCTCTCTCTCTCTCTCTCTCCTTCTCTTCTTCCTGCTCTTCGCTCACTTGCCACTTCTCTCTGCTTTTCTCGGCGCACTTCAAACTTGGCTCAGCCTGTTTTTCTTCCCTTCGAAACTATCCCGAACACGTTCCGTATTTCGTATATTCCAGGGCGATTTCCCCTGTGACGCGTGCTCTAATAAACTTCCGGCGAAACTGTCCGAAACACGTAGCACAGCGCGCGCCGTGTTAGTCTTGAGCCCATCGAGTCGAGTCGAGTTGCGTTCCTGGAACGAACCAGAGCGGTGGAGTCAAGCCAAGTCAGCTCGAGTCAACTCTCGGATCCTCTAACTCCACCGGAATAGAGCCTAATCGATTGGATATACAAGGAAGGTCCATGACATCCCGTACTTCTTGCTCTTCTTCTCTTCTTGCTGCCAAATCATTCGATCGATCATTCTCCTTCGTTATTTTCAGTCCACGATATTAATACAGCCGAAAAAGAAGTATAAAAATTTTGTGGTAGATAAGGGAGCAAAGGGCGCCATCCATCTGGCTGGCTGGTCGCGTCGGTTGAAGGCTCCGATAAAGTTTTTTTTTTCTCTTCGGAGATTCGGCCGTTCAGCCGCTCCGCCGTTGAACCGTTTACGACCGTTCGTGACCTCGAAACCCTCGTCCGCAAGATCTGCCACAGGTATGGACAACCTGCGATACGCTCCCCATACGCTCCCCATACACTCCCCATACACTCCCTATACACTCGGCACAGATCTATTTGAGATTTTGATTCGTCCCATTGGGGAAATCGACTTCCATTTCCTTTTGAACCACGTGCTCGCGTATCTCGACTGGCTCGCAGGTTGCTGCCTTTAGATCGCGTTTTCGAAGGAGCACTTGATACCCATCGTTTGCTGACTGCGATTCTTCGGATCCTTATCAGAGTCCTCCCGTGCTTCCGGAGGGACTATTTATCCGGTTTTGAGTTTTCCTTGCTACAGCACCGGTGCTACTAAAAAGGACGCCTTTCGAGACTACGAGGTTAGGTTAGGTTAGGAAGAAAGAACGCGATACGAGTAGGAAGGCAGACTAGGAGCGAAAATAATACTATGTTAACTGATATCCAGAGGCGATGCTGGAGCAGAATTGCGCCGCTGCTGGCGGCAAGAAGACGCGAACTTGCGGAGGAGCAGCAGCCCCGACGCTAACCCGACGCTTCCTCTTTTTGTTTCAGGCTCGTCTCATCGCCCAGCAGACAGACCGAGGCTAACAGCAGCAGTAGCGTCGCGACGCAGCAGCACGGCGCGGCTACCTTCGCCGTACGCGTCGGCACGATCGACGGCGTCGTGACGCATCATCTGCGTGCAGAAACGCGGAGGGACCTGGCCGCCTGGGCCAGGGTCATCGTGCAGGGCTGCCACGCGGCCGCACATTCCCTCCGTGAATACGCAGTCCGTAAGTCTTTGGCAAAATAAGAAAGAGAAGCTGCTCTCGAGTTATCAGATCAGATCTTTCGTTAGTTCATAGTAGAAACGTTCTTTCGTTCGTTCCTTCGAGATTCTTAGGTGACCGAAGATCCTTCCGAGTCGGCGCTTCGAGTCGTAGCTTCTAGAGAAATAATTGCCAGTAATTTGGTGCAACGAGGTGGAGGCTGGGTCAGGCGATTCCCACTGGTCACCTCGGCAGATTTCCTAGACGACTCCTGCGCCACGCTTTGTCGCTCGTCCTTTGTAAATTCTGTATTGCGCGAGTCTATCAGAATATCGATGTCCCGCAGTTGTGTGCTACTGCGAGTCGAGAAAGGAGGAGGATTTTAATTCCTGTTACACCAAACAGCCAATAAATCAGAAGGGTCGTTCAAGCACGCTTCGCATATCCTCTTCTATTCGCAAACCCTCTTTACGATCCCATCGTGCGCATCCCTCGGCATCCACGAGACTTCCAGGCTCTGCTCGTAAATGATAAAGCGTGTTACGATGTTAGGCCGTTACGCCGTTACGCCGTTACGCCGTTACGCCGTTACGAGCCGGATAAAGCCCCTCCGTACCTCCGGAGTTCCGAGGATGCGCCTATGGCCGAGCGCGCCTCTCGGAGCGCCGAGTCGCGAACGACCTCGCCTCTTCCAGCCAGAGATTCTAATCCAGCCATTCGACCTGCTTGCAGGCTGCGTTTGGCAAGGCAGAGCCTGCCAGCTGGTCGTCAACCACGAGGAAGGCTTCATGCTCTACGCAGCTGGGACGCGCGGCGTCGCCGGCATCGGAATCAGCCCAGGCTCCCCGCCTGCACCCCTCTGGAGAAGGTCCTTCGACAAACTGAGGATGTCCGCGGACGACGGCGCTCGCCTCCTGTGGCTCGACTTTGGCGGCGACGACGGAGAAATTGTGAGTTTAACCTCTGAGCGTCGCAGTGGGTTCCCGTAGTCCCTATCTCAGTCACTACTGCCTCTCGTATCAAGTTGACCTTCCTCTTTGTGCTTCCTCCGCGATTCACCTCGATGCCTCGGAAAAACTTGGCGTCCTCGAATTTCCTTCCTTGTTTCATTAAGATTCGGGGACGCCGGGTTCCTGTTACGCTGGACAGAAAAGTTGACGACGTTCGCCCATGTTTTTCAGGAACTCGATCTAGAGAGCTGTCCGAAGCCAATAGTCTTTGTCTTGCACAACTTCCTGTCTGCAAAGATTCACCGTTTGGGCCTGAGCGCATAGGGGTACGAGGGGGCCCCCTCAGAGGCCCCCGACCTGCCCCCACACACCACTAGGTCCGTAACTAGTGTCTTTCTGCATTAAACATTTGCCAGCCGCCAGCAGCAGCAGCAGCAGCAGCAGCAGCAGCAGCAAGACGACGTCCAGTATTCCAAAGGAACGTGTCGCGATGACCGCAGAAGCCACGAATTAGTAATCGAGAAGCAAGAAGCAAGAAGCAAGAAGCAATAATCTTTCGATCGTGCTCTTCCTTCCTCTTGTCCCTCTTCATTCGCCCCCTCCTACTTCTTCACCGTTCTTCTCTAGTACAGCTGCTAATTGTCTTTCGGCGTCTGCTGGTCAACGCGTTCAACGATTTCCAGGAAACGCGGTCGCGTTTAAAAGCCAACGACATAACTTAAGAAAGTATAGCGACTATATCGTGGTCGAGGACTACATCGTCCAGACTGTCCAGAGATGTCACGAGAATCGACACGAAGCCATCCAGGAAATGAAGTCGGAGGAATCCGAAAAAAACGAGAGAAGATCGCTAATAATCAACGCGCCTAATTAATTATCTAACTACTAATTAACGAAAAAGAGACAGAGATTACCGAGACAGATTATCGATAAATATTAACGAATTATTATCCTATGAATAACGATTGCGCATTTGCATGATACTATGATATCGAAAGACGAGGAGATTAATTCGGTGAATAGCGAGTAATTTATTAATGTGAAAACGTGTTTCTCACTGCTGCCGACTTTTGCGACTTCCGAGCCGCAAGACAGGAAGCTCGAAGCTCGAGCGTCGAGATTCGAGATTCGCTTCTCTCTCGAACTTCCTTCCGTCGTCCTGAGCGCGCACCGAGTCTGACGATCGCTTGGATACAGAGACAAATAGGAGGTGTGTTAAGTCTTACGTATTTCCGCTTCCACTCAGCTTCCATTCAGCTTCCATTCAGCTTCCGTTCCGCCTTCGGTGCATTGGAGGTTCGCCCGCTGGGAAAGATACAGACTGCACCACGATGCACCGTGGAGCAACGGAGAGGAGAAGGAAGAAGAAAGATCCCCACCCTCCGCGGAAATGACAGTCCGCGCAAGAAGCGCATTAAACTTTCGTCACAGAAATTTCTTAAGTTCTTCGTATGCGAAACGCAAGACTCGGTCGATCGCAAAAGGATTTCGCGTCGTCTGCGGGCAAAAGGGATGGAGGAGTCGGACGACTCCTCGAGCGTCCTCAGTGACACCCGGAGGATTCGCCAGTTCCGACTTCGCGGTTGGAGACACCTCGGTGGTAAGGATGGGGAACGGTGGGACGCGGAAGGAAGGAGGGAAGGAAGGAAGGAAGGAAGAAGGTAGGAAAGCGTAGAAAACTTATAGGAAAGCGAACGAAGGAAAAAGTCTCGCAGTGAGCCGCCTAGTTCTTTTTTACGGTTCGTATCCTTACCAGCGCAATGAATAGTTACAGCTCGCAGGAAATCCGTAACGTCGGTGAGACGCTCGGAGAGGCAGCGATAATTAGTTAACGAATATTTGTTGATAAAATAATTATCCATAAGGATTCGGTGTATAAATACGTGGAGAAAGAGACGGCGCGAGAGGAAGGTGTGGTGGGGGAGGCGTCGTAGTTGTGTTGAAATCGATCAATGGAAAATGCCGACAAGAAAGGATCAAGGAAATAATTGCGCAGGTCGCCTCCTCTTTCGTGGGCGCAAATTGCGCTAGAGTTTAGTAGACATATCAACGAAGCTGCGTACATACATTGATTGTCCATTATCTTCCACGTGACGTTCGCGATAACCCGACCAACCCGGAAGGAATTTAATCGATATTCCGGCTGACTGGCTGACAGAATTTGGCTCTCTATCTGGCTCTAATCTGACTGGACGCGGTGCGCCCCATGCATCGCACGTTGCTGCGACACTGTCAAGCGCTCCTCGTGCACTCAGCTCGTTGGGCGTTTGCCCGATTCTCTGCAGACGAAGGTCATCCTGTGCGATCGAAGGCCGAAGGCCGAAGGCCCCGGAAAACCTGACTGGGACTTTGGGACTTACGATGGCACCTGTGGGATTTCGAGATTATCCAGACGAAAGAACCGGAAAAGGAAGGAGTCAGATAATCGCGGACGATGCGTTCACACGCGTAGGAGCCACATGCATAGATACGTAACTCATTCTGACTAAGTTTAAGGGCGATTAAGTTCAACCGAACTGAGCGCATAAATTATGTATTTTTCTAATGATTTAGTCTTTGCGATCGAATAATGAATTACGTGAAATTACGTGAAATTACGTGAAATTACGTGAATCGCAGCGACTTCGAATTGGATTAATTGAATTAATCGGCAAGTCCTTTTTCTCGTTTACGTTACACATGTTCATGTATCTATGAGTTACCAAATAAACGAACGGTTAGGCATCGAGTGGTTACCAATCCGCCTCTCACCTCTTTTTGCCCCAACAATCTTTTAGCCTCGAGGAAAGTCCCTCTCGTCGTCTACGAGCGATAAAGAACTTTATAAAGTTGTTCGGTGGAAGCCGAAAGGAAAGCCGAAGACTCACTGGAGGGTGAGTATGGATTAGTTTATTTATTTAAAATATTTCTGGCCTATCCGTCTTTACCAATCATCCTTACGGGCAGCAGTGTGGCCATGACAGCTCTTGAGAACGGTCCGGGGATCGGGGGATCGGGCGATCGGGCGATCGGACGACCGGGCGATCGGGCAGAAGCCTCCGGCAGCTGCTGAATAAAGAGAAGAAGCTGCGCGTGGTGCGAGGGGAGAGGAAAGGACGCCGAGAGCTGCGCTTACGCTGCTGATGCCAGTGGGAGTAGCTTGCAGCTCGAAGAGCAACGGGAAACTCTTACTGAAGAAGTTCGAGACTTTGTCATTTTTATCGGCATCTCGATCCCCGTCTCGTGATTGGCCGACAAAACTTTCCTGATCTGTCTTTCGCGAGAGTTCCGATCTCCCTGGCTTACCACACGTAAATCACCGGGTTCAAGACACCCGTTATATAACTTTTCTATCCTTCCTCTCGGTCCTTTTATAGGCGAAATGCGAAGATAGATCCCCAAGAGCGCGAGGATGCGCGAGGATGCGCGAGGATGCGCGAGGACAGGTCCCCCGTAACCAGCTCGAGGAAAAACTCGGCAAATATAAGAACCTCGAACCTTTTCGCGCAACCTTCGCTCTTTCGCGAAAAAATTGCATATCGAGTGAGACGAGGAGGAGGAGGAGGAGGAGGAGACTCTCGAAGGTTCAACATTACGTGTATTTCTTTGGGCGGCCTCTTCTCTGCCGAGGATCATTGACTGATCTGCCCACACGCAGTTGCTCTACCCGGCCGAACGATTTTAATTGCGAGTGCAACACGCGCGCCTCGACGCCTATATTTACAGTGGACAATCATTGAAAAATGATAGATCGGCCAATTGAAATGCAAATTGAAGCGCTCCGACTGACAACCCCTATTTCCCCAGGATCCCCGAGCCTCCCTCCTCCTCCTCCTCCTCCACTTCGCTTTTGTTAAAGGCTGCCGGCGCAGCTCGATTCCTGTGAATTCGATCGCTCCATCATACCCACGGAAATGGCTATGCGGGATAGCTCAATGGCCTCAATGCCTCAATCCTACAGGCAGCCACCCTTCCGCGCCCTTCCGCGACCCTCCGCACCCTTCCGCACCCTTCCGCACCCTCCGCATACTTTGTCTCCCTTACACACTCATGCCTGAGCTCCTCTCGTTCCTCTGCGTCGTCTTCTCATGCACACATTCTATCTCTCTCTCTCTCTCTCTCTCTCTCTCTCTCTCTTTACTGACACGCGTGCATGCACCGTCCGTGAGTGGCAACGCATCCTGCTGCTGCGGATAAGCCGCGCTTTCAATTACATTAAACCTCAGCGGCTCACTTCGTCAGCCCGTCGCTGCCGCGCGCAGCCAATCAGCAAACGAAACTGGTCTCGGCTGATATCTACTGCGACTGCTGCCTGTTTTCCTCGGGGAATTTACGAGAAGTTCAACCAAACGAAGAAAAGGAACGCTGAAACGAATATCGATATTTAGCTCTGCGCCACCTGGCCCACTGTACAGCCTTCCCTAAGTTTTGCATAAAATTGAAAACCGTAAGTGCTCTTATCCTTTCCCAGAATTGGAGCTAACGGCCGAAAAATCATTAGTCACTGGTATAGCGTAAAACGTTCGGACAACCTTATCGAAAGCCCCCCAGAATCAGTCATTTGAACGCGAATCCCTGAAGACTTCCTCGAGTAGAAGAAACAGAGGACGAGGATGAAGAATCTTCTTACCGAGAGTGCCGCTCTTCGAGGCTTTCCTCGATAAAAGCTTTTTTCCTTCTCATCGCTGAAGCTCCCTCTCCCCCTCCCCATCCCCATTCCCCGGCCCTTCTTCAGGAAGACCGACGGGGTGTAATCCTTTATCCGAAATGCGATTCGACAAGGCCGACCTTCCTGAGCCTTGTTCATCAAGACGAACAAAGCGATCGTGCCAACAGATTGAGAAGAAGAATAAATTAGAGCGAACCAAGCGAACGATGAGAGCAGGTTGACCCGCGCAGTAATTTCGCCACGTTCGGACCTCCGATGGCTGCGATGCAGTCTCGTTTCAGCGCTGGACGAGGTACTAAGGTATTTTAATGGGGCAGCTGTGTCGCGCGTAAAAATACGACCAGCGCTGTGGAAATAATAAAAAGTCTCTTGAAGCGCACAAAGAGTTGCTTTCGATTCTCGAGAAACAATCGAATCTTGCTCTCGAGAAGAGAAGCGTAGAATAGCTTTTAATTTCTCTTTGCATCCATCAAGTCGGAACGACGACGACGGCCCATTGACGTCGAGCGATCTCGTCGTTCGTTCGTTACGCTTGAGGCCACCTAGACACACGTGGCTCCATCTGCCGCGCGCGACGCCTTTGATCTGAAGCAACGTCTGACGGCAACGACTTAGATATTTCCGAGGTTTCCAAATGACGCAGTTCTCCCGAGACGAACTACTTGGACTATTTAAGTTGACGCGACTAGAAGGACTTGGATATTTACCTACAGCACCGGCAGCTAGACTTCCTACTGCCAAACGCAACTACATGCAACTTCTCCTACTGACGACTTATACAACTTTGTGTTCAGTAGCAGCTACTAGCGACAAATATTTACTATTTACCAGGTTCCCGGCTGGCCAAGTGTTCTCCTCTCGTACTACGTGCGCCGGCCGACGAACGGTACTCGAGACTAAAGTGTAGCTTCGGGAAAAAGTGAATCGAGTGAACCGAGCGAATAGACTGAATCGACTGATCCCCAAATTTCCAGCCTCCCTCGATCCTTTCCTACGCATCCCATCATTTCCCTTGGGATATTGAGACCCCGCCCCGTTTTCCTCTTTCCGCAGGGAGAAAAAAAAAGTCCATTTATTTCTTGCTTTTTCTTCTTATATCGAGCATCTACATTATTTGGAGCTCTATTTGGGTCTAACGTTGTATACTATATGTTACACTTTAAGGAGATTTTCTTACGTAATCCTAATCATCTTAACTACAATAGACACATATATTTCCTGTTCTTTATGTACATACACATGTAGTATTATTATCAACGTCGCATTATTCAGTGATATCGTTATCACCGTTCTATGTGAAGATTTCTCTAGTATTGGCAGCAAGAATTCGTGATGATGACGGAATACTGTTATTGGTCAATACCATTCAGGCAATTGTCTAGATTTGAGACTACGTCACGCGAGTCAAATTCAGGCTCACTGTCGGAGTAGATAACTTTATCTAATCTCTATAACCTACGAATCGGTAATATCTACACTAGCTCTCCGTTTCGCTGCGGTTTGTCCACATTTCCCTGGTTGCCGTCTTTACGATCGGACGGACATCTTGACAAACACACGCGTATCCCCTGTGCGGAGCAGTTGCATCTTTATTACAAGACTAAAACTAACTCTCTATTCTATGGAAGACAAAATATTTTTGAGCGTGCTCTATAAAATCTAGGCGAGTAGAACTTGCCTGATCGTCTAACCTAAGTATTTTTAATCGTTAGCGAAACACTTAACGTCTAACTGTCATTTACTTTTTGAATAAACTTATGGCAATCGATCGGCAGTAACAAAGAGTCGAGCATCGAGCTTCTCGAGCCGACTCCGGATAAATAAATAAGTTTAGACATTAATATTACAAGGCTTCAGCTCCATGAACTGATACGGTACATGAAGAGTGGTGTTATTGTGTTCGACGAGAAGATGACCACGTCGTGGAGAAGCTCCTACCACCAGAACAGTCTCACCCTTCAGCAGGACCACTTCGCCCTCACCTTCTTCTGAAAGATTTCGAATATCATTTACTCTCCGAGATTCATCATTCTCTTAGTCTGATAATCGCTCTCGTTTAATTACCTGGAAAAGGCATCTTCATCAGTCGTGTTTGCGGATAGCCCAACTTCGTGTTCCCCGTTACGGTGTACGATCTGCTCGGAGGAACTGGAGGCGGCCTCTCCTAGGATACAAATGAAGCATACAGACAAGAGAAACGTAAATACATAATACTTAAAAGTTATTCTATCGTTACCAGGTCGAGGCCGAAGAGAGTGCAGGTCTGTTGAATCATTTTCTGATCGGCACACTTCTCGGAGGGATCCGGCGGCGGAGTGCCGGCAATCGGCTGAGGTCTGGGTCGTGTTCCACTTCCGGCAGCCGAGGTCGCTACACTTCGTTGAATCGTGCCCACGTTTCCAGAGGCCGGCTGCTGCGGTGGCTTCTTTCCCATACCGGAACTCACTCCCATAGTCGTTCTCCGGATGGGCCATCTCCTGCGGACTCGCCAACCTCTCCACGTTGCCTGTATTCAGGGTACCTTGCTTATTCCCCCGCCCTACATTCCAAGAGCTAAACCGTTCCGACTCTCATTCAGTGACTGTGCGCACGAAGACTCCACGAACCTGTATTGAGGTTGCTGCCCTTCTCCTCATCTCTGACCGCATCTGTTCTAGTTGCTGGCGAATGCCTTCGCTCAGGAAGATGTGCCGTTTGCCGAGGGCCCAGCTGGTGCTCGCGCCGAATTTCCTCTTGGTCTCTTGAGCATTGTGAAGAATGAGCTTAGTGTCCTCGAGTGCCTGTTCCTCGGCCCTTCGCAGCTGCTTAAACGGTGCCAACAGCCTATACCTCGAGTTGAACGCCTTGAATCGCATCCTGTGTGGATATCCTGCAGCAGAATTTAAGAAATATCAATATTTCCCAAGGAATCCAAAATGTTCGATCTTTAGAGCCATTCCGATTGGTTCCGTCTTCGTAAAACCTTCGAAACCCTTGCAAGTATTTTTGATGATTTTAGTAATCGCGACAATTACGAGAATCGTACCTACCTCCAGCCATTAGATTGACAGTCTCGAGAACTTGAAGCGACCGAATTTGACGCATCGCGACGCCACGATCGAGATGCACCGGCGTCTCCGTTGCGTTGCTCCTGATGCACCTGACGAAATGAGGTCGCGCGTGCACCAGCGTCCTCAGTAGATTGTCCAACCGTGTATGGAAATCTTGCGTTAACGTCGAAATTGGCTCGTCTCCGTTCAGTCTGCAAATAGACATGGCCAATGATCGTGAAGGATTTTCAAAAGAATGAGGATGTCCGACGAAAGGTCGGCTGCAGAAAGTCTACCGACAGGTCCGTATGCGAAGTCGGCGATATCCTAAAGCTCACTCCTCTGGGCACAGTGTCACTCGCATAAAGGGCCTTCAACTCGCTGCCAAAGAGATGCGTGGCAAATCCAAAGTTGCAAGTGTGCTTGTAGAAGACTGCCACGAGGTCATCAGGGACTACGTCTTTGTTTGTATCTGACAAAATAAAGATAAACGGAGAAATTCAGAAAGAAAAAAGCAAGTTGCGAGAGAGATCAAGTTAAGAACGGCACTGCCTGGGTCCCAGGAACGCCCTCATAAAACGCACCTAGAAAATCAGAAGCGTCGTACGTCACTCTTCCGGCAAAGTGTTGAATTCCAAAGGAACGACAGTCGACGCAGCGCGATTCAATCAGCCTTGGATTCTGCTTGTGCTGCAGCTTCACCTTGGCCACGTAGCTCTCAGCAGTTCCGCGGATGGAAGACTCGACGTCCAGCATGCTGAGCAGGCCTGTGCGCTGCGAATCGGAAGAGTCTTTCTGACGTCTGGCTTCCTCAGAGAGAAAGGATGGAGGAACGGGGGAGTACCTCAAATTCTAAGACATCAAGTCGGGCTTACTTACCAGCGAGGAGATGAGATCGATACAGGGCACGTTATCGACATAGTCGACTTCGACGTCGCAACGAATTCCTTCGTCGCGGCAGCTCTCGATGGAGCTTTTGAAGATGTGGGTGTTGTAGAAGTGCTGCATCGTCTCGGCGCAGAGGTTGATGCAAAGGTGCTCCAGTTGACTTGGCTTCGGGTCTTCGAAGCCAAACATATCGAGGATGCCGATGAAGCCATCGGTCGCGTGTCGCACCGCGTTATTCAGGGCAGTCATGCTCCGCGATCCCGTACCACCTGATTTTAAATGACCTCAACTGAATTGGAATCGTTCGATTGGCAAAATGGGCTGGCTGGCCCCTTTACAGAGAATCGACTAGAACTCCTACCGGCAGAGCTACCAATCGTAGAAGCGTGCTGGCTCGTCACCTCCGCCTGATTGTGGACGGACTCGTTCGAGTCCGAGGACAGAGTGCCCAGAGTTGAGCCGAGTCTCTTCAGACTGTTGGCTCTTCTGACTATGGTGGCCACTGTGCGACAGTAGAGTGCCTTGGCCAAGGAGTCTCTGGTCATATTGGACTGTTCAAGGAGAAGCAGATTGGCTCGTGAGTGATAAAACGCATTGCCGATAACAAATATTGACAACCCGAGAGATTCGGAAGATGCCTTCAAAGGATACGTACCATGTTGGCATCGCAAACAGACTTGACCAGCTGACCTCTGGCATTGTGAGTTCTGGAAGTGAGCCCTCGCAGGAGAGCAGGTGGTGGGACTCCAAGGAGAGCTGCCACGGAAGTCAATTCGTTTTCCCCTATGACTCCTACCTCTAGACCGGGCCCATCGGTGAAACCAACGTTTCCCAATATGAGAACTGCCGCGAGAACTCTGACCACATCGAGGAACGGGATGCCCAGGACTCCTGCGCAGGATCATTATTTTCTTAAATGCTCGCAATATTGCAAAGAAGTACAGATTCCTGTTGTAGGTGACGTATGGATTTGGACCCCGTGACTTACCCAGACACGCCTTCCAGGCTTGAAACCTTACTGCGTCTTCGGTCTCGTCCTGCCTCGTGTCCCCATACTGAAGGTATCTCAGGTTCCTGGGATTGTATCCTTCAAGATTCAGTTTCACTGGCAGGTCAAAGGGATCGATTGTTACTCAGACGAGAGAACGGACGACGACGCCATATTGAAGTATCGAACGCTACTTACCTCTTTCCTCGTGCGTCAGTCCAGCCAACATTTGGTAAAATATATGATAATTCTTCTCATCCGGCAGCGGCCTAATTACTCTAGTTTGATCGAGAAAGTAGCAGTGAATCTTCGTCCGGTAGAGAGCGCCGTCGGTCACTTGAACTTCTATAAAGTGTCCCTGTGGCAACGCAGACGAGACGTCGTTTGTCAAAGAGAAGAAGAGAATATCGAAACACGTCGTTCGACCATTTTAAATTTTTAAGGTGACTCACTATTCTAGAGCTTTCGGAATTAGTCGCTGTCTTGGCAGAACCAAGAGATCGCAGAACCGTAAACGCAGCTGCCAGATGCTTGAAAGCATCCGTTTCCGGTCCACCACCAGCGACGTCGAACAACTGCCTCAGCAACAGCATCGATGCGTACGTTTTACCGGAGCCGCTTGTTCCTAGTGTGGTCCAATTAGTGTAAGAAGAGCAATGGCATTTTTCTTCCTTGCGCCGAAGCGCAATTCAGGGTTGCTGAAAAAATAATGAAAATTCTTACCTGAAAGAATGATGGCTTGCGGGTACCCCGTCTCCGATTGCTGGCGCACAGCTTCTTGAACGACTCTATTTAGTTGAGGTGCCAGGGGTACGCTCCTGGTGCTCGTGAGCGTCAGCGGATTCCCCACATCCGTATACGGGTTGATGCACACCAGGATTGGCCCCACATTGGTCTGCAAGTGCCAGTCAATATTCGAATTTCGCACGCAATTCATTGCCGAGCCTTAACCGATAGAGGGCATCGCGGGAGGTCGAGAGACGAAAGGTAACAAGTGGCAGGATAGCAAGGCACTCTCGGGCAAAATCCCGAAACCGCCGAAACCGCCGAAACAGCCGAAGGAGCCGATGTGGCGGCGGGTTCGGCAGGTTCGGCGGGGAGGTGAGGAGGTGGGAACGCGTGCGTGTGAATGCAAGATAGCTCGTAATCCCTTTGCTCTCTTTGCATTCCTACAAAAGACGAGCGAAAGCCCGAGGCGCCCGTAACCCAAACTTGTTCAAATTTCGTCCCTTATTAACTTTGCGCCCGAATCGGCCTCGCTTTCTTCTTGCAATTCTCACATGGCAAACGACGCATGTCTGCGTACATTCGTAAGCGTTGAGAATCCTTGGACAAGGCGTCGCCATCGGCTAGAGGCTCATTCCGCACTCATTTTTCGAAAATCACTAGGTCTTACGTGATATTGTTTCGCGCAAAAGCGCGCCTGAAGACACTTGAGGACCGCGTCCTCGGTGAGAGGGCCTGGCAAATGGATGAGGTCATCCAAGCAGGCAGAATTCGTCGAGGTAACGCTCGCGGAGATGGAGACCGCTCGAGAAGCGGAAGAGGAAACGGATGCGACTGCTGCATAGGTTCCTTTTGGTAGACATCTTTGCTGGTGCCCCTGCTGAAGATGCTGAAGCTGCTGGCTCGAAGACTTGGCATTCTTGACATCGGCAATGATGCTAGAAATTGGCGGCGACCTCAGGCACCCGAGCGCGGTGACGCAGGAGACGATCCCGTCGTCGGGGACTCCGCTCTGCCTCTTGCTCGTCTCTAAATCTAAAGACAGAAGGCTCGACTGTTATTGCTTTTTCTAAGTGGAGCCGAGGAGGTGCCAATGGTATCGCCACCCGCGTACATGGAACTGTCAGGTTACACCAGATACTGACCAGATATTAAGGCATTTACGGTGGAGTTGTGGGATCCCGTAAGGGCATTCGAGACATGCGTAACGTGCGGATGAACGATTGCGGATGCCGTAAGGGTGTGACCGGAGGGATGTCCGATTCCGTGTCCCGTCGATCCAGGAGGTAACGTACTCCTCGGTGGTACCGCCGGAGCTCCTAAGGAAAGTCCCTTCTCCGAATTCTTGGCTAACGATCCAGGGGAACCGGCGCTTCCCGTAGTTCCAGCACTTCCCGAAGTAGGCTGGCCCACGTGGAGCCGGTTCCTCAAGGTGACCAGTTCCGTGCTCAGACTTCTCAGCCGCTGCTGCAGATGCACCGCTTCGTTCGACGAGGAAGCATCTGAAAGTCCAGAGTCAGAGAGAAAGAGATCAGAGTGACTCAGAAGGTCACTCCAGGAAGTCTAGCCGGATGAGCTGCGGATATACTGATTGTGAACTGCTGGCGTGGCACGTCGCGGAAGGTGCCTCACCCTTTTCTCTTACGATCTATTCGCCATTGTATCTCGAGTTAACGGGACTCGGCAGGAGGCCAAACGGCACTTGGACTGACACTGGAGACGATTCCTCCGTCAGCACTTGGCTGGACAGACTCGAGACTGCTCCGACATTTCGAGAGCGCACCGTGCTCTTTCTTTCTTTCCCATAACCCATTATATTTGACACTACCTGTCCCTACCTGGAACTGCCCCGCACTACCTAACACTACCTAACGCTATCTGGCATTACCTGAGGCGCATTGCTTGGCCGCTGAGAGAGAGAGAGAGAGAGAGAGAGAGAGAGAGCCGGGCGGAGCACCGAAAAGATACTATAGGATTAATATGAGCGTAAATCGAGAGAAGGACGCACAGGTATGGAGACAGGTCCTACTACTTGGGAATTAAGGTAGGCAGGTACCTCGGGACTCAATGCCGCTGCGTAGAAACAGGTTTTTTAACGTTGCTATAGTCTCTTTCAGCTAACTTCTTTCACAGGATTTCGCAGGAGATTTATGAACGAAATTGACTCTGCCGTGTCAGAAGAATCGCCATTTAAATTTTATCGTCTCTTTCGCACCCACGAGCCGCTGTATTATAAACAATCGGTACGAAGAAATAAAATATCGAGTTCAGGTTAATGGGTAAGTATCGAGAAGGACGTTCCTGGCTCGTCGGCATTATTCTTATTGGCTATCGTCATTTGCAAATTGAGATAAATATTTCTTATTCTTGCAATTTGCCATTTTATTGTCGCTTCCTGCTACGACTTTCCAAACTCTTATTTTTATTATCGATTTCTCTTGATCCTTTGTCAATACCGAAAATACCTCTTCTTTCTGAGGAGAGTGAAAAGGGCCCCAGCAGAACCAGTCGTGCAAGGGGCCTGCACGACCTCGGGGCCTAATCGGATGCAGAGATGCAGGTTAATCCTCTTGGCATCTCTCTTATAGCATCTTCACGAGTGGCGCAATGGCTTCTCTACGTCCTCCCAGCGTACGTGGCTATAGGCACAGAGTCAGCTATAGCAACGGATATTCTAGCAAACTATGCGACGGAGAAAGGACGAGCAAGATCAGAAGAAAAAGAAGAGCAGAGGCAGAAAGCCTAGAGAAGAACGAGTCTCCTGGGCAACCGAGTCTGCAGGAGTCCACATGCAGCTATGGACTCTACAAGCACACAGGTGCCACTGTGACTGTGTGCTCTCACACACACACACACACACACACACACACTCACACACACTCACTCAGTCTCTCTCCTACCGAGAACGAAGAAAGGGATTGCCGCGAGTCAAGAAGTAAATCAGCTCCTCGAGAGGATGTATTTCCGTCGAGTGGGACAGTTTAGCCAGTGCGGCAGGTGCCGATACGTGACAGTAGAACGAAAGAACCTGCCGAGGTGTCCTCGATACCGTGAAATCGGTTTCTTTCTCAGGGACAAGATCAGCCACTGGCAGGATAACCTCGGATGAGACCCGAGTACCTCCCCAAAGAGGATGATCGTGCTAGGACGGAGTACACATTGCCGCCAGTTAACTCGATTCTAAGCCGAGTGAAAGCCCCGAAATGGAATGACCTTGTATCTTGTCAGTCGATGAACCGGACGATTGATCTCCGTTGGTAGGAAACTCGAGAAGTGTCGACGGACCGCGGGATCTGCCTAGGACGAGTCCCGATAGGAATCGTTGGGTAGCAGCATCGACCAGCTATGCGGGTCTCTTGAAACTCGAATCAAAAAGCACCTGATATTTCCCACAAGAGCAAAATAGGGAAATACTATTAAAAAAAAAAATGCAGACAGCATGACTAATAGTAGCAATATGGCTAAGGCGACTACGGCTATGACTGCGGCAATCCCACGCGTCCCACTAGAAAGCGTGGGCAACTTTTACAACGGGCACCGCATAACTCTTCATTTTCATGCGAACCACTGGCACAGCGGGAGTGTGCCTGTGCTTCTAGCCATCTAGCCATCTAGCCATCCAGCCATCCAGCCATCCAGCCATCCAGCCACGCTGGCCACGCTGGCCACGCTGGCCTCTCACTACGCTACTCATTGGCACCCACTGGCACCCACTGGCATCTCACCACCGTTCCAACGTCGACTCCCATCTCCTGGCACCTATACACATATCTTCGTCGAGGGAAGATGCGCTGAGTTACCAAAGAGAGTCGGCGGTAAAGAAAAGTACGAGAAGCTACGGGTCAGGCTGCTGGCGGATTCTCACGTTAACACGTCCTTTCGATATTTTCAAAGATATTGCAAAAGACTCCAAGGATTCCGAAGATTCCAACCTCTCGTAGAACGCAAAGGAAAGGATATCTACCTTGCAGCTTCTTCTCGGTCTCCCAGAATTTCTGCAGTTCCGTGAAGTATTTGTCCAATATGAAGACTTTTGAGAGGCCTAAAGTGGCCATCTCAAATGCTCGAGACTCCAAATGTTGTAAGGCCGATTGCGCAACCACTCCGTTAATTCAATGACGACGATCCCGAATTTCGTGTGTGCTCTCGGCACACTCGTCGCCGCACTCGCACATCCTCTCCTTCGAGAATCCTGGCAGCGCGGAATAGGATAGCAGCAGAGCAGCAGAGCAGCAGGAGGAAGACGGACAGAGGACGATTGGAGTCAGGATCAGAGGATTCCCGTACGTGCGCGAGTTCTCTTCGTTTATTTATTTCTTGTTTGTTTAGCTGGCCGCGTGTGGACCTCAGCATCCATACGTGAACCACTCTCTATCCGATCTTCCAGTCACGAAAACATCCTTTCCAACTGGCTACCAAGTGGCTACTTTGGACCAAGTCCCGACCTCAACCGCTCCCGGGATCAAAGAAGTTGCTCCAGTTCAGCAGTATCGACCTAGCTGATGGGAACCTGCATGATCTTGCTTACTCTTCGCTAGTCAGATTCCCTTTTGGCTTTGCTTCGTTTTTGCTTCAGTTTATAGCCTCCACGAACAACACTGCACAGCACAACAATAAAGAGAACAACAAGCGAAACACTGCGTTGCTCCTGAGCAGGCGCCTACTCGATATGTCGACAAGGACACATCCTGCGAACGCAGTCATTTATTTTTCTATTCTTCACGAATATTCGAGACTATTCTCGAGAATGCACAACGCGTCAAGAGTTTCCGAGAGCGGTCTCTGACTCGAAGCAGAAAGTTTGAGCAGCCGCGTTCAACTGGGCGTCATTGTCGGCTGGAACCCACCTCCGAGCTCGGCCCTATCTCTCTTCTAAGGTCGGTTCGTCGTAACGACTCGACCTGCTAGCTAGCTCGCGATGCACGTGTATCGCCTCAAGGTACTTTCTACGTTAGCGGGAACTCAGTATAGGTTGGCCGGAATCCACGAGTCCGGTGGGGACTCGGGAGGCTGGACTGGACCGCTGCTGGATGCTGTAGAAAAATTCAAGGGGCCCTAGACTCCTCAGAGGCTGAATCGGCCGCATCGGCCGCAACGGCCGCATCGGCTTGCTGCTTCGAATGTGAACTCTCTCGCTCTCCCACTATCTTATTGCCAAGAGAATCTCTTTTTCCTGAGTTCTCTGAGACTCGGAGGCTACCACCTCATTCGGCCTCTTCTTCGGTCTCTCGACATAGGCCAGCCAATCGAAGATGCTGATTCAAAGAGAATGAACGCGGGAAGGAGAGCGAAAGAGAAAGCACGAGAGAAAGAGAAAGAGAGAGAGAGAGAGAGACAAAGAGATGACCAGGGGCATCAAAGTCTCCGCGTGCGAGTCTAGCGAGCTCGATGCTTGGACCTTCCGCCTGTCCTTCGACCTTTCAAACCTCGATCTAACCAAATAGCTCCCACCTCATCAGGATAATCGGAGATTGCTCCACTGGCTGATCCTGACTTGTAGCAGGAGACATTCGGTATGAACCGACGTGGGTCGCGTCCTGCGAACTAAGAGAAACTGAATCAATGGTGTCGGCAAGTAGATCTTATCGACTGGCGACGAAGCTAGCCAGTGCTGCGTGAGGACTGTTGGCTCTTGGTTACAGAAAACGTTCCAAGATAACGCGAGAGCTGGATCGTCGCGCCGAGAGGCTAAACAAGGACGAGAGATGAGGCGAACGAGGAAGAGAAGGGGAAGGTAGAAGCAGCTCGGTGCTCGAATCTCGCGAGTTACCTGAACGTCCTGAAGAGCGTTCCGCCTTATAATTTTGATCTACAGCCGCAAGAGGAATCCAATATGGCCGCTGCGGGCGTCCCCGCGTGTCGTAAACAAAACAAGCGATGCGTCTCTCTCTTTTTCCATTAGTTGGAAACGTAGCCGCTTCACTCCATCCTTCAGCTTCCCTCCTCGGTCTCCTCGTCACGAAGTACCATTGCCTTCCATTGCCTTCCAGTGCCTTCCACTGCCTTCTCCACTGCCTTCCTCAGTGAGCCACTCTGCTTCTAGCCAAGGGAAGAGTCGTTGAGTGGGGAGGAGTCCTCCTGAGTTCCTTGAGTCCCCGAGAATCTCCATGAGGGCCCTCCGGGGCCCCTGAAACTCCTGGGACCGATGACCACCCACCCCCCCTGACCCCACTTCGCCCAACTTTTCTCTGCTCTGCTACGATGGCCGATTAACTTTATTCTCGAGCGACCATAAATTTCCATGTTTCTCACTCCTTATTTTCTCTTTACTTCATCATCATCATCATCATCATCATCATCATCATCATCATCCTTCAACGGCTTCTTTGGAATTAATATTGAACCTATTTCGAAATGCGAAGACCACGAAATTTAGTTTAGTCCGTTATTCACTATAATGCGAGAAGGATAACATGCCAAGGAAGCTTTTACACACAGGAGCAAACTACCTGCCAGGTAGATCGACCTCGCGTCGATGACTCTTGCCCTAAAGTATCGCACCAGAAGGAAGACGTACGAGTCCACCTCCTGCGCCTCCCGACCCCCCGAGAAAGTTAGGAGTCAATGGGATATCAAGTGTCGCAAAGATGCCGGACCTGGTGTTCAGTGTCCACAATGTTGACGTCGCGACGGTGCCGTCTACTTTGCGACAGAGAACACTAGCGCGCGACCGAGCAAATTATTGCTCTCTGAAGATTCCATTGGATTCCATCCGAGTGAAGTGGAGACACTTTGACTTCTGGTCGGTAAGGCAGGCACCGATCTTTAGAAGCATAACCGACGGAGACCGAAGTGCCGGTTATGCCTTCAAATGGAAAGCGACTGTACCACCGAAGGTATCTTACCGGTCTCACGGGCCCACGATCGCTTAAAACTTTAAACTCCATTATCCGTCGTGAATAACACTCTGTATTTCACGAAATTCCCTAAAGTCCAGAAGTCATTCCCAGAGGCAAAACTCGTAAAGTCGTCTCCGTATCACTCGGATACTGCTGTTACTACGGATATAATTTACTGATCTATTATTCACCGTTTCTCGATTGCAGATCTCACAGTCATCAATCTTATCACAATTATACGAACCGAAGAAGAACGATCGATTTCAAAACTTTCCCGCGAAGGCGCATCCAGGCTATAATAAAGCGCCGACCTGTACCTATGAGAATCCGAAATAGGAAAAGCCCAGGACTCATTGAATCCCGTGGCGAAAGAATGCACAGAATATGTATTTGCCTGCAACGCGACGATCTGACCACTTTTATAAAATATTGAAATTTGTAAACTCGAACGAAGAAAGAGAAGCGAACGTGAGTCGATGACAAAAGAGCCGAAAAAAATGGCTGGTCTCGGTCTTTGGTCTTTGCGAGTCGGCCACGAATCAGAAATAGGTAACCAAGGATCGGCAGACAAAAACGCATCGGTCCAATGTCACCAGGTGACGGATGGCCGTCGTACTGCGTCGCGATGCGTCGCACTGAGGCTCGATAACTCGCCAATTCGGACTCCTTGCCCCTCCAGCTGTCCGCCGTTCTGCTGCTGTGTCCTGAATTCCTGAAGGCCTCGATTCCCAAATTTCCGAAATTCCCAAGCTTCACGAAATCACGGCAATTTTACAGTTTAACCGAACAGCAGTAACAACGAGGCAGGAAGCTGGAAAGAATTGTCTGGTTTTTTTCAACTCTTAATTTTTCTCACAAGAAATCTTCTCAGACCTATTGGATTAGACTATCATCGAGAATCATCCCGACGATTCTAATGACTGAGTAAATTCAGAAAATATTGTAAATGAGAAATCGCGAGGCGGAAGGCCGTCGACACCGAAGAGAACGAGTCGACTATATTTTCCAGTTATCTCTGGAGTTATTCGATGGGCCCCAAAGAAAGGGATCGAACTTTCGGTTTTTGTCTGGCTACGGGATGCCCCGATTGGTCGATCCACCTTCGGGGACATCTCCTCCCTGACGAATTCCTTTATCTCGCCTCCTCTTCTTCAATTCTTCCTTTTCCTCTCCCTTCCTCACTCTTTTCATTCTTTCTCTCTGATGCAGACACTGTGCCGCCTGTGTGAATATGATTGGCCACACTGAGCTCCTCCTCGTTAGCCTAGCCCAGCTAACGACTCAAGCTGTCGACTATGCTAACAATTTAAACTAGATCATCGAGCATAGAGCACAGAACCCGGATGACGACATGTCGAGAATGCGCAAGAACATTGAACTACGGGATGCGTGCTACGCGGAGAGACGCAACCGACGAAGAAGGCAAAAAGTAAAAAAAAATGGAATCTCCTGCAGATATATGGACCCCTCGACAAACAAAACTCCATCACGAATCTTCTCTTTCGTACGAAGGATTATCAGGCGACTCTCTGAGTATTTTCGGCTCCTTGGCTTTTCATCGTCTAATTGACCGGACAATTATATCGATTCGGCTAAGCACTCTCTCCGCTCTCGACGTCGAATGATGGATCCGCCCGAAGTAATGGGCGGCGGTGGCCTTCGACGCGCCACTTGCCGCACGCGTCGGCCTCTACTGTCAACACACTTTCGTTCTCCTCCATACCGGAACCGAATTCGCAGGCAACGCGAAGACGCGAAACGAGACAAAAGATGCATTGTCGGGTTCCTTTGCGAGCCAGTAGAGGAAACGATCGATCAATGGGAACAATTAAAAAATGACATTGACTCCTAGAGCCAGTAATGATCTAGCAGGAGAGCGCAACTTCTCCGGGGCCAAGATCGAGCGAAGCGGAAGGCATCCTGCCTTCGCATCCAAGGATTCAGGCTTGCGATTTACATCCACGAGCCTGATCGTTGCAGCAACGATAAGCAAACTCTGAGCCTACGTACGACCCCCTCGACTCCTGCACTCTGAGCTGTCTCGATGTAGCTTTAGGTATCTTCAGGTTGGCCCTGATCTCAAATTATACGGATCCTGTGTGCTTGGCAATAGAGAAACAGGCCGTTCCCGCGACGACACTCCCTTACCCTTCGCATTTAATTAAATTCCTACGAGAACCCTTAGAGGATTTTTTGCGACACTTGGGCGCCTACACACACGATCGTCCTCGCACACTAATTGACGGAGGAATTAATTAGCGGGAATGATCGATCGAGTCTGGTAGTTTTCTCGCTTACTTATTTTAGGACTCGCACGGGTTTCAACCTTCCGTCCTAAACGCGATTAGACGGAACATCCGGTGCTTTCTCGTTTGCTCGGTTACTCCCGCGCCTCTCCTTTCCCCAGCCAAGGACGACCTCAGCTCTGAGCTTCGCTCTGCTCCAATTAGAGCGCCGACGAGAAGGAGGACGTGTTTCCCTTTTTCGAAATCTCAAGCAATTTTCAAATGAGTCGGATAATCGCAGGTTCCGGGTGTCAGCTCTAACTATGCAATTGTTTATTTCGAACAATGATACTTTGCATGAAAAACGCAGGCGCAATATGCAAATGTATGCAAAGCACAGTGACAGATATCTCAGCGTGCTCGGGTGCTCGGATGGGTGATTGTGAAGTTAGCAGGGTTTGTAAGCTATCCTGCATAGTTATTCGTAGCGACCCCTCCCTCCCCTCCCCTCTCTCTCTCTCTCTCTCGCCCCCTTGCAAATAAGAAAGAGAAAGAAAGAGCGAGTGAACGAGTGAGTATGGGATGAGTAAGTGAAGAGTGAAGAGCGAAGAGACGACGAGGGGTTCCGGTTGCAGCGCGTAGCGCGTAGCGCCTATCGGACAACACCTACGGCCGCTCCGCTACTCGCCTAGCTGCACCCGCCTAACGCCTGGCGATAACTCACGAGCGAGCTATAATTATCATACTGTGTAATTGTTAATGATTGCACCATTGTTGCCATGACTCGAAGTAATTAATGCACTGCCGAACCAGCCGCGGAATCCCGTCTCACGCGATGCGACAATTGATTAGGAAATTCGAAGGAAGTGGGACGTACCCCAATATACTTCATCGTCAAGGATCCCTCGATTCCGGCGCTCTGACATTGCAGTCGGGAGACTCTGGATCCTCCGGTTCCTCTGTAATTCTTTCTCTCTGATCACGCGAATCCAACCCTCCCCTCTCCTCTGCTATCTTAATCGCGATCCTTGTGATTTTGTAATTTTTCATAAGTGGGAGGCACGTCGATTGCGTTCTCTGCTCCATGTAACGATGCACAGTGAAGTTGCGGTGATGCAAAAAGAAAAGGGAAAAAGCAGCAGCAGCAGCAGCAGCTCACGTGCACCGCCCGGGAATCGAACCCGGGTCACAAGAATGGGAATCTTGCATGATACCACTACACCAGCGGTGCTCTTACGTAACCACGAAGATTCGAGGTTTAGCCCTTTTTATTCGAAAAAGTAGATGACTAATGAACCGACTAATAATTTAGACAGCTGGGCATGTCAAGTGAATGTCGATCGACGATGCACGCTCACTTGCACGTCGTCCCAGATCGATCGATTCAAATTAGAGCATCGTCGATCTCGATCGTCAGGCAGAGAGTTTGGAAGAGTTTGGAAAGAAGCAAAGAACCGGATGATTGAATAGCAAAGATGGAAGGAAGGAAGGAAGGAAGGAAGGAAGGAAGGAAGGAAGAAATGGTAAATTATGGAAGCAACAGCTGAAAACGCAACGTCCGCTTCAACTATAGGTATGTATAGTTAACGATCAGCAGCGAAGCCCGTGAAGCCGGTGAAGCCCGCGAAGCCCGTGAAAGTTGCGAGGCAGTTCCGGCTTTTTTGCTGGCTAGCGGCCATTAGTAACGGCTCGCGGTCATTAGGAATCCCCCTCGATTTCCCTTGGGTTATAATTGCTATCGTCGTGCCTGCTTCTCAAATGCAACTGAGATCAAGGCTGCTGGCTATACTAATTACCCAAGAAAACTGACAAACGATAACAACTGTTTTACAGGAAATCTATTCGACCTTGAGCTTCCGTGTAGGCACCGTGCGTGAACCAGACAGACATTTCCTAGCGTGAACTTAGTTCCGCTCCGCACTGATTCCGGTAATTAGTAATGACTCCTCGGTAATGAAGCTTCCATTATAGTGTCTAGCGTTGGTTAATTAGGTTGCCCCTTGATTTATTATGATTTGAGATAGCCCCACATGCCCCGGCAATCCTCAGGGATACAAACTTGCTCCCAACAAAAAGCCGATTCATAGCTCGATCCCTCCATCCCTCGATCCTTCGATCCTTCGATCCTTCGATTCGAATAGTTGGCACCAGATGATGCTTCAAACCGATACTGGCATCCGGTACGTTGCTACCTATCTAGCTAAAGAGTGGCTCCCCCCCCCCTTCTCGAAGTTCCCTGATCCCCCTTGCGATTAACTCAATCCCCTCGTTCCTCGCATTCCCCTCCTGCCCCTCCTGCCCCTCTTTCCCTTTTATCGCTCCGATTTCTCTAGTTAGATCGACGAGGAGTTTCAAAAATTGGACATTCGAAGAACGAACGTTTCTATACTAAGAGAGTGACTACTTACGTCTGGTGTCTCTGGAGGAGAGTCGCTGAAGAAGCCACGTTTGTAGAGCAAGTCTCTCTCGATGTCGACAGAAGAATTCCGGTCGAATTCCGTGCCGTTTGAGGAAGTCGTCACACTTTCGAAAAGTCGTCAGGGCTCTAGCAGCCTCGGCCTCTATGTCGATCTCAACGTCGTCAGCGTCGTTGTCGACCTGGTCGACCTCGTAGTCGCAGTTGTCGGAATTCACGTTTTCACTGCCGTCAGTCTGGAAGAAGCTGCGTCTCGAGGACTCTTCCCGCTCTTCGTAGGTTTCATCGGGCAGAAGCATTCCCATTGTTGGCACTATTGTCTTTCTTTTCGAACTGGCTCGTGCGGCGGCGCACCTGATCGTCCTGAGCCGATCCTTCCCCTGGCAATGAGTTCCGGACTGACAATCGGGAGTCCGTCCACAGCACATATTAGTCAGGGACCTTCCTCAAAGGGATGAACGAGGGATGAACGAGGGATGAACGCGCACGCACTCGAATCCTCACTGGCTGCGTCCGAGCGACGCTCGCGATGCCGTCGGTAGGAGCTCATTTAGGTCTTCCTTTGCGAGGTAAATTCACAAGTAGTCAGATCTAATAAAGAGTCAGCGAAAGTAAGCAGAAGCAACTATACGAGAACTGCCTTCGGATTTGGGCAGAGCGTTGCTATGCGCCGAAGAACAGCGAAATGCACGTCTTTAAGGTCAACGCAGGCGTTTTGCAGTCAAGTAGAAGCGAGCCTGTGATTAGGGCCTGAAAGCCTTAGGGCCCTATAAACGCCCACTACGCCCAACGAGAGGGGCCCCCAGTCAGACTTCGGGAAGCGTCTCGGTGCGTTGCAGGACGACGTTGCAGCTAAGTTGCGCGTGGGAACCTGGATGCTCGTCCATCATCCCTATCAACCCCTCGAGGAGTTTCTACAGACGCGTATAAGGCGCACGATTCTAGACTGCAGCCGATCAGTCGATCGATCGGATCCTTTTTCAAGAGTAGAGCCGAATTTCCGAAAGTTTCCAGAGACCCGGACGAGCAGCCAGTCACTCGCCGAACCATTGGACCTTCCAATTTTGAGGAGACCCAAGCAATCTGCAGCCAGTGAACCTACTCGGCAGCCCTCCTGTCCGCTAATGATCGACGTAGGTGAATAGTGAAACTGCCGACGACGCACGACACGCGACTGCGATAAGGACTGTAGAAGGGGAAGAATCTCTGGACATGCAGTGCTAACGTAAGAAAGAGTCTATAGGCATAAGAAAACTAGGCTACTGCTGATCCCTTTGTGACGCAGCTCCACGAGTTTTTCGATATATCGCGATGGCGTGTTTTCAAGCGCTCACGAGTCTCGTAGCCGGGTAACCCTGACCTTTGCTCTCTCGCGTTTGCTTCGTGCTGTACCTTATAATTAAGGGGTCAAGATCATGGGAGGGAGGGACGCTGCATCAAACTTGCCACACCTTCCCAGCTCTCGAAGGATCCTGTCGATTTCCCAAAGAAATCAGCGAAAGCGAATGCTGACTACAGAGATGCAGGAGATTCGGGCACATTAGCCAGCAGCCAGCATCCTTGGGAGTGACAACCGGTAAGCGAGGGCGACCGACATATAGGCTGATATTAACGGAAGGAGGAAGGAGAAAAGTTATAAAGTCGTGAAGCGATGAAACCCGAGGGATCGAGGGATCGAGGGATCCAGGGACAACAAACGATTATATTCAATTGGCCGTATGTTAATGATCGCGAGAGGAAGTCCATTAATAACGTCGGACTAAAGACGAACGTCGCGAGAGTCGCACGTGTTAAGGATGCAGGCGACGGAACGACGATAAATTATAAGGGGTTTAGTCCTATAGGGAGTGACGCCGCTCTGCGCGTCAGTCGCCGAGACCCGAGTGAAGTTGCGCAATGACCAGCTGGTTACTCCGTCAAGTAAGGAAACGGTGATTCGGAATGGAGTTTCTCGGGTCAGCGAGACCCACGCGCACCGCTCGAGCTCTAATTAAATCTTTCTCGAGTTCTCTCGGGTTCTCTCGGGTTCTCTCGGGTTCTCTCGGATTCTCTCGGACGGTGGTGGGCACAATGATTTCGATCTGTCCTCGGATAAGAGAAAGAGCGCGGCTCGCGTTGCGGCTATCCTTGTCTCTCGTCGTTGCGCATCCCCAAGAGTCCACGGGTCCAGGGAACAAGGCCTTAACGATTTCTCCTCCGATAAGACTCCTGCCAGAGGTAGAGACTCATATAGGCCGCACCGCACGCACACCTAACGACTACTTACCGGCTAATCTTTCATCTTAGATCCGTCCTCCTATCCGCCCACGTTAATTCGCGCTCGCGACAGCCACAACGATTACGAGATTACGGTCCGTAAAGCGCTGCGCGGAGGGGCGGCTGCTTGGACAGCAGCTGGACCAGCATAGATCCCGGAACGAAGCTCCCATTGCACTTGGCAAGGGTGTGCAGGAACACCAGGGGGTGGGGGAGGGGGGGGGGCTGAGTCCGGGTGGCTTTACCGGCTAATCTCTCATCTTCCAGATTCCTCTTCTGCCGACAGGTACCGGGGGGCGGTCGGCGAATTTGCATTCGCAATGGCAATAATCCTAACAATTACGAGTTTGGCGGTTCCGCCCGACGATTCGGCACGGCGCTAATTGTCGGGGAGTCGCGTCGCCGCCTGATTTATTCAGTTTTTCTCGCTCCCGTAATTTGCAGGACCTGGACCATCGAGATATCGACGCTCGATCTCATCGCCTCTCGTTTCACTCATTTCGCAATCGAGCTCAAATCTTTCGGAAGATTTTCTCGTCGAAGATTCCATGGGACTTTCCAGATTTCCAGGTAGAGTTTAAGGTGGACGTAAGGCAGCAGGAATAGTAACGTAACGACGCACGACGCACGACGCACGACGCACGAGGCTCTGCGGGGCACCGAGAAGATACAAGGCGAATAGAGAGAAAAGGCCTCGCCACGCCATTGTATTGTAATACCGTTTAAACTCGAGCAGGTAATAGGCTGTGCTTACAACTATTTAGAATGTACCGGGTGCTCCGCAGGAATAAATCAGACTCCGGTGCTCTGGAGAAATTCAAGTATCGTGTCACAAGGGTCTTATTCTCTGAAGGGCTGAAGGAAACTGCAAAAGTCTCGTCTTTCGAATGATCATCGAAATCAACCAAACGACTGCGGCTGCTCCAGCAGCATTCACGGACAAGAGTTTTAAGTTTCCTCGGATAGCTAATCCTCTTAGAGTCAATTTACGGCGATCGGAATTCACCTCAAAATAGAATTGAAATGCGAATGGGACTTAATCGCCTCGCCTTGTCTCCCTCCAGCCTTCAGCCTCGAACCTCGAACCTCCAACCTCCAGCCTCCCTACCCTTCCGCGTCTTCCCGCTCTTTAGTAACCTTGTCAACCGTTAAACTGTGTAAGTGAAATTCCTCGAGTAAAAAGCCAATAAATTATCTTAACGCCGAGAAGCAGAATGGGCTGATTTCGCAGCTCGGCTCGAGGAAAGTTTCGAGCCGTAACGGCGGACAAAATCTTTTAACGAACAAGAGAAGGAAAGTAGGGAAGGAAAGAAGAGAGAAAAGCCGAACAATTAAATCGATGAAATCGAGGGTGGAGGCCAATGAACATTTAGTGTCGACGGGCAGCTGCGTCAGCTGTGTCAACCGTGTCAGCTGTGTCGAGGGTGTCAAGAAGGACGTAACGAGAGCATGGTAGCCTGGAAGGTGGAAGGTGGAAGGTGGAAGGTGGAAGGTGGAAGGTGAAAGAGTGGAAAAGAAGCGCGAGCTCTCGCGCGGCACAAATCATTGGTCAAGCGGACGTTTATCACCGGCAAAGGGACACATGAATGGACCGTAACGGACGGGCTCGTTTTTGCTCCTGGAAATTTCATTCCCTTTTATTTTCTCTTGAAATACGTCATAGTTAGTGCGAATCCTCGCAGACTGGAAAAGGTTCGAGCGAGGCGCAGCTTTGTGCTTCCCGCAGTTTCCTCCTCCTCAGGACTTTGCGCTTCGCTGCGATCAGCTAGCCAGGTACACAAGTTTTTGCCAGCGTGAACGAGCCTTTACCTTTTTGCCGCTATCAACGAATTACATGATTCTATTAAGAATACGGAGCCCCCGAGCTGCGCGGCTCTCTTTTCTCTTGGAACGCCTTTCCTTGCGTATTACGCCATTACGTCATTAGTCCATTACGTCTCATTACGCTTCCCCTGGGGTTCTCTTGCCGCCTCCTCCATCACCTATGCCAATGATCCAGTTCATAGCTGTGCGGGTGTCGCCATTCGAGCCACAGGTGCCAATCTAGCAGATTAAAAGGACGAGCGGATAAAAGAAATATCTTGACTGGAAGCCGAGTGTGTATTTGCGGACGTGGCAAAAGTGGCAGACGAGCCGGACGAGCCGGACGAGCCGGACGAGCCGGACGAGGCAGACGAGACAGAGGAGGCACCTCGCGAGAACAAAATGCACAGAGGGTGTCGAGTAAAAACGGAAGAACCAGTGGAATAATTAATTGGAGCCAGCATCGAAGGTGCTCGATCCTGGCTAATTGAGTGAGTCTCTTGCTTTGATTAATCGTTCGATCAGCGGCTTTCCTTTGGAAAGAAGATCGCAGGGAGGATCGTGTTGCGATTTCGTGCACATTACTCCTAAGAATTGCGCAACCGAGGAGTCATGACTGATCTCGGACATCGGTCCCGAAGGATCCGAACAATCCGAAGAATCCGAAGAATCCGTTTAATGGATTAAAACGCATTGGCGTTGATCGCTCTCTCTCTCTCTCTCTCTCTCTCTCTCTCTCTATCGTCATCGAGAACTTCTTGTAGATACAGAAGCTGCCATCTGGCTGTTCCTCGAGAGCACGAGTGTCTTTTGTTTTCCCAGCTTCTTCCGTGAAGAAGATAGACAAGAACTAGCGAGTGTGAAACATCTGGAATTTCCATTGTCACCTAGGACCGATCCGACGGCCGAGACGTTAGCGTCGAGTCATCGTGATCAATGATCAAGCCTCCAGAATTTAGGATGAAGACCTGCAGCCTCTTGGAAAATTCGACTCTCGGTTGTCAGATCGGGCAGACTTCCCGAGCGCGAGTGATATCTCTTTCTTTCTCTTCGACTGATATGACGTTGATTATGATATGCAAATTGGCGGCAACACTGCCTAATGAATATTTACTTTGCATAGGAGGGACAGAATGGGATCGATGCGAGGCGCCGATCGAACGTATAATTTTCGAATTAAAGTCCCGATCGAATCGTTGGACAGTCGACCGATGCAAATCGACGAGAGAGACACTTTCCGGCCTCTGTCTCTGCGTTGCGCGTAACGAGGTTACGAGAACCAGTGATGTTGTCCGTTTTTTTAAGCTTTGCAATGAAAAAGAAAATAAAAAAAATAAAAATGACCAATCGCGCAGAGCCCTGCTGTCATTCGCCAAGCACCTGTACGAAGGTTAAATTTCATTTAGGCGCAATGCCATGACGCCGATACCGATACTTACCAGCCAGACAATCGCTCGACGTCAACAACAACAAAAATAGAGCCCGACACGGTGCGTCTGGCGACGTCTGGTGACGTCTGCTTTAATTAACAAAGTCAGAAGTGTCGAGTGCCCGTTCGCTCTCGAGTCTTTCGTAATCGCTCTTCGGCAAAGAAAGACTTAACATTTGACAAGGTGGTGACACTGCCAAAATTATTACCACTATCACTGCCACTGCCATCGTCACAGTCACTGTCATCTCTCGAGCCCTTGAAATCATTATCACCATACCGCAGGATTCACTGACGAAACTTTGACCAGGCGACTCCACTCGTTGTTTCAGGAATAGGAATAAAATATTAGCGGAGACGCTTCGAAAGAAACTGCCGGTTGGCCCTCTTGAGACATTCAGAGGCAAAAGGTAAACTAGGGTTTGAGCATTTTTCGAGCAAGCGAAGAAAACGCAGTATACACGAAGAGACACAGCTGCTACCGGTGGAACTGCCACTCGAAGACAGGCCAAACGAAGTACTGCTGAAGAACGAAGAGAAGCTATGAGGAGGAGAAGGAGGGAGGAGGAGAAGGAGGGAGAAGGGAGAAGGGAGGAGGGAGGAAGGCGAAGAGCGAGAGAAGGACGAGGCCGCCGAGGATGAAGATCGGATGCGCCGGGAGTGCGCTGGAGTGCGCGCCTCGCGTGTGTCGCCGCGTCCTAGCGCTGCTTGCCGAGCAGCAGGATGCTCGCCAAGGAAGCGAAGAATAAAGGACGGGACCCGCCTGGGTCAGCCGAAGAAACGAGAGCTCTCGGCAGGATGCTCGCGAAGCCAGAAGGGAGCCAGAAGGGAGCCAGAAGGGAGCCAGAGGGAGAGCAGAAGGAAGGACTCTCGAGAGGGAAAAATATGGTCCAAGGTTAGGGGTGCGATTGGTCGTGCGGCTGGTGTGCGGATGGTGATGCGGGCAACGCGAAGAAAGGTAATGAGGAGCCTGGGAGGTGTGAGTCGCAGAGATCACTGTGATCAGGAGACCAGCGAGAAGAACCGAACCAATGGAAATTAGCTGCACGCTGTCTTATGACGTCATACCTTGAAAACACCATCGTGCATTAAGACCTAATTAAGGCGCTGTCGCTAAAGGCCAATTAAGAGCTCACCGAAAGAGCCCATTTAATTGTACTTTAGGTGCACTTTGATTTGCTCTGTTTCTAACCTAGCAGTCGCCGTCTGAAAACCACAAAGAATCGAGTATGGTTTGACATGCTAGCCGGAAGTGGCGTCATTCGAAGTAGAGGTTCCTCCTCCACCTTGCGCACTCGGTATGCTGCCTACGAGAGTCAATTACCAGGTACATAAGTTTCTTTCTTCTTGAGAGTCAACGTGTGATAAATGATAATAGAGCGGAAGTCCAAGGCTAATAAATAATAATAGAATGAGCTGGAAGCAGGTTTAGGTATTCGAGATGCTAAAACCGCCGGAAATCATCATGTTGGCAATATAACGAACGGACGGTCGTCTTATTGCTGAGAATCGTTTGGAGATGATGGCGTTTGACAATAAGAGAGAGAGGGGGGGGGGGGGAAGGGAGGGAAGCGCCAAGAGATACAACCAACCGGAGATAGAAAGAGGAGCAGCGAATGATCAAGGAGACCCTCTGTGGCAGCAGTTGAATTAATGTAACTGCGGATTCGCAATTTGTCACGAGGGCAGCCCAATTTCTATGAGGTTAGAAAGTCGGAAGTTATGACGAGGAGGTTATTGCGCAGTCCTATCACTTCGGTCTCGTGATGCGTTTCTACCTCGAATTCGAGTGGCTGGCAAAGAGCGAAGAAGGTCGCGTAGGTTAACGAGACTCCTACGACATCCGTCTGCATGGTCATATTTCAGTGAAACTCGGCGGCGGCGGCGAGGACGGCGGCGTCGGGGTGGGTTTTAGTTTTGGTTTGAGTTTAGGATTGGGGGGGTGAGGGTGCGTCTCGAAGGCAGCCCAATTATCCGCCTCATTTATCGGGGGGATGAATTCCGACGAAGTCGACCGAACCAACTCCCCGATGACTTCGGAAGGATATCCGTCGGGACGGAATGGCCGACATTACGCTCTACTCGAAAACTTCTTAACCCGCGATTTCTTGCTCCCTCTCTCTCTCTCTCTCTCTCTCTCTCTCTTTCAAACCAGAGAGAGATTTCGGAGAATCTTCGAATTCCTGAGAATTACCCTGAAGATGATATCCTGATAAGATCTAAGATTATCGTAGAGGGTCGAAGCGATCGCTTTGTGGGATGTCCGTTATCCATACCGTTAGAGAGATTAGGATTAGGTCAGCCCAGCCGAAGAAGCCAAGATCAAGATTCAAGATTGAAGATTCGAGATTCCCTGCCGAGTATCTTTCCATTATAAGTAAATAAACTACTGCTGATTCGAGTAAAAGTGGTAATCGGGGGAAGCTCAGTTCTGAGCGGGCAACGAGGATTTCAAGTTCGCTGAGGAAGTCGATGAATAATGGGGAATAATGGGGAATAATGGGGAGTAACGGGGAGTAACGGAGAGTAATGGTGCATAACCTAACCTGCAGGGGAGGGGTGGAGGAGATCGGAGTCTCCTGTTATTCCTTCCAGCAGCCTGATTCTCCAGACTTCCTATCATCCCCCAGTCGGGCAGAATTTTCAAGGCGTATCTAGGACGCAAATCATCCCATGATGCATAGAGTGTGCTGCTGCCCCTTATCTTGCAGACACCCGTTATATTAATCTTCTTGCGAGAGTTAAACGCTGCTCGTGGCAAACTTTTATGAGATACGCATTCGTTATCCGCAGCGTAAGTATAGCGGATATGCTCTAGTATGCTGGCTTCTAGCTATATCAATCCGCCCTCCTGTAATTCGATTATTATTCTCAAGTTATCACGAATCTCGCATCTGACGAAACTGATATTCCGATATTCCAATATTCCGATATTCCGATATCCGGATATCATGATGTATTGTACGATAGCAGCACATCTGTGCGACGACGTTTACACGCAGCCCAGGCCACCCTTCGATGAGACTCGATACCTATCGATCTATGATCCAGCTATCCAGCCATCCAGCCATCCAGCCATCCAGCCATCCATCCACATTGTCTTGTGTCCTACAAGGTCTCCAAGTTCAAGTGACATCTTTCAATAATATAAAGCGTTAGAGTGGCACTTTCGGCATGTCATTTTCCTCTGATTGGCTCGCGATGGGTTGTGATGGCTCGTTCCGGTTCGATTGCGGTTCGATTGCGGTTCGATTGCCTTTTCCTAGGGAATCAGAGAAAAGACGGTTTATGCCCGCGTTGGGGCTTCCCATAGTTCGAATTCCTTTATGGCAGCATAACAGGGCAAAAGTCGAGAGGCAGATAGGTTTACAGAGAGAGAGATGGATGAGAAGAGAGAGAGAGAGAGAATGAGGGAAGGAAAAGAGAAGACAGAGGAGAACTCGAGGAGTCTTGCCAGAATCGCTGCTGAATTATCCCGCCACTCGAAGAGTCAATCCTTCTATCGGACTCTGCACTGACTGAGTGAGACTTACGTCGGAGATCTTTGAATAAAGATTACCGCATTCTTAGATTTTCTCCCGGGTCGAAGATTAAATCTGTACACGAGAGCAACCAGCCCAGTGTCATTTTTTAGTCTCCTAGTAACCCGACACCGTCGGCCATTTTTATTGTAAGACTGAACGAGACCCGGCGAATAGTCCAACGACTGTCTAATCTCCACGTATCCAGCTTGTTAGTGACATTGGCGCATTAAATGAGAGACGCAAAGTCCCCATAGTGAAGTCTCATTTTTTCGACAGTTTTCCCCTAAAAAGATTTTCACTCGGCGCGACGCCTCCTGAGTTTCCGTCCTTTCGGATTTTCAGGAAAACTGGCTGTTTCACCAGGGAAGGCTGCGGGGAGGGGGTTGATCGTGCTCCAGCCACATTAATCAATTAATCAATGAATCAACTAGCGAAGCTATAAGTAAGACACACGTGCCCACAATGGACACAGAGGGACAATTTAAATGACTTATTATGCGAATTTAGACTACACGTGTCGAAGGATCCCGTGATCCAAGACGTTCATTTGTCTTTTCTTCATTTTTCATCAATTACGCTCGAGATCAAGTGAAGTTCTTCCCCCTTTCCGTCCGACATATGTTGTTCCTCCTGCTGTTCCTCCTGTTCCTCCTGTTCCTCCTGTTCCTCCTGTTGCTGCCCTTTTTCCCACGTTTCAGTCGACAGCGTCGCTTTAACGCGATAACGACGCCGATTTTCTCGACTATGACGATCATTTCGATTCTCTAGAAGACAAGGACGCTGTTCAGTCCCAACGAGAGAGAAAGAGAGAGAAAGAGACAGGATAGAGGAGAATAGAATAGAATAGAGAGAGAGAGAGAGAGAGAGAGAGAGAGAGAGAGAGAAGACCTCACGTAGAGAAGAATAGTAATAACGCAAGAGAAGACAGAGTGAAGGACTTTGGGTTCGCCAAGTCTAAAGGAAGATCCTCTAGAAGAAGGTTGAAGAAAGTTTCGAGATGCTGCTGTTCCTCCTTCCCCGCCGGCCGCCCTCTCAATGGACAATGAGACTGTATAATGTCAATAGAGTGATGCGGCTGAAATACCGGATAGGCAGCCTAATGACAGCCTTCACAATGAAATCATTTTCATAAATTTAAGTCCAAAGCTCGCTTAGTCATAACTCTACGAGAGTTTCCTTCCTTCCTCCCTCGGTCTCCGGGAGGCATAATGGACCAATTACCACATCTCGGGGCAGCGCATATCAGCAGGACTCACTGAGTATATAACGCACAGTCATAGATTCTTAACAACAATGACGCCTCTCAGTCCTAGACGATTTATTGTCAAGAAGACAGATAGTAGAACTTGTCAAAAATGTAAACAACTGCATCGATGCATCGTCATTTTACAGTCAGAATATTAACGTGCTTCCTACATTCGATCTTCTTCACTTTCTATGATATTTTCTACATTTTAAAAGATTCTTAAGTTTATGGCTATTAAAATCGTCTGGGTCAACGAAGGTAGCCTTAATGTGAAGTAATATTAGAGAAATTACGAATCTCTTACCTGTAGAGCATCAGAAATTGACTTCGCTCTTCGCTTCTACTTTCCAGTGTCGAGCTGCCCGATGCACAGAACATATTTTGAAGGCTCGCGATTGCGGATCCGCAGCAGGAGCTGATCGCACAAGAAGAAGAACGTTAGCTGTGCAGAACTCTGAGAGCTAAAATGCTCCGCGGAACAAAAAGAAACGTCAGCCAAGAGAAACTGAGAATCGACGTTCCAGACAATATTTGAGATTAATGTAGGTAAATTTATGCAAAAAGTTTAAATGAGAAAGTTATAAGAAACAATAAATTTGTAAAGTTACACTTTCTAAAACGATTGTTTTTTCAATATGCTTTCTCTTGGAGTTTCGAGCGAAAAATTATTCAGCTATACAACTGATTACCACTTTTCATGCTCCCCACTTCTTCGCATCTTAAAGAAGATGACGTATTGGACAGTGTGGAGTTGTCTAGATTATTATTAAGCTTTCATCTATACGAACAAGAAAGCTAAGAACCGTTTTTAACCTAGAATCTTTGGACTCTTCTGTTATGAGGTACTTGAGGATCTTGTGACGGAATGACCATTGATGACCAAGAACGGCAGAAGAGAGGCCGGTGAAGTACCGACCGCGCCAACGCGATTACGCGATTGGTACCTCCGCAAGCCACTAGGTGAGGCTACTGTGGTTCTGCTCGGCCACCGAGCCAAAGACATGGCGATGAAGATGCTGTTACCTGCATGCCGACGGGGCCATATCCTAGTGAAACAGCAAATAAATAAAGGAATTGATACTGTTCATACGTTGTTAACGTGTGTGCGACCCTTCATTTCCTGTCTCCGATATCTCACGAATGATCTTGTGCGTCAGTTTGTGCAGAGAGTCCTCCAGGTCCTCACAATAATTTATGCTCGCAATAACCTTAGCTTTATTAATTAAGCGCAATCTACTGGATAAGTTTGGAACTACGAATGTTCGATTGAAGTATTATCATACTTGTGAAAATTTCTGGTGGAAGACGCAAAAGGAATTCTGTTAGGGATTCGGTGAAGTTAGGTTAGGATCAAATAAGTTACGTAGTTAATGGCCATCTCTGAATAGCAATTAATAGTGCATGCAGGTACTTATTGGTACTTATGTGTTATACTTCGCAGGAATTAATTTTGTCAATCAGGTTAGATTTTTATATATGTATCAAATTTTAGTAAAGTTACCGATAGATGATCGTTCCATGAAGAGTATTTAACTAGCAAGTATGTCAAATTCGCTTGTACAAAAAAGTCTGGAATTGTTTGGTTACGAGAAAGATTCCAAACAAGGTAAACCCGAACGGAGCACGACGTTAAATAAAATTTAAATACAATGTTACTTGTCGTCTAGGAACATTTGATAACGTGCACGTACATCGCCTCAATTCTTCAATTTTTTTTTAGGTAAAAAAAGAAAGCGCGAAAAATACCGAGGTGTGTTGGATTTAATTCCAACACAACACAAGGTTGTTTCAAAGCGTAAAACGTCTGGTAAGTAGAAATTTTTAACTATAATGACAATTGAAAACTAAACTAAAATATCTTCAACTGTTAATTTGTATCTTAAATTATAGATAACAATATAGTTATAAGTAGATCAAGCAAGATCACTGTCCATGAAGCCAAGAAACAATTGGAGATCAAAACTGATCCTACAGAAGAGAATGTTCAGCGTCTTCTTATTCTGAGTAACAATCGAATTGATACTAAAACAACGGACACGGTACATGCTTTCTTACAACACATTGATTATAGTTTCATTGCAAATTGCCTGAGTCATTTAAACATTAATTATTTTATTGCCATTTCAGTTGCTAGAGCGTGCACTAAAAAAACAACGCAAATCCAAACCAGTAAAGGAGATAAAGAATGAAAGTAGCGCATTCACTGAAGCAGACTTTGTAAAGTTTGAAAAAGAATTTTTAGGGTCATGAATACTTGATGCAAATAAACAGCTGCCGTGCCACTAAATAGTTATTCAGTGATGTTAGAAAGCGATCGTGAAAAGGGCAAAGCAGTTCTAATTATAATTTCTGCTCTTTTTCTCTATTATTCTGTTTGGGTAATCGGACTACCATTTATAGATGACAGCAGACTCCGTTCTTTGTTCTATAATCACAATGTTGCCTTATTAATTCCTGCTATTTTTGGTTTCTGCTTCATTGGTGGTTTAGTGTTGTTTACAGTCTACCATGTCAGGCCACATTTAGCGGTATGCAATTCACCAGAAAAGTACGAAAAATATGTCTGTTATAACAAAATGTAGATTTATATAAATATACTCTAAAGTTCCATTCCTTACATTCGATATATATCCAGTGAGTTGTCAAAAAATCAAAATATTTTATTTTGCCTGAAAAAGTGTTTATGCACCATCCTTGATCGATAGTCTACACGTTAAAACTTATTTCTTCATTTGTTTACATAACCGTCCTGATAACTAATTGCCTTTTGACCGAATATTCTTTATTACATCATTCACAACTGGATTCTCTGATCTCTTTGATCTTTGGCGTGTATTTCAATACAATGACACTCAATGTCGATGTCTGATTCGTGCCAGAACGGATTGTAAAGTGAAATCCCTAAGTAGAATAATGAATAAAAAGCTTGTGATCGGAATTTCCGGTATAACGTGCAGCGGCAAGAGCACTTTGGCTACTAAAATTCAATCGGTAATACCAGATTCGCTAATTCTCAACCAAGACGATTATTTTCTGCCAGTTGACGATCCTCGACATGTTTACGTTGCTGAATTACATCATCAAAACTGGGAGATAATGACGAGTCTGGACATGGAGCAAATGCATATGGATCTATTAAAATGGATAAATAGCGGTACTGAGCAGACTAGCTCGAGCGTTCAACCTCGAGTTCTTATATTAGAGGGATTCCTGATCTTCAACTACGAGCCAATTGCAAATTTGTGCGACATGAAATTTTTCCTGACACTGAATAAAGAAGATTGCTGGAAGCGAAGAAAAGTGCGCAGCTACGACCCACCGGACGTTCCAGGTTACTTCGAGATGGTCGTCTGGCCGGAATACATCAGACACAAATCCGAACTTAAGCAAAACAAGAAACTGTACGACTCGATTGTTTTCATTGATGGTTCCCGAAGGCAACAAGACATTTTCAACCTTGTTTCATCAGCTATTATACAGCGATTAGCTTAATCGTATTTAGAAATATTTGAAAAATCAATTCTATTATGTTAATTCGCGGTTCGCAGGGACACAAGAATAAATTGAATTGGACAAACTTCCTTTGTCGAATAAAAAAGTGTTAGATTCAGTCGTTTATTATCTACTTATGCAATATCTTTTTATTGAGTCCAGTCACTCAATAATTGTGCCTAATAAATTTTCCCGCATAAATTAATTACCTCTAGTTCTTGTCATAAAAAGTAAACTTTACTTACCTGGCGTATTTGTGCATCGAGCGATTTCCTACTAATCTACATTTACCAACTCAAACCTCTCTCTCTCTCTCTCTCTCTCTCTATATATATATATTCATTGAAATGGACACTGAATAAGATGCTGTTAATCGTAGATAGTTTGCGAATGTCGGGCGGGTCGATTCTCACAGATTGATTGACATCTGATTATTAGGTAAGAGCCTAAATGAATTGGCGAGGACTTGAAATATTATTTCCTCTGTATATTAAACCTGAATCTAACGATACGCAGTGCAAAAACGAAATTTCCATATTTTACATCTTTTGAAAAAGTTCCACAACATTTTTCCACGTTTTCTCACATTTGATTCAATCAATGATAAATGGGCAAATGGTTAGTGATTAATGGATGCAATATGTGGCTCCTATGCATCCCGGAATATTACTGGAAGCAACAAATTCCTGAAATCGACAAGATAAAAAAACCGCTCACAGTATCTGTGCAATTGACTACAGAGAAATTCAGTCTTATTAAAAAATTAAGCTCTATTTCGAACTGTCAATGAATATTTTGCAAACTATTCACACAACACAACTGTCGAAGCCCAGAGTCTTCCATAAAAATCTTGGCCAACCACGAGGTAACTTATTGCGCCGATTCTCCATACTTTATACTGTCAACAAATTTTCATGGTCATTTTTTCATCTTGTTACTACCTCTTGCTCAAGCGTTTAAATTGACGGACTGTTTGAATTACAAGCCGTCAAAGATACGCACCGCTTTGAACAGACATTTCATTATTCTTTTCCTTTTTTCCTTCTTTTTTTTTAATAAAGATAACGCACAACGACGTGTGTATGTTACATAGAATAGGTGTTGTGTTTTGGCTGGCCCTGGGCGTTCGGTGCGATAGTTGACGGTGATCCGGTTGTCTGGTCGTCCTGATCATTTTGACCACAAGCTTTACGTACATATTGTGGCGTTACTATTACTTCCTCCTCCATTTCAAGCACGCGCTTATCAAGCTCAGCACACGCGGCCATCTCCTTCTCAAGCTTGGCAAGCATCCTGGGTGAATTGTATTTTTCAGGATCGTCATGGAATACCACCATGCCGTCCTTTTGATTGATCGTCGCAAAGATCTCTCCGTCCTCGATCTGGAAGTACAGCACTCCGTAAACAACATTACAACTTCCGATGTCTAAGTTTTAGAAAACCGAAGACACAAGGAACTCTGTGTCTCTAATAATTACCATATTGAGAATGTATTTCTCTGCGTCGGCGGGACCCGGAAGCTGAACTCTACTCGCAACGTCGCTCAAGCTGAGCGTCAAAAAAGTTTTCGTCAGCCTCTGTATGTTCTTCTTGTACAAATAACTAAGTACCTGCTTGACTAAACCCATATTATGGTCTCTCACAAACACCTCTTGATACTTAGTGATAACTAATTGAACCTCATCGCAACCGTTCGTCCAGTAAGCGGTAACCAGGTCTTGGTAAGCCTGACTCAAGGGTTTAATAAATCTATTCACTACCTGACTGGCGTATTTCGGCACAATCAATACTTTCCCAGGCAAAATCAATGAGACCAAAATGTACTTCTTATAAGCCTCAAGCATAATGTGACTCACTGCCATTGCGGGCGTTGTCACGCACACTTCGAAAAAGTATAATGCCCGATCATAGTTCTTAAGCGCTGTGTATATCATCCCACCATAATAGTAATAGAGCAAAAAGTACTTTGAGTCAAACTGTCCACCTTCTTGGCTAATTCCAGTAATGTCTGTATCAAGAAATTCAAGCGCAGGCTTAAAGCACTTCGACAAAAGGCAAAGCTGGCAGAAGTCAGCATGTATCGAAGTTAGCTGACTGTCAAATAACTGGATTTTACGAATTGCACGATGTAGCAATTCAATACCACGTATGGGCACGTGAAGGTCAATCAGTGATTGAGTGAGCAGATGACACAATTCCGCATCTATTAACACAGAACAAATTGGATCGACTTAAAGCTCCCAATTAAGTACCACAGCAATTTCATATACCTCAAAGGTAGTGAATGAATCGCATAAAAATTATTGAGAAATAATAGTTACATGTTTCTGGGGCAAATCGAACTTGTTCTCCATTGCATCCTAGAATAAATTCTTGCACTTGATTGAACAACGGCTTGTAGGCATCAGGGTTGCGCGCACCACTTGGACTAGGTAGTGAAAATTTTACACATAACACTGCCAAAATACCCAATGAATGTTGTTGCAAATCCAACGTCTCTAGAACATTATCTAGATGTTGACCGTTCTTCATTAATACATCTGTAGACTTGCTTATAACATCACATAGCTCCCGAAAGTTTCCTGAAAAAAATCAACATCTTTTCATAGTGACTAACAAATAAATAAATGGCAATACTAATAGATTAATGTATGTAGTTTGCTCTTATGCATGTCAATGAACCATAAATATTTTTTGTTCATCAAAAAGTATATCAGTTGTGTTCCTCAACACGCTTGATTTAGATTATTATTAATAAGCATACATAAAACTAAGGTTATACGAGCCAGAAATTTGGCATGTAGACTCATATTATTGATTTAAACGAAGACTGTGAAAATGTACAATAATGCAGTTTAAATATAACGTTGCATTAAACATCAAATACAACTTTGTCAAGTTCAAAAAGTGCAGATGAAATACAATCTTATTTATGAACAAAGAATATTGGGACAGTGAATTCGAGGTTATCTTCTGCAACTAGAAGAATGAAAGATTTCAGGTTATTCGCAAATACCTTGCGCCGAGAGCGTCCGGACATTATTTACAAACTGCTCCAGTGCCGACGCCATTACTGCTGATCTTTTCTTTTCATCACCACTTCTGATCTGTTCAAATTGTATTTACAAGTTATCAGAGCGAGCGAATGATCAAGCGATCGAGGAAGATGACGTTTTGAAAGGGACGGCTGGGCGACTGCAGCGCCCCAAGAAATGCTTCTATTTTTCAAAACTGTTTAAAATACGTCGCTACTTTAAAGCTACCCTAATAATATAAAAACATTCTAAGAAAATCCTTGGAACCTCGTGTTAAATTATATTCTGATTCGTTTTTATTAAGAATGTTTTCGCTTGAACTTGAACTCGTACATGGTTCTTGGTACATACATAAAAGTCTTACTTAGATATTTCGGCGTATTTCGAAAACCGCCATCTGCTTATTTAGTAGTGTAATCAATAATTCAAAAGATATATATACATATTCATCAATAACTTAACTGCACGTGCGAGAGATGCAACAATTGACATGTTTATTAGTTTGGCTAATTCAACAATGGAGAGCGGAGATACTTGGTCAGAGACTCGAACAACCCTATCAAAGGAATAGTTACCTTCGATTACCTTCTTGGAGTGGAAGTTTGTCGCCAGGCAACTCAGTTCACCGGTTGTGTTTCCTGTATTCAGTTAGGCGTGTCAACGGTATCAGTCTGCTCAACCGTTCTAGATTGCTATACTGGATTAAAACTGTTATAAAGGACTAGAAAGGTTTTTTAAAATGTCGAACGCCACCTATAACGAACTGTGGGACCAAGCTCAAAGTGCTTTAAACGAGGTGATTCAAGCTGATACGATTCTTCAGGGATCCAGACCTCAGAAAGACCGCAACAGAGCGCATAAAAGCGTCGCTGAACTTTACGTTAAGTATATTGAGATCTGTAACAAGTTAGATCAGTGCTACGATCAAATTATTCAACCCCAAAAAAGAATATTGATAAGGAAGCTTCTTGATTCGAGCATCGGTCGAGTACTGGAGCTGAAGCACGAGCTAGTCGACATTGACTTATCCGAGCACAGTTACTTCGACGACATGTTACTCAAATATGGACTTACGCCTCAGGAGGCGGAAGTTGTTGTGCCGAATTACTTCCGGAGAGAACGCCAGAGTGAAATAGAGGGAAGACGGAAATTCATAGAAAACACTCTGAGGAAGTTGGGGGCCTTCAACGAGGAAGCTACCCCCAGAAAAATGTCCGAAGCCGAAGCGATAAGGCTGATACAAGTGCGTTTATAAACTGTCAATTTTCAATTATTTAAAAGACGGAGACATCTGACTCCTTTAAAAGACTTGTTATTATTAAAAAACGAAAATTTCTATGTTAATCTTTGTCCTAGACGCACGAACGAGCAAGGCAGGGACGAGTGAGATTCCAATTTATGAAAGAGATTCGGGAAATGAAAGAGAAGTCGATGATAAAATCTGAAACAGAGGAGGAGGATGCTGCCGGTGGAATAGCAGCTGCCCTCAGGATCCAAAAGGTCTGGAGAGGCTACATTACCAGACGTAGAGTACGAAGAAAACGCATAGACGAGATGCTTCTGATCGGTAACTAAATCAACATCTACAGATATTGTTACTTGATAGAATTGGAGTATTGTGACATTTAAGGGGGATCTTTTAGTGTCGAGCGACAAATACTCACAGCGAATGAAATTCCCCATAGATCATAGGTAAATGTAAGAAATCGCGAAGCATAATAGAGAATAATTATACACAGGTATGATCCAGCCGAGTCAAGTGATAACCGAGAATGCAAGACAGGCCGAGCGAATTAAGCTCTATAGGTATAAAAAACAAATGGAATATCAGGAACTCTACGCTGATCTAGCGCTCGAGACGAAGGAGCGCATTCGTAGAGAGAAAAGTGCGATAATCGAGGAAAATTTGAGAAGCCAAATTCGCAAATGGATCAATAGCTCCTTTCAGGAAACTGGAAAAATACCAGAATTGCCATCAGCCGAGAGTGGGGGTTCCCGTATTATCTTCAGCAGACAGGTGAGCCATTCACATCACACTCGCGTCAAATATAAATAATGTAAAGTTTGGTAGAGGCCAAGTGAGACGTGATTTTTGGGACTCAGGGAACCGAGAGCACAATTAGTAAATCAACGGGAGTCTCCTCGAAGGAGTCCAAGAAGTCCAAGAGGAGCAAAACGAAGAAGGAGGGTGATCTTGAACAATCGGAGGACGAGTCTGATCCAGGATTCAAGCCGATACCTTCAAACTTCTTGCCGGAAATGGTGCAAGCATCGCAGGAATACCAGGAGGTCTGGAAAAACAAAGATGAGTCGACGAATCCCGAGCAGCGGCCTTACCTTGACATGATCGAAGACGAGAAAAGTAGAGAGGTCGAGGAAGAAGTCAGACTCATAGTCGATCAAGCCTTACGCGGTAAAGTCGTGCGCTCACCTTATAGTTATTTATGTGATCATTATCTTGCTTGATCTTCGGAGTTACCTTACCCTTTGACATAGGTGACATAGAGGCTCTTCAAGCAGCTCTCGATCGGGACCGGGGTCATAAGGGCAAGCGTGTCAAGAAAACTCAAAAGAGGCTCCGTAGAAGTGGAAAAAAGAACAAACGCAAGAAAGAGAAAGACCTGACGCCCGATAGAACGACAGAGTCGCTATTTGAAGAACTAATCTCTAATGGGATTATCAAACTCCATCCCGAAATACGATTAGGAAACTTCAAGGGCGAGAAATCTTTTGCCAATTATGAACTCAGGGAGAAGGGAAAGGATCCTCTGCCAGCTCTGGGTGAGTCGATCCTTGAAGAGCTTCAAGTGGTGCCTTCGGCTACTCGTACATGTGTATCTGATATATTTTGAATTCGGAAAGACGTGATTGTGACAGGTGACATCAGACAGTTGATAGGAGAGTACTGCATTCTTCCACTGGGCAACCTCATCCTTCGGCAACTTAGTCCATTGGTACGTTCCGTCCTGATAGGAGGTCCTCACGGGAGTGGAAAGAAAATGCTCGTGCATGCCATCTGCACCGAATTGGGAGCAACTCTTTTCGATATCACTCCGGCAAATATTGTTGGAAAGTATCCTGGAAAATCGGGACTTATCATGCTACTTCACTTGATATCCAAGGTATTAGAGATAAGGAAAAGAGCACTCACGTCAGATATCTGACGAACGATCTAAGCGCATAAATAAATTTATAATGCGAAACACAGGTATCGCGACTTCTACAGCCGTCGGTAATTTTCATGGAGGACGCCGAAAAGCCTTTCGTAAAAAAGGTTTCAAAAACAGACAAGACTGATCCTAAGCGTCTGAAAAAAGATCTTCCGAAATTGATTAAAGGTATCACCGGAGAGGATCGGGTAATTCTCGTGGGTACCTCTAGCTCTCCTTGGGAAGCTGATCAGAAGCTCCTCTATCAGACGTACGACAAAGTTATCTACATACCCCGACCAGACTATGGAACAATGTCTCTCCTCTGGAAGGATTTACTGTACAAAGTGCGTTAGAGTCATTATTAATTGTTACTCCTGGTTGTCGGCCATCTGATCATCCTATTTGATATACGATAGACTCCAATGATTCTCATAGTCAATTAATGTCCACAGTACGCAGGAATCAGCAGACAGTTCGATACTTCAGCCATGAGCAAGGTCTGCGATGGATTCACGGTTGGCACTGTACTCGAAGCCATTAACGAGGTAGATTATCCATTCTTGTGAGATTGTCGGCCATTCGACATGTGCTTCTGATTGAGTATTCTAGGTGATGACCACAAAGAGGATGGTCCAGTTGAGAGTACAGCCATTGACACACGGTGAGCTGGTGAATGCCCTGAGCGCGAAGGAGCCGGTTTACCGCGAAGAGGAAGACGCCTTTCTTAGTAAATATCTGACAAGCGAACGAATGTCTTTTCAATTTCTAAGCATATTATCCAAATGAATTATCTTGCAGCCTGGTTTTCGAAGACGCCAACGTGTCGAAAGAAACAGCGAGCGATTGAAATCGAGCAACAAAAACTTGAGGAAGCAAACGAAAAGATGAAGAAAGGGAAAAAGTAAGAGACGGACGTGGAGAAGGCTAAGGGAGCAACTGCTGGGAATTGAAGGATTGCACTTTGCGATACATCACACGCTGCACGCGTCACATAATACGCTTCCCAAAAGATAAATAAAGACTCAGAGTAACCGAGCACTAGGAAAAATATAAAATAATAGATTCTAACGCAAGAAGATGCATTGAATTGTCGAATTTTGCAAATTGAAACTAGTTCATCGACGGATCTCCGGATCTTTGTCAAGAAGAAATAAGACGCTCGTCGGTTCATCCAAGTGCCAGCTGAAAATCCATGCTAGAAGGAATCAGATAATTTATAGGTGACTGTGTATAGAAAGAATGTGCCTTGGCGCATTCAATGATAGATGATAATGGGACAAGGATGAAGAGTAAACAGGAGTGCGACGGCAGTCGAGGAAGAGAATAGAGAATAGAGAGGCTACAAGAACAAATGAGAAGAGGTTAAAAGACGAGGAGCAACAAGTAAAGAGATATTTATCGTCCACAGTGTTTCAAGGGCTCACGGAGATCGATGACTTCAATATTCATAATCTGTGCCGGCCAACGACAAGCGAGCCAATGTATGGACCAAGTTCAAGAGTTCGCGATAGCCGCCAGTTATCATTTGTCGCCTAACCGAATGAAGCCATGATCCTTGCATGCGCTGTCTGTGATTTCTGCTTTGAGAAATCTAATCGTTGCAACGTGCTTCTCTCACCCTTGACCCGTGATTAACTAATTTGCACGTGTCCAAGCCTATTCTACTGTGATTCGTTATATGACTCTCCCATCGATGAAACATCACCAAATTATTACAGGATCTATTATCGGAGTGACCTTTGGACTAATATCTATAACATAATAACGAGGATTGCCATTAACGTGGCAATGAGACGAGACGTTGTATGATTACATGAGAATGGAGATCGATTTAATTATCACTCAGATCAATGTCAGGCCGCACTTTAAGACAATTTAAGACGTCCTTGTTCATTATTTTATTACGTATTATCATTAGTATGAACTTGTGTGGATCTTTTTGTACGACAATATTTTAAAGTAAAATAGAGTCATAGGTGATACATTAACATATATTGGTTAATGCTAAAACGTCGTTATGTTTAATTACCACGCGCACGTGAAGTTCACGTGAACTTTTTGAACTTGATATAAAATATAATTTACCTTTTTGCGCCGCCTCTAGGTATCTACATAGACGTCATTGAAAAATATCTTATTCATGTATGCTCGATCCCAAAAGTATGAATGCCCGCAAGAGGGATTCCAATGTCATTAACATGCCTGACTCCTATATCGTAGCAGCACCGAGGAATCCAACAAGTTTGAAGAGAGACGCTCTTTACCTGCTCAACATAAACTGAACGTGACAAAAAGCATTGACCTCGCAGTACAGATCTGAAAACGCGAAGGACGGAAGTTGCGCAGTTAGCGAGAGTTCCGAATCATCGATACCTTGCGACTGACTAGGAACGTCAGACATATACAAAGAAGTACAGGCACCTCGTAGACGGTCAAGGAATAACCGAAGATCATGATCGATCGCTTGAGACCTTAGAAATGCGCCTGGTCGCCTCATTACCACTCCGTGGTAGCCCATCAAATGGAGACCAATCGTTCAGTTAAGGTGACAAACGACCTAAAAAAATTATTCTTTCTCCGACGACTCTCAGCCCTAGACTCTTGTTTATGGCCACGGTGGTGATGGTGATGATGGTGATGATGGTGATGATAGTGATGATGCCATTCTAGTATCCGCCAGCTCTAAACTTCTTTCATTGGATCCGTTCATGAAAAAATGTTCACTTACTGTGAAGCAATGTGCATAGGTGTGTTCGAAAGTGAGCCGACAGCGCTGAGAGCATCTTGTGTCTCGATCAGACACGTGCAATAAACAGAGAAACAACTATGCACTCTGCACTCTCGGCTCATTTTCGAACACACCTATAGTGCTTCGATGCACGAACGGGGACGTCCTGTTAGAAACTTTTAGTGGCTAATCGATTGCATAAGCTCGTACGACCATGTTCATGTCGTATCGATATCCCGCAAATATAAAGTAATAGTTAGAAATGTGTCATGTTCAAATTTCGTAATCAAGCATGGAACAGTTATGAGAAGCCTCGCGTGCATACGCACCTATCACATTTCTGAGAAGGAAATCGTAGCATCGGCAGTCTGTACCTGTTACTTTGTGTTTAGTGGGTAGGAACACTAATCAAAGTGTGCCCTTCCAAGTTGGCCAAGAAGAAGAAGAAAAAGAAGAAAAATAACGGAAGCGCAATTACTACGATCACTGATTAGCCTAAGCAAATTGACACGGCGTGGGGATATTTGCGCCTCGTTGAGAACTCTATTACGTGCTGGTTGGGATCAAAGTGCTGGCGTCGCTGACTGCATCATGATTCAAGCAAAATCGCGTGGCTGCGATGAAAGAATTAATGCTCGACCTCGAATGTGTCCTCTGCGAGGTTATTTGGATAATTCAGGTTTCGTTATCAGCGCTTATCCCTTGTATCTTCTCCACCGCCTTCTCTTCTCCTACTCCTTCGTGTTCGCATTAGTCTCCGGCTCGAATTCTCTTTGGCAAATAGTTACGATCTAATGAGTTTTGCACTCGATGATTTTTTTCTAATTCTTGCTCTTTTTCCATCGAGACAATGAGGAGGAGAAGAAGAAGAGATACTTGACGCGATAGTCTAGCGAGTCTTTTCATATCTAAATTACGCCAAACATCCTTTCACCTTTACGTGACGATATTGGATAAATTTTCAAAGAAGGTACATAAATTCTCATATTCAGATGTGTACCTAGTACGTGCGTCACACGTGGCTCCATGTTCGCCACATGCGATATTTGTATTTTTGCGTTGCTTCTTACTCTTGTACTGTCCAGTAAGTACACCTGCACTAGGGCCAAACTCTCTAGCATTGATTATCTATTTCTATCCATAGAACTGGATGTCACTGCTACTGATGACATTTAACAGCTAATATCATTCGTCCTATGCGCGTGGTAGCAGCCTAAAGAACTCCGACCACAATGCCATAAGATCTCTTGCCTTGCCATTACTTGCCTGCTGGTGAACGGCTGTCGGTCCGCTTCGGGGCGTCTCCGAAACTCAACTCTCCTATACTGAAAAGGGTTGAGCAGCGCGTAAAAATTAAAAACATACGTGATTCTCGAAGATACTGTTTTTAAAAGTCGTTCTTATAAAACTGCTAAAAGATTTTCCATTGAGGACGATTCTGACGCTGCTCCGATGGCGTGGGCTGCTGAGCGCTTCTAACGTACCACCGAGAAAGAAGCCAATCATTTTTTCAAATATTCTTTGACTGAGCAGTGTGTTGATGCAGATTGGTGTCAGAGCGACTAGGAAATCTCGCAACGTGGACAAATGTTGGTATCGTCAAAGAGTCGACGAGGCCGAGTGTCAGGGTCGAGCGAGGGTGGAGAGGGCCAGAGAGAACTCCAACGTACGGTATATCGATCTCCGCGTGCTCGGACCATGTCGCATTCGCAGTGAAAAGATACTCATGCATGTCCATTCGCAGGAGTGATAACGAAAGTATAAATTGAAAAAAAAAAAAGAGATGTCTGGCGGCATGTGACGGGTGCGTGATGTCGATGGAAGTGTTTCAGCCGGTCGGGAAATGACCAATTGCTAATTGATAATCGGTAATAATAGATGAAAATTAATAGGCTGTAATAAAGAATAGGGATTGTGACTGAGGGAATGGGCAGGTGAAGCACATGTGCCATGTGCCGAGCGTGCCATGTTAAGTGGTGTCATTCTTGGGCACGAATACTAGAAAGAAGATTATAAACACAAGGAACAGAAGGAACACGAGGAACACGAGGAATCCTCTGATGTCAAAGTAGGAGCAGGAGTTGGTAGGAGCTGGTAGGAGTTGGTAGGAGCCACGTTAGACTCGCTGAAACGGTTGATGGACGACGCGCATGCTCTGGTGTGAGCCGAGTGCCGATTGGCCGGCGCCACATGGTCTGATGTCAGACCACGGGCCGGGCCCAATTCAATAATAAAGAGATGCTCGCGACTGAGACGCCAGCTAGTCCTTAGCGACGCGCCGGGACACTCGTGCGGGATAACAACCTTAAGAAACAACGTCGCTTGTCTCTCGCTTTCTGATTCTATACCATCTACTGCGGTCGTTTATTATTTATTATTTGTTGTAAGAGTTGTTGAATGATACACCCTCCTACAAACTGCTTCTTCGTTGCTGCTTCGTCAACTCTCAGGATTATAGCCACGCGATAGGTAAGTCATAGACATACAGTTTTACCAAATTTTCTCATCTCTACGATATTTTCAATTTTTCACGACAGACAGACCCATATTAAGTTTAATTTCCAAATCTTTTGATATCTTCTTATCACAGGTAAAATCCTATTAACGTCATCAGTCACTTAAAGATATTGGTTCGTTTCTACTGCCTGTTATTAATGTCACGGTTATACTGTCGGGATTCACTGAAAGTTTGTTAATATTTGCAATTGATGAAATTTTTTGTGGTATCGATTTACTAATAAACATTGGCTCGTGCCGTGTCGAGGAACGTGCATTGCGAACACGTCTGACGCAACACATTTTTACTACTGATACTGTTTCGTATAGCGGCATATTGCCGAGTCGTGACTGTCAACCATCTCTTGTGTCCTGCAGACATTGGCCTCTACTTGAGCAATGAAAAGTTGCGCGGGGAAATTGCAAAAAGCTTAAAGAGGCAAAAAATATTAATGAAAAGATAAAGAAAAAGAATGAAGTTTTTTTATTTATGGCTTAATTGTTGCAAAAAAAACTTTGAGGTCTTCATTAGGGTGCCCGTTGCGTTAATGATAATTTCTAATTATTTAAAATATTTTAGTCGCGCGAACGACGCTTGTCCTCGGCGGGACAAGAAAATAGATATATTTGACAGAGTTTGTTCAAGCTATTTGGAAATGACAAAGATATTCGTGATTAAAATTTGTATGTTTCTCTGCGATGTCACGTGTCACCGACTCAACGTTTACCTGCGCGAGTTCTCGCGTAATATCACGCTAAATAAACATATTGTGGAGTGGTTGCGTAAAATCAGGATGACTATTGATTTGTTTTGACGTAGTTGCAAATTATCCTGTCGACAGTCATCAATGATGGCTGCTCTTCCTCGCTGAAGCGGCAGGTAACGCACAGACCAAACTTTTATATTATGTCGAATTATACTTTTGATCAAGATATCTAGTCAATATCCGCGTTAAATATATTTTTTGACAAATCGAGAAAAAAAAAATGTCAAGCAAGTCACGCGGCATTCTGTATACCCTTTTTGTGACAAACTATGCTATATTACTTTTCTATTTGAGCATATATTTCCATGATATTACGGAAAGTCATATATAATTTGCTGAGAATTAAATTGTTCGAGAACTGTCAAAACATACATTAAACTCGTGTACAGACTGTGATTTAGTTCGAAGCATCAGTAGAAAACTCTTAGAAATGTAAATTGCGATGCTCGATGACGTTATCAATGACGTCAAACATAGACAACGGACGCTCAAAGTTTATAGTCGGTCCACGAATTCAGTGTTTGCAAGTCGCCTAGCGCGCACCAGAAAAATACAGGAGGATAGCACAATTTCGACAGGAAGTCACTAATGGTCGCAGCATCAGAACTCTGTATCTAATTGTAAGACGACGAATAGAACGAATTTTACTTGTTACTCGCCAAATGTCTCGCAGAATTATTGTTCGATAAGTAAGAAAATTTTTAGTTAAAATTTAATGGTAGTACTGTCATTGGTACTATGGAGTGGGCAGATACATGGGAAATCTCTCACGCGGTAGCCACGTGCTCTAAAAATGTAAATACAGTTCCGCATAAAGAGCTGAGTTACACGTGCCGAATATAACACAAACGCCGCAAAGCACTGATCGATCGGAGCTTCCGATAAAGCGTTTTGTTCAATGTCGATTCGAGTCGAAAGAGACTGAACGCCCTAGAAAATCATTAAAAGCTTATCAAAGATGTCGCTAATCGATTTGATTAACTTTTTCGCCGTGAACTTCCTGACGAGTTCATGATCACTAATCATTGTCACGTGACACTTTTTACGACACTTTCGATAATTCAACGTCGCGATTTGTACGCGCAGCAAGACTCGATGATTGCGGCAATGATGACCTCAATTCTAATTGATAGCCCCTTACTGAAAACTGATTACTATATACATATATATGTGTGTGTGTATATCTCTGTCTCTTCGCCCCCCCCCCCCCGCCCCCTCTTTCCCTATCCAAAGATTTAATCCCTTTAATATATTTGAGTGCTTTGGCACTCGAAGAGGCTGGTCGAGTTGGGTGAAGAAGATGCAATTAGTTGAGGATTCGAGAATAGTGGGCATCGACTTCACGTGGCCAAACCGCGATATCAATCTGTTTACTAACACGCTTGACCTCCGAAGCAGTATCAGGTTTCAATGATTGCGCACTCGATCTTTTTTTATGTGCCAATATCAAAATGTAACGATACAGGTCAGAGCGACTGCAAATCATACTTTGTAATCGTTGAAAAAAACAGAATTACTTAACTTAAACGTTGATCGCGTGAGCAGGCCATATTCATTAATTGCGCGTATCTGTTGGCTCTCATTAATAAAGACGGACCTGAGTCAATTGTAATTATGCCAAATACAAATGAGAATTCCGGGGTCACATGCTTTACTAATCTGTATTGATTTGCAATGACCCATTTTCAAAAGATTATGCAGAAATGCTTAACTCTGCTTGTTCTATTTTTTTTTTTTCATTCTTCTTGCCCGCTGCTGCCTGCTTCCTCGGGACTCCCACCTATGGATGGTAGTTTCTTAGAAATTTACGTACGTTACGAGGTTCATCCTGGCTATTGTTAGAAATCAGCAAAGCTACGTTTTGGGTTAGTAACTGTCAAGGCCAGGAAATTCACCGCTAGAACAATAGGTTAATGACATACAGCTGGTTGCTCAACATTAAGTAGTGCGGAGAAAGACACAAGTGCGAGAGAGGGGGGGGGGGGGGAACCAGCAGGACTTTGTCTTCGCTACTATCACAGAGTTCCTTCGCTTCCTTCGCTTCCTTCGCTTCCTTCGCTTCCTTTGCTCCTGTTGCATCACACGAATTACTCGACTAATTAGATCCCTTCGAATCGGGAGAGGTTGTACCTAGCCTCGGATAAAAGCAGCACATTCGTCATTCAGCAAGTGATTCGTGCGATAAATCTGCTAAGGCTTGTTAAGGGTTAATGCTTTTCTCGTAAACTCTAAATTTCATTAGATTCTCGCCTTATCCTCTTATCCGTTTGACCTGCCACGTCGCCATCGTTGCGGCCCAACAGATCCGCAACTCAATCTTTGGGCCGTTTTGCCGTTTGATCCCGAGTGCGCCTCGTGTTAACAAGACATATAAGTATCTTATTAAAGGCTATAAGTTAATTTGCAATTCAATCTGATTGAGCCAGACAAATTAATAATGAAATTTATGTATATTCGTGAAACGTATTACTGCCAGTAATAAACACGACTTATATAAGAATGCATTAAATTACGTGAACTCATAAATAATTATAAGATGTAGAGTAATACTGAATTGCATGTGTCTAGAGGTAGCATGCATCTATATAGATAGACAGATAGATAGATAGACAGATAGACAGATAGAGTAGAGTAGAGAATACCAAGGAGAGAGGGAAAAGTCTCGCGCGTACATCGCTCGTCAAATTGGTTTACCCTCTGTGAATTCAATTGAAATTACTTAATTAAGATGGCAGCCATTTAACGGAGCAGTCACTGTACATCAATTCGACGCAATTGTCGCGACCTCGATAAGAGAATTTGGAAAAGACGGGATGCACGCTCGTCTTTGCGTTTGATCAGACGGTTACTTGCAATTAGTCCGACGTTCGTTCGACGGACTTTCACGATCACTCGATCACTCGATCCCTCTATCACTCGATCACTCAGCCAATGATCTTTTGACGTTACAGCTTTATTGTCCACAAGGCTCTCTCGTCCGATTGATCCTAGAAAGAATTCTTGCACATAAGGAAAACATAAAAGAGAAGCAAGCAAGATGCCTGCAAGGTTCGAAAGTGTCGACAGCCCAATCGTGCGTGAACCCATTCCCAGCAACGGCGCACCGTACGTCCTCGACGACGACATCGTAATTTCTGGTATCTCCGGTAAGTTGATGCAGACAGTTTGGAACGTCGATATACTCCTCCTCACATCTCTAATTCGCTCTCTCTTATCGTTTATCACCTGCAGGTCGTTTACCAGAATCAGCGAACATCGAGGAGTTCAAACAGCAGCTCTTCGAAGGCGTCGACCTGGTCACGGAAGATGCCCGCCGCTGGACTCCGGGACTTCACGGACTTCCGACTCGAAATGGAAAACTCAAGGACTTGGCGTTCTTCGACTCGACCTTCTTCGGCGTCCACGCAAAGCAAGCTCACGTAATGGATCCACAGTTGAGGATGCTTCTCGAGTTGACTCACGAAGCCATCGTAGACGCCGGCGTTAATCCCGTCGAGCTTAGAGAATCAAACACCGGTGTCTTTATTGGTGTTTCTTCATCGGAGTCTGACGAGTTCTGGACAAAAGACCCCGAAGAGGTGAACGGTAGGTGTCGTCTACGCTTTGTTATTCTTCTTCTACTGATTGGTCTGTCTCTCTCGTATCCATGCACTCCGTTAACGAGTTTGCTTGATTGATTAATGCGGATTCCAGGTTACGGGCTGGTTGGATGCTGCCGAGCCATGTTCCCCAATCGAATTTCGTACACATTTGATTTCCGCGGGCCGAGTTTCGCGATAGACACTGCCTGCTCCTCTTCGATGCTCGCGCTGCATCACGGAGTGACTGCGATACGTAGCGGCAAGTGCGACCAGGCCATCATCGGCGGAGCCAACCTATTGCTGAAACCCACGACCTCCCTTCAGTTCCACAGACTCAGCATGTTGTCCAAAGATGGGAAATGCAAGGCCTTCGACGTCACCGGAAACGGATACGTCAGATCGGAAGCTGTAGTCGTGATATTTCTACAAAAGTCTAAGGATGCAAAAAGGATTTATGCAACTGTCGTTAACACCGATACAAACACCGACGGCAACAAGGTTCAGGGAATCACGTATCCGAAAAGAGAAACACAGAGGGACCTAATTCGAAGTGTCTACACGGAAGCAAACATCGACCCCGCGGACGTGACTTATCTCGAAGCTCATGGGACTGGAACGAAAGTCGGTGATCCTCAAGAACTTAATGCGGTGACAGACGTTATCTGCAAGGACAGAAAGACTCCGCTGCTCATTGGCTCTGTTAAGTCAAACATGGGTCATTCCGAGCCCTCTAGTGGACTCTGCTCCATCGCTAAGGTCGTCATAGCCATGGAGTCCGGAGTAATCCCGAGTAACTTGCACTTCCAGAATCCGAATCCTGATATTCCGGCGCTGAACGACGGTAGGTTAAAAGTGGTCGATAAAAACTTACCATGGAAAGGAGGAATCGTTGGAATAAACTCATTTGGTTTCGGAGGAGCAAACGTCCACGTTATTCTGCGCAGCAATCCAAAACCAAAGTTACCGCCTGTTCAGAACACGACACTTCCGAAACTCGTAGCAGTTTCTGGTCGCACCGCGAGTGCTGTCAACACCTTCTTGGACAGAGTCAAGCAGAACGATAAGGACGACGAGTTCATCAACCTGGTGCACTCGATACACTCACGCAACATTTACGGTCATATCTATAGAGGCTTTCAGATCCTTGGTGAAAATGAAGAAGTTATGCGTGATATAGAGACCTCGACCTACGCAGAGAAACGGCCGATCTGGTATGTTTTCTCAGGAATGGGCTCGCAATGGCCAGGCATGGGTAAGGAACTCTTTCCCATCCCAGTGTTCCAGGAGACTTTGCGCCGATGCGCCAATGCTCTCAAGACGGAAGGCGTTGATCTCCTGAATATCATTCAGAATGGAACGGAAGAGACCTTTGAAAATGTCCTCAACTCGTTCATTTCCATCGCGGCGATCCAGGTCTGTCTTGTCGACGTACTGAGCTCTGTTGGTATTCAGCCGGACGGCATCGTTGGACACTCGGTCGGTGAATTGGGCTGCGCCTACGCCGACGGTACCTTCACTCCGGAGCAGACTGTCCTAGCAGCCTACTGGCGAGGAAAATCAATTCAGGAATCGCAACTGTCACCTGGAGCAATGGCGGCCGTCGGGCTCAGCTGGGAGGAAGTAAAAAGAAGATGCCCCGCAGACATATCTCCAGCCTGCCACAACTCTGCGGACTCTGTAACGATCTCTGGTCCGGTCGAATCCATTAAAAAATTTGTTGCTGAATTACAAAAGGAGGAAATTTTTGCGAAAATGGTGAACAGCTCGGGCGTTGCCTTCCACAGTAAATACATTGCCTCGGCTGGACCCAAGCTACGTAAATGCCTCGAGAAGCTTCTCCCTAATCCGAAGCCCCGCACTTCACGATGGGTCTCGAGCTCCATCCCGGAGGCCGCCTGGGGAACACCTCTTGCACAATTGAGTTCACCTGCTTACCACGTAAACAACCTCCTGTCACCAGTGCTTTTCCAAGAAGCCATTGTTCATGTGCCAGAGAATGCGATAGTCATCGAGATCGCTCCTCACGCCCTGCTCCAGGCAATTCTTCGCAGATCTCTAAGCCCTACGACAACGAATATCGGACTCCACAAGCGTGGCCACGCGGACAACCTTAACTTCTTTTTGACGAGCCTCGGAAAGCTCTATAACGCCGGTGCACAGCCTCAACTTGCGAAGCTTTATCCACCCGTGAACTATCCTGTTGGCCGTGGCACCTCGATGATCAGCTCTATCATCGAGTGGGATCATTCGGTCGAATGGAATGTCGCCGACTTTTCGGGAAAGAACGCTCGATCGGGTGAAAGCGTGATCGAGATCGATCTCTCGAAGGAGCAGGATGCATACTTGGCAGGACACGCGATCGATGGAAGAATCCTTTTCCCAGCCACGGGATACCTGACACTTGTCTGGAAGACATTCGCCAAGTTGCACAACGTCGAATTCGAGGAATTGCCCGTTATAATAGAAGACGTTCAGTTCCATAGAGCCACGATAATGCCCAAGGGTGGCAGCGTCAAATTCCTAATAAACATATTCGACGGAACCGGTGCCTTCGAGGTATGCGAAGGTGGTTCCGTTGCCGTCACTGGAAAAATCAGTACTCCCGAGAATATCGACAAGGAGTTCATCGGGTTGCCTAAGCCAACTGTTAAGAACGAGTCTGAGCTCCTCGATTTGAAAGAAAAGGACATATACAAGGACCTGCGTCTACGTGGATACGACTATACCGGCCTCTTCCAAGGAATCAAATTGTCGGACAATCGCGGACGCGTCGGCAAACTTTCCTGGTCTTCCGACTGGATATCTTTCGCCGACACTTTGCTTCAATTCTCGATCCTGGGAAAGGACACGCGCGATCTTTACCTCCCGACAAGGCTAGATCGTGCTATTATCAATCCAGTCCTTCACAAACAACTAATTTCGGAACTACCCGAAGGCGAGTCTCTTTCGGTCTACAACTATCCGGAAGTAGGGATCATCAAATCGGGTGGAATCGAGCTGAGAGGCATGAAGGCCTCGATGGCGCCTCGAAGACAGCAGAACCAGGCGCCGCCTACGCACGAGAGATATACCTTTGTGCCCTATGAAAATCCGAACTTCCTTGCCGAAAATCCCGAGAAGGCCAAGGTGCACGCACTTACGGCACTACTTCAGGTGGTTCGCGAGAACGCAGCTAGACTCAAATTGAAAGTCGTCGAAGTCGCCGGGGAGCGCGCAGCCGAAGCTCTCCTCGTTCCCGCGGTAATGGAGGCCCTCCAAGGAGAGCTCCAACTTACTGTAAGTTTTTATCTTAACGTATTCCTGAGTTTGTCTTCTGCAATCACAGAGTCTCATGCTTTTCTTTCTTTTTCTTCTCTTTATCCAGACCGATCTACAAGTAGTATCTACCTCTCCGGAAAGTTATAACTCTTTCTTGGAACCCTTTGGAATAAAAGCCGTTGTGCGGGACGCAAAGAGCACACCGGTGGGTCAGGATCTGCATTTAACTATCGCCGCCGACGTTCTGTCGAACAAGAATCTCCCTGTTCTAAAGAATTTGGAGGCATCGTTGAAGCAAGGCGGTTTCATGATTCTCGAGGAGACAGGAAAAATTGATAAGGCTCTCTTGAAACAGACGGGACTCGTCTACGCTGGCTCTCAGAGCATTCCTGGCAAAACCTATGTTCTTCTGAAGAAGAAGGAGCCAAAGACTGAGCCCATTATCATTCAGATAACCGAAAAGAACTTTTCATGGGTCGAGGGTGTAAAGGCTGCCTTGAAGAAAGCTCAGAATGAGGAGCAGAAGATACTTCTGGTGAGCCAGGGCGAGGAAGTTCTGGGTATGGTCGGTTTCATGACCTGCCTTCGCCTAGAGGCAGGCGGAGAGAACGCAAGCTACATATTTATTCAGGATAAAAATGCGGCAAAGTTCAGCCTCTCTGCTCCCTTCTATGCTGAACAGCTCGACAAGCAGCTTGTTTCAAACGTTCTTAAGGGAGGACATTGGGGTAGCTATAGGCATTTGAACCTGGACCAGCAGAACGACGTTTCTTCCCTGCAGGTCGAACACGCCTACATCAACTCTCTCATTAGAGGTGACTTGAGCAGCTTGCGTTGGATCGAAGGTCCACTCAGCTACTATCGTCCTGAAAATTATCCTAATTCCGAACTGTGCAGCGTATATTATGCGCCTTTGAACTTCAGGTAAGAAACCGAGACACTCAATCAGACTTTTAATCGAGTATTCTAGGCAGAGTCGTGATTCTTCTCAAAAGCACCCACCTATCCCTCATATCGTTTGCAGGACTAGATAGCTAAATAATTCCACAAGCAGAAACGTCAAGTTGATCCTCTGTCTTACAGGGACATCATGCTGGCCACAGGAAAGCTGGCGCCTGACGCTCTTCCGGGAGATCTTGCTGGTCAGGATTGTATCTTGGGTTTGGAATTCGCCGGTCGCAACTCGAAAGGACAGCGCGTAATGGGAATGGTGCCAGCACGTAGTTTGGCGACAACTGTCCTCGCTGACCCTGGCTTTTTGTGGGAGATTCCTAACAAGTGGACTATCGAGGAGGCCGCTACAATCCCTGTGGTTTATTCAACGAGCTACTACGCGCTCGTGGTGCGTGGTCACCTGAAGTCAGGTGAAAGCGTCCTTATACACGCTGGTACAGGAGGAGTAGGTCAAGCGAGTATTGCCATCGCTCTGCACGCCGGTTGCAAGGTCTTCACCACTGTCGGCTCTCAAGCAAAGAGGGAGTTCCTCAAGAAAACGTTCCCTCAGCTGACTGACAAAAACATCGGAAATTCTCGTGACACGAGCTTCGAACAGCTTGTGCTCTCGGAAACTGGCGGACGAGGAGTTGACGTAGTGCTGAACTCGTTGGCCGAGGAAAAACTCCAAGCGAGTGTGAGGTGTCTCGCAAAGGACGGTCGCTTCCTTGAAATTGGAAAGTTTGATCTTTCAAACAACGCAGCTCTGGGTATGGCCTTCTTCTTGAAAAACACGAGTTTCCATGGTATTCTCTTGGATGCGATCTTCGATTCTGATGACGTCAAAAAGGAGGTGGTGCGACTCGTAAGCGAAGGAATGAAGAACGGTGCAGTGCGTCCTCTTCCGTCGACTGTCTTCAACGAACAACAGATCGAACAAGGATTCAGATACATGGCCAGTGGAAAACATATTGGAAAGGTTCTTCTGAAAATTCGCGACGAGGAACCTAAGAAAGTTGTTATGCCGGCACCGAAGACAGTAGCAGCGATTCCACGCACGTACATGAATCCAGAGAAATCGTACATCCTCATCGGAGGCCTCGGAGGCTTTGGTCTTGAGCTCGCCAACTGGATGATTACACGTGGTGCTAAAACTATTGTTCTGACATCTCGTTCAGGTATTCGCACCGGTTATCAGGCCGTGTGCGTCCGTCGTTGGCGCGAAATCGGTGTTAATGTCATCATCTCCACCGCGGATGTGTCCAACGTCTCTAGCGCTGAGAAGCTCATTAAAGAAACTAACAAGGTTGCTCCAGTCGGTGGCATATTTAACCTGGCTGCGGTACTACGCGACGCTCTGATCGAGAACTTGACGGAAGCCGATTTTGTGGCGGTCGCTGCGCCAAAGATAGATGCAACCAAAAACCTGGATGTAGTTTCCAGAAAATTATGTCCCGCATTGGATTACTTTGTCATCTTCTCATCTGTTTCCTGCGGACGAGGAAACGCTGGTCAGACAAATTATGGATTGGCCAATTCCAGCATGGAAAGGATCGTCGAGCAGAGACAAGCCAGCGGATTACCTGGTCTTGCTATTCAGTGGGGAGCTATCGGAGACGTCGGTCTTGTAATTGGTAAGCTCATGAAGTCTCTCAAAAGTATTTGTGTCTCTATCTTCGTATCGCTCTACACTTTGCGTTCTATTACTCTAGCAATATTCTATTTCTTCTAATCGTGCTTTTTGTTTCGTTACAGAAACAATGGGCGACAATGACACCGAAGTGGGTGGAACTGTACCTCAGCGGATGCAGAGTTGCTTAGCAACGATGGACAAGTTCTTGCAACAGCCTCACCCAGTCCTTTCGAGTGTGGTCCATGCTGAGTTACAGAAATCCGGTGATTCCGGAAACGAGGTCGGACTCCTTGAGGCCGTGGCCAACATTCTTGGTATCAAGGATTTGAACACCGTTAATCGAAACACCAATTTATCTGATATCGGAATGGACTCCCTTATGGGAACGGAGATAAAACAAACTCTTGAAAGAAATTATGATCTGATCCTTTCGGCCCAGGAAATCCGTGCACTGACATTCAGCAAACTTGAAGAGTTGTCTGTCGGAACGGCGGAATCAACCGAGACGACGAACCCACCAACAACCGTTAGCACTGCGAACGCATCCGAAAACAGTGTTAATGAGTTACTCTTCCAGTTCAGCGGTGCGGAAATTGTTCCCAAGGAATCACTCATTCATATGGAATCGAAAGGCCAGTCTGGCTCACCGATCTTCGTGATACATGCTATCGAAGGAATGGTCACTTGCCTGAAGACTCTTGCGAGTGAATTGAATAGACCCGTCTGGGGCCTGCAGTGCACGAAGAATACTCCTCTCGACTCTATATCCGATCTAGCAACGTTTTACATGCAGCTGGTAAAGACCGTCCAGAGTAAGGGACCGTACACAATTGTCGGCTACTCATTCGGAGCATGCGTGGGCTTCGAAATGGCATTGCAATTGGAAGCGCAAGGCGACAGCACCATTCTGACACTTCTCGACGGCTCACCCCAGTACATCCTTGAGCACACCAAGTCGATCAGTAAACAATTCGGCAACTCCCTGGAGCTTGGAAATGACCTCACCCATGGGGACCGTATGGCTTTCGCCTTCTTTGTCAACCAGACCAACCCTAGTGTCGGCATCCAGCAGGTCTGTATATTCATTCATTACTTATTAAATGAAGATAACATGTCAATCGATATCGCTAGAATATGCTCCGGCAATCCTTAGTCAACCAATTTTTAATTTATCTTTCCGTTTCTCAGATATTCGCAGTCTTGGAGGCAGCGAAGACAGACGAAGAAGCACTTGATAAAGTTGTTGAACTTATCGGAGATGTGCCCTTCGAAACTGAGGACTTGAAGACCGCGGCCTTCCTCTTCTACAAAAAGCTGCAGGCAGCGAACCTCTACAGGCCCGGTGGTAAATTCAACGGCCCAATTACCCTAATCAAAGCCAAGGACAACTTTGTCTCGCTAAATGATGACTACGGTCTCTCTGAGGTAAATACAGCTAAAAATTATAATGATATAAAATAATTTTTGCCTTCCGTATAACATAATTTTCATATATCTTTTTTCTACGCTTTCAGATTTGCGCTCAAAAAATTGTGATCAAAGAACTAGCTGGAAACCATCGAACCATCCTGCAGGGTGAGAGCGTAAAGAAAATTGCTCAGTCTATGGAAGCGTAGAGTCTTTGAGATTTCGAGAAGGATACTTGAAAATAGACCAATGCGCCAGTCTCGATACTCTATACAGTAACGTCTATAAATTCATTACGTTATAAAAATCGTTCTTAATAATTCTGGTTGCACGAGATGGCCAGTACTTTCTCGTATTCGTATTTTCTTCTCATCCACACTTAGTTCGCACATAATGTTAGTGTCGAGGACTGACGAGTCTCAGCGTATCAACATCACCATCAACTGTAGTTCTATTTCTACATTAGTCATCATAATCATCGATCATTAAATTTAGAACGTTACGTCCATGTTCCTTTTGTATAAAAATATCTTCTTGGGTAACTCCCCGAGCTTTATTTCATGTATCATAAGATCGCATCTACGAGCTCTTAGGTATTTATCTAAAATGGACCTATAAGTGCAACCTGAGAAAACGAGATGACGGTCGTAGTAGATTTCTTTCGTGGTTTATTAGTCATTAAGTAGCGAAAAAGCTATTGCTATTTCTTACATGGATACGATTACGACTCGGCGGAAGCAAAATCAAGTACAATTGATTAATCTTAAGAGTCATAAGTCTTGAGCGAATGAACAAGATAAAATAAGATAGAAGGAAAAGAGTAGGCAAGGACCTAAAAGAGAAACGGTCGAAAATCATGTCAGAGAATATAAAGCAAAGGAAAGTTCCTATACGATTTTACGATGGATCTCCAGTGGACAGGATTTCATCGCCAAGTTGTATGGGATGCATGATTACGAGTTTATTTATTTTGTTAAAGCTGCCATAAATTAGGCAGGTTATGCATTATATTATGGTGTGTAACACTTCCGTTGTGATTGCGGTGAACCATGACATTCCTCAAAGTCGCTTAAAGTTTTTCATCTTTATTATAGTCATAATAATAATAATAAATTAACGAAACCAATGTCCTTCAGTGAAAACTTATTCGAATGAAATAAAGATAGTTCATTGCCAAAAGAAAGTTGAGAACATCAGTATATTGTGTATATATTATACTGGGGTTCTACATCGTTTGTAAAATACACGCGTGAATATGTTATTGTATTTAAAAAAAAATTATTTTCAATTTATGTTCTTTAGGTTCGCTAGAACATATGTATACTATCGAATTGTAATGGTATTCAAGATACATTCCTGTAAGAAATGGAAGAGAAAATAAAAAGTATATATGAATAATAATTTTTACGTGTATGTACACACAATTTACTAAGAGAAGACGTATGCGTAATCTTAGATAAAGATTTTTTTTTGGATATTTTGGCATTTTTATGGATAAGTTAACAAATGATGTAACATGCTGTGCGTGCAATTGATTCTATCTATTCGCAAATCGTGGAAATCAATAGCTCGATGAACCAGACTATTTCAAACCCTTCTCTTTCCTTATTAAATATAAAATAAATTATTTGATCAGTACACATTAATTACAATAGATGGTCTTTTCTTTTTAGAAAAACCTTTATTACTATTATATCGTATAAAGGTAACAGTGTACATTTTATATACAATTTGTAGGAATGTGGTTTTATTCTGTTTGTTGTTGAACCGCATTTAGAACTTTCTGCTTATTTCAATTCTCTTCATTTTACTTGCTTACCAGTTATTGCGTAATCCAAAAATACAGTTATGTACCAGCAATCAGATTATTTTATTACTTTATCATTGGAGCTACCGAACTATATTGCAGAAAATTTTATTAAGAATCCAAATGATACATTTTACTAAGATGGAATTAGATAAAATTGAAACTACATCAATCGTGAACTTGAAAATTCTTAGAACTTGGATCAGAAATAGCTGATTCGATGTTACACGTGAATGATACTGTTAAAGCATACCGTGTGCCTGATGTTACCTTCTCAACCGCATGCAAATTTTCACTGCCTGAGGTGAACATAGAGACACGTCCTAGAAATATGTTTATCCTGGTTAATTCTAATTAATTAATGCATGTTTTCTTAAAGAAATAGAGAGTTACTAATATATTACCTTTTCGTGGTTCTACTGTTGTGTTTATATTGTTTTCATCTATGAAAAGAAAACGTCCTCCTTCAAAGTCTCTACCAAAGTCACTTAAATATAGCAGTGATGTGTAATGAAAGGATTCGTAAGTCTCCTAAAATGATCAACAGAACACCTCCATAAGTTTAACTGAAAATCCATATCGTTGGACAATAATCAAAATACATATATATTATGTATACCTTATCCACATGAGGATGCCAATATTCATCATGTTCAGTTTTTGCAGACGCATTAGTCATGCGCGAAAAAAAAGTTGGATGTGTCAAATATATTTCATCCGCATTAACACCAAAATTATGTGCAACAGCATGTTGAATTTTAGTTTTGACCACTCTGTAAATGAAGCAATTGAAAGCTGTTATCTGATAACTTTCACTCATATATGGATTTATAAAAATTGTAAGAAGTTTCATACTTGTAAATAGCAAAATCTGCACTATTGAAAATTTTATTCACAGCATCAAGTGCATAAACATTGATAAATCCAGATCCCTTGCTCAATGCCCCAGAATGAAGATCAAGAATGCTTGCTCCTCCATCGGATCCTCCAAAACTCATTCCAACTGTAGCAATTTTTAACACGACATCTGCCTCCGTAGAAGTCACCAGTTTGTCCATAACTGATCTACCACATTTCTCTGGTATACAGCTAGGATATTTATCTAGCTCTGTTTTATAGTCGTCCGAGCAAGGAACGTTTTGAATTCGACTAAACAGAACATCTTTCTGTTTTGCAAAAGAAACCTCTTTGCCATTTCTACTGTTATACCAAACAACAAAAAGGACACCAAGAATCAAAACGCCACGAGACCATACCCTTTGGTACGGAAACGTTAATGCTGGCCCATATTTTCTGAAAAAACAAGTCTTTGCTGAGAATGTTGTTACAAAGCGTTTTAATTTCGCAGGCTCAAACAATTCTTCGATATTTTCATGAATCTTTGTTTATGTACTCACAGTTTGACATCTTCTTGTACGGCACTTTGTGGCTGCTCGTCGTTTGACAACTTTACTTTTTTTACATCTTTTCGACTAATTTTCTTCACGTTTTGAGGCATATCTTCCAATCAGGAATGTGATAGTTGAGTGCCAGTCAGGAGGAATGTGAATCAAGTGCTATCAATTCACTGAGATTCTACATCAGATCACAGATGAAATAAAATACCAATCAATACTTAACACGCCACAGTCGAAAAATCCGACATTCACTGGGTATTTGATGTATCTACACCTGTGCTTGATTTAGGCTATTCCCTCCGACATGTTGGGCCAATTCTTTTCAATTTAAAAGCAATTCAGATGAGTACTTATAGGTGGCTGTACGCGTAATTAGATTACGATTAACCAATATACCTAATAATATATAATAGCAAAGACGGTCCTTAAAAAATACTATCATTTTGGTAATATGATATTATTGTTAAAAAAAAAGAATTTTCACAAGGGAAAATAAAAATACAACAGTAGTGAGAATCCTTGATTTGCCGAAAATTTTTTTGACGTCTCACACAAACAAATTCACATGTGAAAGTTTCACAACAAATAGTCAAAGGGGTTCTCATTTATTTCCTATTGCGACCGGTGAGAAAAATGGGGATTCCCACATTTTGAATTATCTGTCGCAAGGAAAATTACTAAATGAAAATGACAGTCTTCGTTGGAATATTATTTTTTATTCTTGATACAGATACCTGTGTGGGCAAATATTTTGAAAAACAAGTTTGTACGCACGTGCATCCACGCCGTGTGTAAATACAAATGTAATTGTACACGAAAATATGGACGTGCACATATGCCTACCAGCAATGTATACTATGTTACTGTAAAATGTTTGTTCTAAATCTGTTACGCGGCGGCGTTGTTATAAGAATCGGCTTTCCTGAAAGTACATCGCCTGAGGAATAAGAGGCTGGAAGGACATCTTCTACATGGGACCTTCTATCAGACTGATCTTCATTGTACAATAGTAAATGCTTCTACCCAGGCACAGAAGCGCTATTAGAAATGCTCCGACATACGCCACGTAGATCCCACCATTTGTTCGCACCAGTGTATATGTACCAGCCTGAATGAAAAGAAAGAACGAAAAATTATCCTGGGGCCAAAATCCTTTCAAATATAATTGCTTGTTAAATCGTATCCAACACAAGTAGCTGGAAAATTGGACACAGGTCTATTGTCTGTATTCCATCTTAAGAAACTTACTGTTACGGCAATACCAATGATTAATGCAACTATTCCCATGGCTATAAATGTAATGCCTCGACCTCTAGCAAAGTCTGGACCAACGGAAGATACCTTGCGACAATGTGGACATCGGGCTAAAGCGTTATTAAGTGTATTAAACTGTAACATAAAATTCACAAAAACTGACACATCACAATCATTTTCCAGTGACAGTAACACAGCAAGGAATTCCTACCAAAAATGTATCATGGCAATGAGCACAGCAAACCCTACACATTCCAGGCATGGAGAGCACAGGTGGTGTGACTGGACTTGGTGCAAGGTTTATTATACGCTTGCAATTTGGTCTTGGACAAGCAATACGCTGTGATGAACTTTTACATATTAATAGACAATTGCATGGACAGCGCACATACTTTTTTCCTGGTGGGGCATTCCTTATGGGCTGCAAAGAAATATCTCTTATTATGATGGCATTGTTGTTTCATACACTTATACCGAAAGAATCAAAGAAGAAATTGAAAGACAACGTACGGTCGCTTCGTTGCACTGACAACACTTGACAACATGCTGATCACGCTTGCCGGATATGTCAATCATTGCTTGACAAACTCTACAAGTGACCATCGGTACACCACTCTGGTTGGCAGATTGATAGGGCGGTGGTAATTCATCTGGTCCGATCGGCGAAACTGTGTTCACCGTTGACTGTGCCTCGTCTAGGCAAAGAGTAATGAAAATTTAAATTTGAAATAGCATTGAACAGAGCAAGGTACAAACGTAGGATGCAAGGGTGGGTACGCGTACATTGTACAATTATTTACCTATAACATCACTCCCGTGGGAACTGTAGGTGACGTTATCATTTTTGAGCAAGGGCTGTCGCTCGCCCTCCTTGCCGTCGCCCATAGTTCACCGCTGTGCTCTAGGCCCTTCTGTGACAAGGGGTATTATCCTTCGGCAAGAAACTTTGACAGTACTCAGATGACAACGATGACAAAATACAAATCCTTCTCCACTGACACCTATACAGCATGGGTACAATCTAGATGGTAAGTTCCACTATACTAGGACAACTTTGGACAACTTCTGACTTGTATCAAAGAGTACGTTCCGAAATTGACTGCTGCTACGACCATGATTACGACGAGATAGGTTTATTTCTCTTAGGTATTACGGATGAATAGAGACGTCACTTATCTCCCTGTATTCTCAGTGAATTATGCAATGTGATTAAAGAATATCAAGTCGTTAAATTTGTGGATTATGTGCAACAGTGTGCAGTGATCACCAGTGAGTACGGAGATAATAGCAGCGTGCATTGCTCGGTAATCACAATGAGTCGTTATCTCTGTATACTAGTGACTCAGCGCCGTGAGTATATTGTACTGTTGTTCAAATACATGGAATTAACTCCTGAAGTGAATAAAACCCAATTTAAAGAGAGAAGACGAAGAAGAAGAAAAGTGTAGAGCCATCGGAAAAAGAATACAAGAAATTATAAATTTGATTCATGGCTACTTTGGAGGATAAGATTCTCGGTGAAAAATTGCAGTATTACTGCAGTAGCTCCAGCGAAGATGAGGGAAATGATTCCGCGAATTCAGACAACGAAGAAAATATTAAAGGCTCTGATGAGCCTCCCCAATATACATCTGAATATTCCAATTGGGATGGTACTTCCAGTAACACAGGTCCCAAAGGTGTCATTAAAGATTGGCAGAGATTTAAGCAGCTCGAAGTAGAAAAACGAGCTGAACAAGAAAGAGAAAGACTTGAACTCATGAAAAAACTTACCTTGAGCTGTCGAAGTGCATTGGATGAAGAAAAAGAAAAATTATGTGAAACGGATCCTGACCTGGCAGAGTTATTGACTGATGAGTTTCTTCTTGACTATCAAAAGCAACGCATGAAAGAGATGCTAGACAAAGCAGAACGTCTCCGTTTTGGCACTGTTTATACACTTAAAACTGCTAATGAATTTCTTGAAGCAATCGATGGCGAAGATGAATCTGTTACTATAATTATTCATATTTATGAAGAGAACATTCCAGGATGTACAGCTATGAATGGATGCTTAACATCATTGGCTGAAGAATATCCTCATGTCAAATTCTGTAGGATACTGGGTATGGCTTCGCACCTTATAATTAATTTTTATATTCATTATTATATTTTTCATAACAAATCTTTCTTTCCAGGCTCCACTGCAGGTCTTAGTAAACATTTCAAAAAAGAAGGAGTACCAGCATTACTTGTATATAAGAAGGGCCAAGTAATTGGAAACTTTGTCCGTGTTACTGACTACTTAGGAGTTGACTTTTATTCCTCAGATGTTGAAAGTTTCCTGATAGAGCATGGAATGCTCAATAATAAGAATTGCATTCCTACTATCATTTCCCAAATCCAAACCAGAGATTCAGACAGTGACTAAATCTATACTATAAGGAACACTTTTTCCTCTAATAAGTAATTTTCTTACTGTTTTGAAAAAAAAATGGTTCAACTATGAATGTAGTGTTCAAGTATTATTTGTCATTTAATCATGTAGCAATGAAATAATATTAATAATAATTTTTTCAGCATTAGCAATGGCTATGTGTATCTTATACTTCTAGTCACGCGTTATGTTAATGAATAAAAAGTAGCTGGAGCAATTTTTTTAATAAAAATTTATGTTCGTTTTTCATCCTGTAGAATTTGTAACATATACTTTTTCTTTTGAATGGCTTTACAAAGTTCCTGATGTTCCTTAACAATCGTATGAAATTCTGTACCCTTAAGATCCTCATACTGTTTTCTTAGTGCTATATTTTTATTGAGCTCTGCTTCAGCATTGCTCAATTGAGTATCGAGTTTTTCATTCAAAATTCGGAAAGCATCAATAGTCACAGGCGTTTCTTTGAACATCTTTATAGTGCACACCAATTTACTAATCTTGATTTGTAATAGAGACACTTCTGCTTGTTGTAAAAGATATTGTACAAGTTTTGCATTCATTGCAATGACGTCTGTCTGCTTTAGTGTTATCCATTCATTGAGCAGATGGCTGCATGTTACGAGTTTCTTTTCATATTCTATACAAATTTCATCTAACTTCTTCCAATATTGTAAGTCAAAAGGCTGACTCTCTAATATCTTGTTGCTTTTGGATTCATTTCTTTTCATTAATTCTTTCAAATTCCCACCTGTATTCTCATATCTGAAATAGTAAAAAGTACACAAGTTTGGTATATTAGCATTTCTTAATGTATCATATCGTTATATACTTACAACAATAAAAAATGATGTATCTTTTCACGTAACTTAGATTCAACTATGGTCTTTATACATAATTTTTCTTCATATGTCAGTTTCATCTTGGGTAAATCAAATAATCCTAATAATTTAAGTTCCTCATTGCAATCCTTGGAATCACTTGGTAGATGTAAATACTTCTTAGCCTCATGATTTAAGACCAATTGTCTTAATTTTTTTAAAACATTATCTGATACTGAATCATTAAGATTTAAGCTAGATTCCATAATGCATTCAAAAATTAATTTCAATTGGGCAAACTCTGCTATACTGTTTTCACATAAAGAAAAGTGTTTCATAGCGTTTTTTAATTCCCTGGATGCATCTTTGCTGGATTCTTGTGCAACACTTTCTTGACTTTCCGTTAGATGTAGAGAATCGATTTTCTCGGTATATTGGCTACTGGAGTGAGAAATACGAGATATTCCAGAGAGGCCTAAAAAGAAAACAAACACCTTACAACTTAATAAGGAAAGAAAACAATGTACAAATGATTGCTACAGTTCTATCGATAACAAAATATTTTAAGCTTGGTAATTTATAATTTAATTCTTTATTACCTGGCATCAAGTCATTGAAGCTATTCATAATTCTACATAAAAGTATCAATAGGTATCTAACAACGATATGCAATCAAATCACAGGCTAATAGTCAGAGGCAGTTGAATATAGTTAGACTCGGTAGAAATCGGAAATGATCGGAGTTGATAATCTGCATGTAGCACACAGTTATAAAAATACAGGAACGACGCATAAACCAGAGCCAGAGATGAGTAAGGAGATGCACAACGCTACGATTTTAAGCGATAGCAAAATCATGGCGCTAAATCGTAGCGACGAGTCTAGAAGTAGAATTTTGTGATCATCGCCTCTGCCGACAATGCGAATTCCGTCGTAGCCGAGCGAAACGTGAACACGAACGTGTAGCTTGGCAGGCAGAGGTTCTCCGCTACTTCACCGCTGGTTCCCAATGCAACCCTTAGAACGAGATCAGGAACTACAGAACTTCTCCAGAACTATTGAAGAAGCCTATTGTTGAAGCATTTTTAAGACATTTCTAAGAAAGAGCGATACCATGTGAGACATCATGTAGTACCTTAAATTTTGAAAAATGTTTTATAAATAGACAAAAAGAAATAAGAAGAAGGAATAAGAGAAAAAGAAAAAATTAGTTGCACGGAAACATTGAAAATTCGAAAAATTGAATAAAGCTTTCCAAATACTACTAAAAATTATTGGATCTTGATTTACTTTCACAATTTATTCAAAATACAAAATCGAGGCTAATTCGAAACCTCGCGTAATATACGGAGTAGATAAAAATTGAATTGAGATTGTAGAATATCGAAAATGAATTACGTTCAAATAGACATATTAATAAATTAGGTGTTTCGAACATTAAAATAATTAATTATATCAATAAAGTAAAATATTACACTTAGAAATCGGAAATTTTGAGCAAGCATATTTAGAAGTACTGGAAGTTGCCTAAAATTTTGTGCGCGCAAATCCGTCGCGCAGGGTGTGGTTAGTGGGAGCAGGCGAAGAGTGGGGGGAGCGCTTGAGGCAGCGTCCGGACTCCCAACGCTCATTCTTCCTCGAGCCGGTCTCCTATACTGGTCTCTTGGAATCAATCCCTCTTATTAATTTCCAACCTTCCTCTCTTTCTATACTTATTTCTTCTTCACTTAATTATTTCTTTATCTTTCGTTCTTTACTTTCTTATTTATCTATTTCCTTATTTAATCTCTATCTTTATACCC